>LPNX010691633.1:0-63605 GCA_001517045.1 Pseudotsuga menziesii | reverse complement strand
TGCTTGAGGTCATAATGACCATAAAGTTTGACAGGCTATTTGAGGGTATACATGATAAATGTAGAATCATGTTCAATAATTTAATTCCCTCTATAGAAGAGAGATGCATGTATAGTGATCTATTTTTGCTGAAGAACATGGAAATCCTGGAAGCAACTTTATGGAACAACATTGGTACTTCTGCTACACTTGCGATCTGACTGTTTCTAAAGGGTGCTGTTCTATTTGTGCCAGGGTGTGCCACAGGGGTCACAGAGTTGTTTAGTCTCGTTTAAGCCGTTTCTTTTGTGATTGTGGAGCAGGAGGGGTAAGAGGGGAAAGCTTCCTCTGCTTGAAGCCTAGAAAATATGTTTCTTCCAGCACTACATCATTGAGGGGGGCTAGCGGCGTTGATCCATTCTTGCCTCTCTTAGATGAGAGGGATCATCTTCAGCCATCTGACAGTGACTCTGATCTTGAGGATGAAGGTTGCATGGAGAATGAGAATACTTTCAAGTTATCTATCCCCAAAGAGGAAGAGGATGGGTTTCTATCACTTTTTATGGATATGGATATTGAAGGCCAAGTTTTGAGGTTATGTAGACAACTTCTTCCTGGTATTAACGAGGCTAGTCATTTAGTATTGTCAAAGGGTGAGAGGATATCCTACACTGGGTTTTAATAATCATACCACCCAATTGCAGTTACTGAGGAGGGTATTACCTCTCCTACTGCTTGCCGATAGAGTTCATCAAACAAATCCTCCTGAATGTCATCCTCTGCAACATCTTTATTTAGATCCTCCTCTAATCCAACATCTCCATCTACCATAATATCTGTACATCGATACAAAGCAGGAATTTTAATCAAGCATCAAAACCTAGACCAAGGTCGGTAAATTTTCAGTTATTTTGCCCTTAAATTGGAAAAATTTGTTGGGGAAGTGGCCAGTCAAGCCTTGATCACTGTCAGGTAAAATAGGGCAAAAGCCAATGAAGACTTGGTTCACTGATGAGGTTGACAGAAGGTTGAGTCAACGACCAGGTTTCATTCTTGGTCTGATCTGCCCCACTTAAGTGGTATGTTAAAAAGATGAGATGTGGTGACAGAGGACTGTAAAATTTGTTATTTTTCCCTTGAATTAAAGTAAGTAGCCAAAGGGGCCTTTGGTTTACTAATGAAACTGACTGAGTGTTGAGCATCCACTATATTTTATTCATTAGATCTACCCAATCAAAAGGCCTTTTAAAAAGAGATGATGACGTCGGTTGCAAGGGCAGAATTGGAAGTTGAGATTGTTGAGTCATCTACCAGGTTCTATTCTTTATATAATCTGCCCCACTAAAATGGCCATTTAAAAAGAAAAGGCTAGTTGCAGGGAGAGATTTGGAAGTTGAGGAAGTTTTTGCTTTACACTGCAAGCCATGGGAATATATTTTCAGATTTGGAAGAGAACAAACACATGAATTTTAAAAGAGAAATAGTTTGAAAAATAAATGAGAAGAAAAACTGACCATCTACAGGTGAAATCGGCTCCACGGGAGGCTCGTGCAAGGTTTTGGGATTCTCTCCTCTGTCGACCCTTCCTCTTAGCTCTCGGAGGAAGTTCTAGTAAGACCCAGATAAAAAGCACAATTAATAAATACAAATAGTCGGTAGTTATGGCAAAATGAGAAAGAATAACAAAGTCAGGCATACCCTAACGCATTTAGTCGAGCCGGCCTTCTCGACTCTGTCAACGAAATACTGGAAAGAGATGAAAGGCAGCAGGCGGGAGTGCCACTGAATGAACGCCTCGATCAGGTTACCCAGATCACTCACCTGCCAATGAAATGGACACCAAAAGCGAATTCCTAAACCAATTAAAAAAAAGGGAGGAGAATGGACCTCGTGACCGGGGCCCTTGAGGTGAAGCATGCGGGGAATGTGCTCAAGAACATAACCGAGGCCGTCGTTGGAGAGGAGGAGATCAACAGTCAGCTTCGGACGGGTGCGAGGCGGTTTTTTCACCTTGGGAGCTTCGGCCGAGGGGGTCTCTTGCTGCTGCTGCTTTCCTCCTACTACTTATTACTGAGGAGGAGGAGGGGAAATTGCGGGGCTTAGATGTAGTTGGAGCAAATGTGCAGTCCCGAAACCAATGACCTGACCTTCCACACTTGTAACACCCTCTTGGTGCCGCCGCCGATGAGCCATTGTTAGTCTTCATCTTCTTCTCCATTTCAATTCCAATTCCGATTTCGTTCCCGGCCTCTGCTCTCACTCACTCACTCAGCCTCCAGATCAACCATTGGGTCTCCATTTCCATTTTCCCTTCATTTTGCCGCCAAATTATGATTATTAACCAAAAAACATAGTTATTTATTATAATAAAAATAATAATATAAATAAGGGGCAAAACTCTTGGATTTTTATTGCATCTATTAAGGAATGCGTGAAATTGAATGTTAGAGAACCTTAAAAATGGTTGCAAAGCCTTATACTTTGCAGAATATGTATAGAAATATGATAGAAAATGTCTTTGGAATATGTATGTTTATAAAATATGTATGGGTATTTGTATGGAAAATGTTTATAGTGATGAGGGGCCAACATGTAGAAGGGAGGCCCCTCGTATGGAATTGGGTCAATTGCATCTAATTCTGTTGTCTGCTTCTGCTTTACAGCTATGCCCTCGATTGAAACCCCGTGGGAATACCCAGTACAAATGAACTCGAGGAAGGGACCTTTTCCTTTAGAAACAGAGACCGTTAAATTGACTCGGACTCTACCCGAATTAGTATCGCTGTCACTGTTTTCTTCATCGTTATTGTCGCCAACGTCCCCAAACATAACTTCAACCTTTATCTCCTCGTTGCCATATTGCCTCCGGAGTGTAATCGTCTGAATGCCTGGCAAGTCTTCGATCTCGAAGGGTATGGTGCCCGCGGGTTTGACATCCTGGGAATACAATAAACACAAGGGAATCATGACCATGTGAAGCTATTCATAGCGAGATTGCATATTCGTAGGGATTTTTCTTAGTCGAGCAAACACGGTATGTGGAAGGACGACAAATTATGGAGGGCATAATTTTTGCTCATTAGACAATATATTCACTGAAAACCTCTAAGAAGGTGGGCATGTCATTGAAATTGGACATGTCCAAAGTCTTTGATAAAATATATTGTCATTATATTCACTAGGTTTTGCTAGCATTTTCTCAACATGTTGGATGAATTGTATCTTCTCTGTAATGTCCTATGTTTCCTTTCCCATATTGGTTAATGGATATCCTTTGTAAACTTTCACTCCTTTGCAAGGTATAAAGCAACGGGGTCCCCTATCCCATTTAATTTTTATCCTTATGGTTGACGGATTAGGATGAAGAGACAAAGCTATTATGGTTCCAGACTACATTAAGGGCCTCCGAATTCATGGAAGTGATCTAGTTGCATATCATCTTCGATTTATGGATGACACAATTCTCTTGGGTGTCCCCTCCATTCAATAAGAAAAACTATTAAAAATATCCTAAAATAATTTTTTGTGGATTTAGGCGCATTGATAAACAAAGGTAAGTATCAAATCTTGTTTTCCAATACTCCCCTCATTGTTCAACACAATATTGAAGAAGACCTAAAATTATGGACTTCACCTTCAAAGAATGCCTTGCAATTACATTGGTTATTAATCATAATTAATTAATTATGAGTGATAAGAAGATCGCAAGAATAAAAAATGACCAAATAAATGACCAATTGTCATGTGGTCATTTTTAGTCTAGATATCCCGTGACCAAATTTGGTCATTTATCTTGGTCGTTTTCAATTGGTTTTTATCCAGTGACCAAAATTGGTCTTTATCCAGTGACCAAAATTGGTCATTTATCTTGGTCTTTTTTAGTTAACTCACTTAAATTTATCAATTTTGGTCATTTATCCCTTGAAAAAAAATTTGGTGACCAAAACTTTTGGTCTCCTGGTCACTAATCTCTCATTTTCCACTAGTGATTACATCCAAATGTTAAAGAATAAATTAAATATTCCTGATACTCAGTTATTGGAAGGACCAGAGCTGGCTGAGATGGAAAAGGAGAAAGAAGAGTTGAAGAAGGAGTTATTGTATTGCAAAGCGAAGCTATTAAAATTCACTAACAAAGAAAAGCAATGGAAAAGGGACATGACTTTGGAAGTGGAAAGTGATAAGACCGTGAAAGACAAACATGCTGAAATAGAGAACAAGATGTAGGAAAGGGAGAAGGAACTTGAAGACAGGATGATTCCTCCTGTAGCTCAATCAAGTGAACATGATATAGTATAGGTTGTGTCCCAGGTGAGTTTAAAGAATGCATAATTGATTGGGTTGAGACATTAGAACCAGGTCCTAGAGGACCTAGAAGTATAAAAAAACAAGAAAGGAAAGGCTGGGAGACCAAATCCCAAGCCTAGGAAGCCAAATGTCAGGAGCTGAAAACGAAGAATGACAAGTTGATCAAACAGGTGACATGCCAATCACAGTTTCTAGGGAAAAACACATAATATGGGATACTGTTATTGAAGAGTCAAACAAGTTCAGGCCCTACCTGGATTATATCTTAGACAAGGAAATGGTGATTTATTCATCCATGTAGGTTATGGTAGCAGAAAAGGAAAAGTTGAATAAGAAACCACTTGAGTATTCCAACAATGCTATTAATTTCCTGAATAATCTGTCAGAGGATCATCTATGGAAGTCCAATGTTAAAGACAGGATCATCATCATGACTTGGGCAAGGAAATTTATAAACAAACATCACCACCTGGACATCGTTCAAGCGAAAATATACATTTTGTCTCACCAAGTGGAACTGTTCATTGAAAGCTTTGACCCTTTGTTCTAGAAAGGTCTGCCCTTCTTCTAGCAGGAGAGGGGTCCTATGCTGACTAAGGATTCATACTATGAAAAATTAGTTGAGCATAGGCAGGATCACCTAAGCTTCAGATATATGACTCAGTCACTGATCGACAAAATAATCGTAGACAAATTGGCCGATAAATTTGAGGTCTTGTTCGCCTTCAAAGAAGCATGCGCACACTTACATATTTTTTCCTATCAAGACCACCTCGAGCTACACTTGTTAGTGAAGGAAATGGAAATACTGAAATTACCAACCCCAGATCAGTGGAGGATGGTCAAAAGGATTGGAAGGACTAGATACCTACTGCATTCCCCGCCTAGAGGGGAAAAAATCCAAGCCGATTCAGCACCAAACTGTTAAGGGTGATTCGGGTCATCACTATCACGCCAAGAGAGCTTGACCCCCATCAGTCGCATTACTTGTTTTGTTACGCACTCCCAATATTCCTTATTTCCTTAGCATGGTGAACATGCCACTTCACAGCTGTTGAAATGTACTATGCTGATTAGGGATTAATTCCCCACTTTTGTAACCTAATTAGGCTCTATTTCGAGGTTGGTATCGGGTTCCCTTGCATTATGAATATAGCCTCCTCAAAGGAGTATAGGGGTTGATTTGACTTTCATATTTTTGAGGCCTCTGCGCCAGAGTTGTAGCTCTACAAACATTTTTGGGAGTAGTAATGAAAATGCTTCTCTGTGATTATGAAATTTTTCATCACGGTGTCTGTATTTAGTTTGTGCTCTCTATTTATGCCATTTTCCATGTGTTGATTTTTGCTAAATGATTTCTAGTTGCATGGGAAGAATCTGTTTCACTAAGCGCTCTTTTCATCAGATGTAGCATTTGTTATGTGTTTGTAATTGTTTTTATGGAATTCATCCTAGTTAGATGCTCCATCTCTGCCATTTCCCTTATCATGTTATTCTACTAAAGGTGTTGCAAGGGATTCATCCATAGATAGGTGCCCCTTGTTGTACTAGGATTTTTCTCATTTCTTCTATCACCACTTGAAGTTACTTAGATGAATATTGCACTTACTTTGCCTCATAATACAAAGGGAAAATCATCATTCATTATCTGGTGTAATGTCCTTGAATGATTCAGACTGTGACTCCATCGCCCAATGGTTATGATATATCTCTATCTTTCAATACTAGTTTATGAACAAACTATGTTACCACCATAAATATAGTATTATTCATGCTTGTTTAAAGCTATATGTACCTTGTGACATGAGAGAGCCCTCTCTGACTACATTGGCTAGAATGGTAGTCTAAAGGTTGGTTTGAAATGGTTACCCTTGTGACTTCCTACCACAACCATAGGAAAATTACAGGGTGATAACAGGGAGTCAAAGGTTTTACAATGAGAAAATATCCCCATATGTAGTTAGAAGCCAAGAAAAAATAGATGATCATGCTATATTTGTTGTTAATACTTTCAATTTTATTTAATGATGTTTCTTCCTGTGATCTTAATATTTTTTCACCTATTGAGGGGAAGGAGGAAGAAGAGTATGCAAAGAAACAAGAATATTTAGAGAAGAAACGGAAAGAAGAAGGTCTCTGGACCATGTATTTTGATGGATCAGTGGTTAAGGTTGGTGTTGGTGCAGGTGTGTATATTATTTCTCCCATCAAGGATTTTGAAAGTCAGTCTTATAAGTTAACTTTTGAATGTACTAACAATGTGGCAGAGTATGATGCTTTATTGTAAGGGTTGCATGCTTTGAAATATATGGGAGCCAAAAGGATACAAGTCATAGGAGACTCAGATCTAGTAATAAATCAAGTAAATGACAGCTATCAAACCAGGCATCCCAGAATGAGGCCCTATGGAAATGAAGTGTGGGATATGTTTGGTAATTATTTTACCGGGCATTCAATCAGGGTAGTCCCCAGATATGAAAATACAATGGCTGACTCCTTAGTTGTGGTTGATGGAAAATTCAAAACCCCCACTTCAGACCAAAGGAAGTATAAGGTTGACATTATAAACAGACCCTCCATACCAAATAATTCCAAATACGGGCAGGTATTTGAAGATGATATGTAGATTAAGATATTTTTTTAGTTGTCTGGTGAATTTGTAAATACTCAAGTAGATATTGAAAATGATAATCTTGAGAAATTTCAAGATGCTGAAGACATTGAAGAAGGGATTGCCGAAAACATGAAGTACAAGAATTCCATGGGAGGGAAGGATATAGTGCAGTTGAAAGGTAACCATATTCCCAGAGGCTTGGTCCCTCTAGAGAAGTTGTTTGACCGAAATGAGGTCGCTAAGTATCCGAAGATGAAGCGTGTTGATGATGCAGTCGAAGATAAAAATATAGGGATCAAAGAGCACCTAAAGATCATAAAATTGTCAAAGAGATTTCCTGCCAAAGAAATGGAATATTATATCAATTTGATGAAAAGGTACACAGACACATTTGCATGGAGCTATGAGGATCTCAAAGAGTATGATACCTCCATCATACAACATACTATCCTTATAAAACCTAGTGAGAGGCCTTTTAGACAAAAACTGAGAAGAGTTAATCCACATTTGGTGTCTGTCATTGAGAAAGAGATCAGAAAATTGGTCAACATTGAGATCATTATAACTCTGAGGTTTTCCAAGTGGGTTGCGAATGTGGTACCTGTTAGAAAGAAAAACGGTGAAGTACGGATTTGTGTAGATTTCATAAATATTAACAAAGTATCCTTGAAAGGAAACTATCCTCTACTCAAGATGGAACACATTTTACAGACAATGGTGGGGTTAGAGAGGATTTACACTATGGATGGTTTTTCAAGGTACAATCAAATAAAGGTGTTTCCTAAAGATCAAGAGAAGGCCTCCTTCACTACACCATGTGGTACTTTTATGTATGCTAACATGCCCTTTGGTCTAATGACTGCAGGTGCCACTTTCCAGCATGCCATGGATATTGCCTCTGCATAATAAAAAGATAAATTTTTAGTTGTCTATATGGATGATACCATTGTATACTCTAGGTCTGACAGGGAACATATCAGGCATTTGGAGAAAGTTTTCCTGAAATCTAAGAAGTATGGAATATCATTAAACCCCAAGAAATCAAACTTTGGGTTAGAGGAAGGAAAAATGTTGGGACACATCATTTTGAAAGATGACATCAAGGTCGATCCAGAGAGGATCAAGGAAATCCAGAAGGTTAAAGAACCAAGGAGAAAAAAGGAAGTGCAATCCCTCATTGGGAAGTTAATTTTCTAAGAAGGTTCATCCCCATTTTTTCTGAAATACTAATGAATATCTCCAACATGTTGAAAAAATACCATGAGATTAAATGGACAGCTGATGCAAGGAAAGCTTTCAGGGATATAAAACATACCATCACAAAAACCCCTGTTCTGGTAAGTCTAGAGTTTAAAAAATATTTTGTAATATTTTTGTATGCTTCTGATCACACTGTTGTTGGAGTGTTGTTACAGAAAAATGATCAAAACATTGAGTAGCCTATATCCTTTTTTAGCAAAGTGTCAAGAGATGGAGAGTTGAAGTATGAAATAATAAATAAACAAATGTATTCCCTAGTCAAATATCTGAAATATTTCATAGTCTATGTTCTTCATTCACACATCATTGCTTATGTTCCTAACAGTGTAGTGAAAGGCATCCTCACACAGCCTGATCCAAAAGGAAAAAGAGAAAAATGGATTGATTTGTTGTTAGAGTATGACATTGAGATCAAACCCACCAAACTGATTAAGGGTCAAGGACTGGAAAAGATGATGACAAATTCCAACTATGATTCCTTGCAACTAAATTTCTTGACCAATCATTCGAATGAGCTGGACACAGAGGTATAGGTAGTGCTTGATTTCTCCATATCCCCATGGTATTCTGACATTGTATATGTGCTTCAAAATTTAAAGGCTCCTGTGGGGTTTAGAAAAGCAAGGGAAACGTCCGTAAAGATAAAATATGCAAAGTTTTGTATTCTGGATGAATATCTATATTGGAAAGATCCTGGTGGTTTTTTATTGAATTGTATTTTGGAGAATGAATCCCAATAGACTATAGAGGAGTTTCATTAGGTAGATTGTGGGGGGCACCAATCTTGGAAAGTAACAGCAAACAAAATTTTGAGAGCTGGTTTCTACTAGTCATCATTATTTTATGATGTTTATATAGAGATCACTAAGTGCCACCAATGCCATATATTCATGGTAAGAGGAAACTTGTTCCATTTCCTCTTAATCCAATATCAGTAGAAGCACCTTTACAACAATGGGGACTAGACTTCATTGGAGAAATAAATCCAAACTATTTTGGACAACATAGATGGATCTTGACGGCCACAGACTATTTTACAAAGTGGATTCAAGCAATTCCTACCAGGAGGGTGGTCGATGTAGTGATTATGGGTTTTCTGGAAGAAAATATTTTGGCTAGGTTCGGGTGCCCCAGGAGAATTGTAACAGACAATGCAGCAGCTTTCAAATCTAAGAAGATGATTCGTTTTTGTCATAAGTATCATATCAGCTTCAACCATTCTACTACCTACTATCCACAAGGGAATGGGTTAGCAGAATCTTCAAATAAAATCCCGGTAAGGATTATTAAGAAGTTGTTGGAAGATAATAAGAGAGCCTAGCATATGAAGCTGAAATATGCTTTGTGGGCTGGAAAAATCAACACAAAAAGGGGAATTGGGATGCTACCAGTCCAGTTAGTATATGGAGTTGAAGTAGTTTTTCCAGCAGCCTTGGGAATACCTGTCATGAAGTTGCTGCAGGAACAACAGAATGAACCAAATCATATGCAGAGAAGAATCCATCAAATTGTAGAATTGAATGAGTCAAGAGACAAAACCTATAAAATTACAGATACACCAAGAAAAAATGAAGAATACTTTTGATAGGAAGGTCAAAGAGGATAAATTATTGATTGATGATTTGGTTCTGAAATGGGATGCACCTCATGAAGAAAAGGGGAAACATGGAAATTTTCATCATATGTGGATGGGTCCTTATACCATTGCAGCACATAGAGGTGAGAATGCATTTATTCTGCAGCATTAGGACGAGACTCTTCTAGAGAGAGGTCTCGTCAATGGAAGGTTTCTGAAACATTGTTTGTCCTGAAGGAGGAGGTAATGTTTGAATCATAGTTATATATATTTCTTTATTTTTGAACAGTACAGAGGGTGGATGAATAGATTTGAATCTCGAAGAGAAGGCCCTAAGATCTGGAAGGGTAGCCTTGTTTTCTATTTGCCTATGTTTTTACTTGCAGAAAAAATAGAAATAAGTAATATAGAATATGGGGAGTTTCCCAATGGATTTGGCACCTGGTGTATGAGGTTCTTTGCTACCTACAAGGGAGGATAGAATCCCTAGTTGGAGCCACTTGTTAGCACTTTTTTTGTGTTAAGTAATTGAATAGGTATTAAATAGTGTAATGATGAATGAGGTATGTAAATTTTTACATCATATAATAACTTCAAAGACTATTGACGAAGGTTTGCAGGAATTTGGAAGGACATTTTTAGATCCAGAAGGGCCAAATTACATAAGAATTTCTAATTTCCAACTTTGAAATGCAAGTAAACGAAGAGATCCTCCCTTAGCTGAATGTTGATAGAAAGTCGACAATCTAGATGCATCATGGAAAGGATCAAAGGCATGAAAATCATTTCCACCCAAGGAAAATTAGGAGCAGAAGTGCAGAAAAAAGTATAAATTTGGTTATGAAAAGTGATGTCTCGACTTCCGCCTTCCGCGATTCGGGATCCGACGGCTCAAAAATATTCCTCTTAAATCAATGGCCCAACAATTGGCAGAGATTGGAAATCAGAGAAGGTAGAAAAGTTTAAACTTGAAAGTCCAAAGACCGACTTCTGCCTTCCGCAATCCACTGGATCCAACATCCAGGAAATCTCTCGCTCAAATAAATGGTGCGGACATGTGTAAAGGTCGGAGATCAAAAAGAGGGAGACGCTAAGTTTTGGCTATAAAAATTCCAAGTTCTAATTTCTGCATTCCATGAAGATTTGACGGTTCATAGAGACTCCGCGGAAATCAATGGTGTGGAAGGAAAATGGCAGGAGAGGAAAGTCGGGGGAGGAAAGTTCAAAATTCACATCCACCAAAGATTGAAGTTCTATTTTTCTTCTTTCTGGAAAAAGTGCAGAGGTTGAAGGGAAGAAATGGAAAGTCAGGGCCAGAAAGGCCAGAATTGCATTTTATAGAAAGTTTGAGTTCCGATTTCCTCCCTTCGGAAAAGGGCGGAAGTAGAAATGTGGAAGTGGAAAAGTTAGAAGTCATTTTTTGTTTCCCGCCAGCTCCAAATTGACAGTTCAAAATGCATTTTAATGAAATATCAACCGTCCAAAAATGCTTTCACTGGTAAATATGCGGGCATGAATGAAGATGTTGCAGATTTCCTGATGGAGTTTCGAAATGCCATTATCAGCAAGCAAGCGTGAGTCCTTCCTGTCAAAATTCTCCAACCGACCCATCACACGTGTTCCCGCATACTTGTTTTTTTTATTTATGATCATGGAGGATATTCCTGATCATCATTTTGTTAAGATTCAGAATCATTGCTGTATCGTTTTTTGGCTCTGTTTAGAGGTTGGTCTCGGGAGCCTAGGATACTATAAGTATACCCTCAACATAGGAAGAAAGCTGGGTTGAAACCCGTGAGATTTTTGTGTTATGTAATTTTGAGATTTGTCTTTAATGGAAGTTGCAGAGCCGAATGATGGCCTTTGAATGCAAATATTCATGTATATTTCTCAGTTACAGTCTGTGCTTTCTTTCCTTTTATGTGCATGTCCTTCTTGTTAATCTTTCCATTATGTTTTTCTTTCATATCTGAGATAAGAGTGTGATAGTTTTTGGAATTCATACCTGGTTATGCTTCGGCTATCATTTTAGATATTCACAGACTATTTCTACCAAATTTAATGCATAATTCATCTAACTAGTGCTATGTGTTAATGGACTGTCATCTTTCCTCCTTTTCCACCAAACCAAAAATATATTAACTGTAACCAAAATATTTTCTTTCCTTTGCATCCATTTCCCATGCAGACTTCTTTGTGGCTCCTTGTAATTGTGACTCCATAGCCCAATCTACCCTTATCCTTTTTCAACCTAAATAATATATGAATTTCATGTTATGTTTGTATCTGGCCTTGTTATATATCTATGAGAGATACCTCTCTGGAAATAGAGAAGCCAGCTCCCTTTCCTAAAGTGGTTATGTTGTTACCTTGGGGTTCACCTTCCACAACCTTGGGTGCGATTGTGAGTGCTAACACAAGATATCACATACTTTTAAGATTTCCACATCATACTTTCCCTGGAAATAGTTTGAAAATCCACATTGCTTCGCTATAGGCTGAACATGATGCAATGTACTCAACCTCTTAATGAGATCATACCCGATCCCAAACATCTTGAGGTTCTCTTTATGTCCTCGACGCTTTCTCTTTTCATATACAATGAGTTCATCCTGTCAGGTCATCAACATATCTCGGTCTTCCACATTCAACCTTAAAGGTTGGAACCCACTTTACTCTTGGTAAATCCTTATTCCATCAGGAAGTTGTCCATCTTATCATACCATGTCTAACTCAAAGATTCTACAGTCACTCCCCCTGAAGTGGAGCATCATCCTCCCTCTTCATTTTGTACACTATGTATCGAAACATTATGTACTGGAGTGACAGGTAGAATCCTCTGCTACTAATATTCTATGTATCCATATCAGGTCACTAGATAGCAAGATCCTTTATCTTAAACTTCATTGAAAAGTTCCTCTTGCACCCATCTGTGAGCTTTTTGTCTTCTATAGGCTTCCATCTTCAACCTTGTAGCAAAGGTTAATATATTCATCACTCTAGGTTCTCTTCAAGATACTTATGTAACTGGATGTGCTTATCTATGGGTCTTTTGAGCTCGTAAAAATCCTATTATGCACATGTTTTTATTTTCTCGATATATACTTCTACTTCACTGGAGAAGCATGTCTGTTCAATGGAATATGTCATGCCATAGTCTACTCCCACTTTCTGAGAGAAACCATGAAACTTGCTTTGTATACTTGTTCTTGTAGATCCACATGGAAGACACTACAGACTTCCCTTCAGGTCTAGGAACCACATCCTAGACATCACTCCCCATGATCAACTAGTACTTTTTAATCATAGTTTCTTCCATTTCTCCTTGGCTACTTCTTCATATATGGAAGGGTCAATATCAATGATGTCACCCAATTGTTTCACATAACTAGAGTGAATCTGAGGCCTCTTACTTTAGTTGGAATTCCTGTCATACTTTTATTCATCTTGAATTATCTCTCGTGCCCAAGGTGGTCTTCGTCTCTCGAGGTGGATCTACCGCTCTCTTATATTCTTTTGAATCTCTTTCTTTCGTCACAGTGTCTCTGACTCTAAGAGCTTCAAGTTCCTATTCATGTAAATTTGTTGGAGTGAATCTTGAACTGTCATCACTTGTTCTTCTGATCAAGTCTCATCCTTATTTTCTTGTAGTTGTTTGTACACGGTCTTTCGTACAAGTCAAATGCACCAGTTGCATGGTTAGAAACATTTCATAAGACATATTCATAATGACAAATTCTTATGCATAAAGATGTAATCATGCAACTATTTTATCGAATACAACATTCATCCATATCCCGTATACACATGAAAACTTTCCAGATGCCTTCCATCTCTACCATAACATTATTGATATTGTGCACTAATCTTAATATGTCAGCAAAGAGGTTTCATTCTAGATAAGTAGTAATGGAGTGTTGTATAACACCATAGTATACTTACTCATAACATGAATATTAGTAGTAAATTGTTCATTAATCCAACCATTCTATCATGCATAATACATTTCATACATATGTACACAACTAAATAATGTCATATAAGCAACTAGATATATAGGAAAAGACAATTCAAATACTTATCTTTGTTTGTCTGGTAGATTATTTCTTTATCCTTATGTCCTAGAGCCATCTACTGATTCTGGGAACCAATAGAATTCATATTCCTCGTCACTTAAGGAATAATCAACGGTGTGATCATGATGTATTTTCTTATTTGACTTCTTCCTGAAGAAGCCTCTATTTCTGGGACAATATCTAGAGTAGTGTCTCTTATCATCACAAGTGTAGCATCAAATGTTGGAAGGATATCGTCTGGATTCCTTTTATCTTCTATTGTGATGATGGTTCTCCTTCTTTCTATGATTTATTCTGGAGTGAACTGTGAGAGACTGATCTACAATTTCTCCCATCTTCTCTTCTCTTGTTATGAATCGAGCTTCTTCTAGTGTGCATTCTTTCCATAGTCTGCTGAAAGACATCAACTTCTTTCTTGCTCATAATCCTTGAATGAATGATTCCCATGATCTTGGGAGGCCATTCAAGGTGGTCATTGTTAGAATAATCAACCCATAGTTAGCTACCTTAGACATTAATTAATCCATTTTTGTCTTATTTTCCTAGTTTCCAATATTCCACTCTATGCAAGTTGTCTTCCACATGTCCTAGAAGTCAAAGTTGCTAAAACTGAGTCATGGAGCGCTTGGGAAACCTCCTAGAATCCATATTTAGCATATCTGCTTTATTCTAGATCCTCCCTAGCGCATATCTGCTTTTTCTGCTAAGTTGGCTGCTTTATTGAGATTTATGGCAAAAGGGAAAGTAAGACTAGGTGTAGTTGACTTGTTTTCTTCCCTCATCATCCTCCATTATTTTCTCCTAATAAAAGCATGTATGAGTTGTCTTTCCATCACTTATTAGCTTGCCTACTTGACTTTTCCAATTCGTGAGCCTCTAGGTAGATTTGGAAACTGCTTTATGCACCTATGGGAGATTTGACTAGATTTAGTAAGCCTACCTTTTGACTATTTCGAATGGCATCCTTATGCATTCGAATCTCTCATGCAATTATATATTGCAGCAACCTGTGACTTCATAAGGTTGTCTATTGTACACTTATTCAATACAGATTAGTGAATTATGCTCCAATTTCAGTCTCCTTTGTGTGTAAATTTGCATGTTTGATTAGAAATTTTGTGAGTCAAATTGTTCTATCACTTGGGTTCAATTTCCACATGTTATCAGAGCCTCTGTAGATCGATTTCTCTCCTTCCATATTTCTATTACAGGTTTGATATCTTGACTAGGAGCACATTTTGCTAGTTGAAGGGCACAGTTCATAGCTATGGATCAATCTCAGAAGATCATCTTGACTCCATTTAATTTCTTTGAATGGAAAGCAGAGATGGAGATACTATTGAGAGAGAAGGGTCTCTACAGGGTAACTATGTCAACTGACGCAAAGCCCAATGCAGCTGTAGAGAAAATTAAATGTCACAACAGGAGGGATGAGGCCTATGGTCTTTTGTGTCTGAGCATATAAAGAGACCTCCTCTTCCACCTTGATGGATTGACATCACCTAATGAAGTATGGGAGAAGCTTGTAGAGATTTTTGGTAATACAGATGAGATGAGAGGACATCAAATCAAGAATGAATTGATCTCTTTGAGTCCCAGCAGCTTCGAATCCCTGCAAATCTACTCTTCCAAGTTTAAATCCCTTGTTTTGCAGCTAAAACAATGTGGAATTGAAAAGAAGGAAGAGAAACTAGTTTTGGCCATACTCTCGAAGCTTGGCCCTGACTATTTAGTGTTTGTTTCGACCTTCCATGCCACCAAGTTGACAGTTCAATCTTGGAAGATGCTTAAGCTTGCAGAGTTCATGGAATCCCTCACACAAGAACAAGATAAACTAGTGATGATGGGCACCATCAAACCTTCCAAAGACCAAGCTTTGGTTGCTAGAGATTTGAGGGTGGATTCAAAAGGCAAGAAGAAAGCTAAGAATCCACCTAAGAAAAATAGATACAAGAACAAGTCTCAAGAGGAGCCCCAAGGCTCCAAGAAGAAATTCCAGAAGAAGAAGAACAAATTAGGAGAAATGAGCAAGTGTGCATACTGCAGTAAGGGCTATCATCCTGAAAGCTCCTGCATGAAGAAGCAAATTGACATGTTAACCAACTCCTGGAGAAGAATAACATCTCCCTTCCTGATTTCTCAAAGAAGAGGGAAGGAAGATCAAATTCAGAGGACAGAGAGAGAGTACATGCCTTGGTTGCTGGCACATCAAGCTCACCTAGCTTCATCATAGACTCTGGAGCTTCAAGACATATGGTTTCGACCAAGGAGGCATTCTCCTCTCTTGACATGTAGAAAGGTCCACCAATAGTGCTGAGAGGTGACTCTCTCACTGACAGTTTGGGGAAAGGAAGGATTGATCTTGAACATGGTAAGTTCAGTAATGTATTGTATGTTCCTGGTCTTGCCTCTAACATGTTGTCAGTGTATCAGATGACTCACACAGGGTCTCCAAAGAAATTCATCTTCTCCCCTGATGATGTTGAGATCATAGAGATATCGAATGGTAAATTCATTGCAAAAGGAGTTGTAGATCACACTTTGAAGGTATACATGTTTTCACATTTTCTACTCTACTCAAACCCCTCTGCTCTTCTGATTCATGCTAATGAGGCAAGAAAGCTTTGGCATTAAATATTTGGCCATCTTAACTATAAGTATCTTTCTGATCTAAGTGAAAAATAAATGGTCATAGGGTTACCAAAGATTAAATTTTCCAAGGGAGTCTGTCAAGGTTGTATCCTAGGAAAACACCCAGAGCATAAATTTGAGAGAGCTAGTCATGAGAGAACCTCTGAACCTCTTGAGTTGATCCACAGTGATGTTTCTGGTCCATTTCCTAATATGTCAATGAGTCAATCCAAATCTGCATTTACCTTCATAGATGACTTTTCCAGGTATTGTTGGGTTTACTTCCTAAAGCATAAGTCTGAAGTTTTTGGCCTCTTCAAACTCTTTAAGGCCTTGGTTGAAAACCAGTCTGGGAGGAAACTCAAGATCCTCAGATCTTACAATGGTGGTGAGTATGTCAAGCTTGAGTTCATTCAATATTGTGAATATGGAGGTATTGAAATGCAACATCCAATCCCTTACACACCATAGCAAAATGGTGTTGCTGAGAGAAAGAACATATCACTGAAGGAGATGACAACCTGTATGATGCAGGCTAAGACTTTGCCACCAAAGTTTTGGACCAAGGCTATAAAATGTGCATCCTATATCTAGAATATGGTGCCTCATAAATAGCTTGATGGTATGACTCCTTTCGAAGCTTGGAGTGGGCACAAGCCAGATGTGACCCATTTCAGGATTTTTGGCTCAAAGGCTTGGGCTAGAATTCCAACTGAAAAGAGAAAGGCTTTGTAGCCCCAAAGCCAAGAGTGTCTATTTTTTGGGTACTCTAAATATTCAAAAAGGTACAAGCTGATCAATTTGAGCACAAACAAATACTTCATTGAAAGGAGTGTTCAGTTCCAAGAAGAGCCTTTAGCAACAGTTGAAGTTGGAGAGTCTTCTTCACCACCAGAACCTTTGAATGTAAGTGAAGAGACAAATGAGTTTGCTGATTCTGATATGTCTGATAATGATGATTTAATTACAGATCCTGATAGTCCTGCAAGACCAAAATGGGCAGCAAAGACCATTCATGTAGTTGGGGAACTAGCTGGAAATCCTAGTAATCCTAGGAGGACTAGATCTTAGTTTGAGAGTGCCATGTGTGTGAAAGACCCTTTGTTTGCAGAGAAGTGCTATCTGATGGTTGAATCAGACCCACAGACATATGAATATGCATCACATGATCCAAGATGGAAAACAACCATGAAAGAAGAATTTAGCTCAATGTAAGTGGGTTTTCAAAACTAAGTTTGTTGCTGATGGTTCACCTTTGAAATATAAGGCTAGATTGGTAGCCATGGGATACTCACAGGTACATGGTATTGACTACAATGAAACCTTTTCACTAGTGGCAAAGATGGACTCTATCAGGCTAACCTTATCCATTGCAGCTTCGAAGCAGTGGGAGGTACATCACATGGATGTGAAGTGTGCTTTCCTGAATGAAGATCTCATTGAAGATATTTACATGCAGAAACCTCAAGGGTTTGTTACTAATCCATATTTTTTGTGTAGGCTAAAGAAATCATTGTATGGGCTTAAGCAAGCCCCCAGGGCTTGGTATGCCAAGATTGATGGCTTTCTGCTGTCATTGAGTTTTGTTCGATGCAAGTCTGATCCTAATGTTTATTCGAAGCTGATTCATGGTTCTTTGATGATTATTGTCTTGTATGTGGATGACCTTCTTATTATAGGAATTTCAAAGAAAGATATTGCCTCCTTGAAGGATGCAATGAACCATGCATTTTCTATGACTGATTTGGGGTTGTTGAGCCAATTCTTGGGTCTCAAAATTGCTCAATCCCAACATGGAATAAAAGTACATCAGTCCAAGTATGCTTTAGATTTTCTGAAAAAGCTCAACATGAAATATTGCAAGCCAAGCTAGACTCCCTTCCTTTCAGGAGTTAAGCTTGAAGAAGCAGGTTCTTCTCCTATGGTAAATAATACACTGTATAGGCAATTGATTGGGTGTTTGCTGTACCTTACACACACTCGACATGATATTTATTATGCAGTAAGTGTGGCTTCAAGATACAAGGATTAGCCTCATGAGATCCATTGGAGAGAAGCCAAAAGGATCCTTAAATTTGTTCAGGGAACAAGAACTCATGGGATCTTCTACAAAGCTAAATATGATCTTGATTTGATTGGGTTTACTGACAGTGATTGGGCAGGTGACAACACAGATCAAAATTCAACATCAGGATATGTGTTCATTCTTGCTAAAATACCAATCAGCTAGTCAAGCAAGAAATATAGTTCCATAGCACTCTCATCTACAGAAGCAGAGTACAGAGGAGTTGTAAATGCAGCAACTCAATGTTTATGGTTGCAGGGGATACTTGGTGAGTGTGGCTTCGAATCAGATTTTTAAACTATTATCTATTGTGATAATCAGAGTACCATTCGAATCTGCAATCATCCAATTTAGAGACAGAGAACCAAACACATTGAGATCCATATGCACTATATTAGACAGCTTGTGCATGATGGCACCATTCACCTACTCTTCTGTGCATCTTCAGAACAAGTAGCAAACATCTTCACCAAAGTTTTTTGTGAGAAGACATTCAGCAATCTCAAATCACTGCTGGGGATTTCTGATCATGCTATGAAGCATGATTGATTACAAGATTTTCAACTTTTGTTTTACTGTCCATGTTTAAGGGAGGATTTTCCCACTGGGTTTTTGCCTCTTTCCTTAGTTAAATGGACATGCAGTATGTAAAGGGTGACTAATCCTTGTTGCTAGGCCCTATAGTTTTCTGATATTTACTCATAAAGTCAGGCTTAAGGGGGGGTGTTAGAATAATCAAGCCATAGTTATCTACCTTAGACATTAATTAATCCATTTTTGTCTTATTTGCCTAGTTTCCAATATTCCACTCTATGCAAGTTGTCTTCCACATGTCCTAGAAGTCAAACTTGCTAAAAATGAGTCATGGAGCGCTTGGGAAACCTCCTGGAGTCCATATTTAGCATATATTCTTTATTCCAGATCCTCCCTAGCGCATATCTGCTTTTTCTCCTAAGTTTCCTGCTTTATTAAGATTTATGGAAAAAGGGAAAGTAAGACTAGGTGTAGTTGACTTATTTTTTGCCCTCATAATCCTCCATTCTTTTCTCCTAATAAAAGCATGTATGAGTTTTCTTTCCATCACTTATTAGCTTTCCTACTTGACTTTGCCAATTCATGAGCCTCTAGGTAGATTTGGAAATTGCTTTATGCACCTATGGGGGATTTGACTAGATTTAGTAAGCCTACTTTTTGACTATTTCGAATGACATTCTTATGCATTCGAATATATCATGTAATTATATATTGCAGTAGCCTATGACTTCATAAGGTTGGCTAGTGTACACTTATTCAATACAAATTAGTGTTATGCTTCAATTTCAGTCTCCTTTGTGTGTAAATTTGCATGTTTGATTCGCAATTTTGTGAGTGCAATTGTTCTATCACTTGGGTTCAATTTCCACAAACAATATCTCTTTCTCTTTAAATGATTCAATTTTTTTTTTGATTTGAGAAACCCTTATGAAGTGGGGTTTCATGGTCTCTGAGTTTTGTATCTTCACATTCTTCAGATGGTTCCTCAATGTCACCTTCTTGTTGATATTCTTTTTTTGTACCAAACATATCCTTGGGAGTGTATAAGAATGATACATGTGAGATCCAATGGAGGCAGGAATAATCCTCTTGGCTTTGACTAATTCCTTCTTTTGTTTTTCTTCATCTCCCTCTGGATATGGAGCTTCTTCTTTGGCATAGTTCTCCAGGTCAGGCATCTTTCAGGTATGAGAAGAACTCTATAATTCCATGCTCAGAGGGTATCAGTTCCTTCAAGCTCATTCTAAAGCTTGGTATTGTTTGTCATCATGATAAAAATAATAACCTCAAATGGAAATAGAGAGGATACAACTGATCGATGAGATTTCTTCAGCTTGATGCTTGCTTGATATATTTTCTTAGAATACTGCTCTTGGTGGACCTAGGGTTTTACAGAGAAACCCTAATTTTTCAACTTAGGTATCTTTCATATCTTATTGGATAGAAATATATGTCTTCTCAACATGAGTTGAGCAATATACTCATTTTCCCACAACTGTGAACATAACGGCAAAATATTTGATGCCTAGTTTTCCCCAGCATTAGTGTTAGGTCAAAAAATGAAAACCCATGGAATGAGAAACTGTTTCCATAGAAATATGCTCCCTCCTAGGGAGAGTTTGATGGTCCTCCTTTTTTAAGTGATTGGTGGAGGGAAGTACCTAGAATAGAAAGCCCTAGTTTTTCTCTAGTTTCTTCTACAGAATTGACTGATATTGTTTCTTCTATAGATCCAAATTTTCTACTCCTCGAGCTCTAAAACTTTGTCCTACAGTAGCGTGGTCTGTCTTCTTTCGAAACCCAAATGTTAGAGAAGAATTGGATTCACCGAGTGGGACTTATGCGACATTTTCTGAGGTGACTTATTTGAGGACTGTTCAATATAACAAACTTGTATGAACTTCCGCATTTCACTGGTTCACCTTCAGGGTATGAAACTTTGAGCACAAAAACTATAGTCCATGCCCTATCTACAACATCTTTCTAAATTTCATTTGTACATTCCTATCCCTAGATATAGCAATTCTCCCTAGGTCACATGTTTAAGGTTGAATTCTGGGAGAGGTTGGAACCCCGAGTTGGAGGAATCATATCACCTATATTATAGTGAATCTGAGGCTGAAAATTTTACACATGGTATAGAAATATTGCATATTTTTCTTCTAGTGTTTTCAAGCATGAAACCCTAATCTTCAATAGTTGTAGTTGTAGTAGTGTTTTGGCTGCAAAAAGACTTATTTCAAGGTGGATCTGGTACCATGTTAATTTTTTAATGGTTATACAATATCTAATAACATCATTGATCCGGATTTATGCGTGAACGAAATGAAAGAACATATACAGAATCATAATAATAGACATTTTGCAAAGATAACAGAGATACAGTAAACACATATTCTATTAAATGGCGAAAATAGAACAGACTGTAATACAATTGCTAGAATGGTGGTAGCTATCTCTGAGAAGAGATGTGGCCGCTACGCTCATTCGTGCCAAGATGAATACAAAATGAGGTCAAAGGGGCCTATTTATAATAAAAATGAGGTGAGAACCCCAAAAGTCCCAAAACGTAACCCTAGAAGATGAATCGTCATAAAGTTTGCGGCCCCGCGGTGGTAAGTTGAACAGTCAACTTCCCGGGGTCATAACTTTTGCATACGATCTCCGATTTGGGCGTTCGATAGCTTGTTGGAAAGGTCTATCTAAGCTTTACAACTTTTGGTCGGCCAAATGCATGCCAATGGCAACCATTTGGCCACGAATCTCCAAAAAACGTCGTTTAAGGCCTCAAAACGGCCCCGAAAGTTTAGGACTCGAAAAACTGCCGAAAAATGACTAGGAAACTGCCACAATGGACAATTGTTTTGAGCCAGTGGAATAGGTGGGTGGCCACCGATCTCCATCTGGATCAATCCTCCCTCCTTAGGAAGCAATGGTCTCCATTGCATCGAATCCCATATCATATCTTGAACTGTGTGTTGAGTTGATCTCCTGGTGCGACATTTGTTGAAGTGAAGAGGCTGCTTTTCTTTGGCATCCCGAGAGGGCTGTAATTGTTGTCTGGATGATTTGTTTCTGGATGAGCACCTTGAATGCGTTTCCTTGCATCGTAGAGGTACTTGGATAGATGAGGAAACAATGGCTCTGTCTTCTTCTTGTGTCTGATGAGCAGAGACACCCTGTGCAGAGGGTGTGGAGGTCTCTGTGATCTTATGTTCTCCTTCAGATGCAATTGTGAAGAGGAATAATTTTCTGATGTGGGAGTTTATCTTCCTACCTTGCGAGACTTCGTTAGGTGCAACTGTCTCTGGGATCCGGTAGAGTTGTCCTCCCAAAGTGATAATGACACTGCGAGGCCGTGACTCATATACAGCATGACGCTTCCACATATATGGTTGTCCTAAAAGAACATCACAGACTTCGAGTGGGGCTACATCACACAGTACCTCATCTTGGAAAGGCTTGATGCCATATGGTAGGAGGCATTGCTCAGTAATGCGGATACCGCGTCCTTGGCTTAGCCAACCAATGTTGTAAGGTTGTGGGTGTGGTGTTGTCGGAAGTTCCAATCTCTTAACGACTTCTACTGAAATCAGGTTCTTTTGGCTGCCGTTGTCAACAACAAAATGTAGAGGCATTCCCTTCACCCACATCTGCGAGTGGAAAAGGCGCTCCTTTGCCTCTAACTCTTCAGGATCCTCTAGTTGAATCTGTGCGGTAGCAACAGTGGCAGTGGGGTCTGCATCAATGATCTGCCTCCCATTGTGTGCGGCTGTGGCATTGGGTTTAGAATCAGAATCAGGATCTGATTCTGAAAATTTGATCTCGGCCACTAATGACTGCTTTGAGCAGCATTCATCATTGTTGTGCCAAGGGCTTTTATGAAATTCGCACCACTTACCAGTGTCCTTCTTTGTCTTTCGATCTCCCTTCTTTGCTTGTGGCGGGGACTGTTTGTCATTTTCTTTTGCTGTGCTTTGCGGGCCAGGGTTTCCCTTGCCTTGCTTCTGCGGTGGATTCGCAGGTCCAGAGTCTCGCTTGTTCTTTTGTTGAAATTTCTCCTCGATTTTAATAGCATATCGATAGGCGGATCCAAGTGAAGAGATGTTGAGGAAGTCCATCTCAGTTCGGATGTACCGATGTAGACCACTGCGATATTTCAGGATTAGGTGCCGCTCGGAGTCTTTGATACTTAGCTTTGTCCGCAGAGTATGAAATTTGTTGGTGTACTCCGACACCGTCTGGTCCCGTTCTTGACGTAGAATGGTCCATTTTGTGTACTGGTCATCATAGTTTCCCACAGGGTAATACTGTTCCTTGACGACATATATGAAAGAGGCCCAAGTGGGAATTGTTTCAAACATTTCAGACTCGTCTGATAAGTTTTGCTCACAATAAGTACCCCACCAATTTTGGACATGGGGGGCTGCCTTAAGGAGTGCAAAGGTGATCTTTTCTCTGTCGAAAAAATTGTGAACAGAGAAATACCCTTCTAGAACATTCACCCAATTATCTAGGGCATCTGCATCAATATTACCTTCAAATAAAGCAATATCAAAGTTAACTTGTACCTTAAAGGGAGTTGCATCCCCGAACCGGCTGCTTGTTGAAGATGCACTGGCCGTGACCGGCATTCGTCGAAGGATTTGGGCGAAACTATCCATCATCTCGTTCCTCTGTCGCTCGAGGGCTTCCTCGAGCAGGGACTTGATAGGATCTTCTGCTCCGTCGTCTCTCTTTTCTTCCGCCATGGGAGGTCGTTTGGGACGGTGAGAATGATCAAGTGAAACTATTTCGAGACCAAACTCTTTGTACTCGGACCTCGTCGGGGACATGCACCGAGAAACAATCAAAGAGCAGATTGCTCTGATACCACTGATCCGGATTTATGCGTGAACGAAATGAAAGAACATATACAGAATCATAATAATAGACATTTTGCAAAGATAACAGAGATACAGTAAACACATATTCTATTAAATGGCGAAAATAGAACAGACTGTAATACAATTGCTAGAATGGTGGTAGCTATCTCTGAGAAGAGATGTGGCCGCTACGCTCATTCGTTCCAAGATGAATACAAAATGAGGCCAAAGGGGCCTATTTATAATAAAAATGAGGTGAGAACCCCAAAAGTCCCAAAACCTAACCCTAGAAGATGAATCGTCATAAAGTTTGCGGCCCCGCGGTGGTAAGTTGAACAGTCAACTTCCCGGGGTCATAACTTTTGCATACGATCTCCGATTTGGGCGTTCGATAGCTTGTTGGAAAGGTCTATCTAATCTTTACAACTTTTGGTCGGCCAAATGCATGCCGATGGCAACCATTTGGCCCCGAATCTCCAAAAAACGTCGTTTAAGGCCTCAAAATGGCCCCGAAAGTTTAGGACACGAAAAACTGCCGAAAAATGACTAGGAAACTACCACAATGGACAATTGTTTTGAGCCAGTGGAATAGGTGGGTGGCCACCGATCTCCATCTGAATCAATCATAATAGTATACAAAAGGATTAATGAAAGAAAGACAAGCACAACCACATAAAAGAGCACAAAGAATTATCCTGGGAAAAGCATAGGGAAGAAAACCCAGCAAAACTTCCTCTATATAGATGTATCAAAAGTACAAAGACAAAACCCCAAAAAGGTGCTCTTTCTCCTAGCAGATATGTCTCTCTCTCTCTCTTATGTGCCATACACAAGTGAGTGTGTGTTCAAATGAGGAACACACCTCCTCTATTTATACTCTTTCTTCCACTTGACTTTTTCCGTTATAGATTGGCCCCAACTAACTTACTAGGTCGACTTCACCTAGGAAGACACACAACAATATAATATTATATTATTGAGGGTTCTGTTGACCCTACTTACAAAGGAGGTTTTACCTCATGAATTTATGGTAAACAAATACAATAGTAACATCCCGATAGAGGAATAAAACATCTTCGATAGGTTACAACAATAAAATACATTTAGAATATTCTTCGAAGTTACAATATTTCAACATTATTTTCCTCCATGTAGACTCTGTAACCTTTTTGTATCAGTTGTCTAATGCTTAATATATTGTGCTTCAGACCTTTGACATGATAAACATCAGGCATAAACTTTTTCTCCCCCTGTTTGGTTAGAATACCAACAGTATGGTTTCCCAAAAAAATGACTTGGGCATTGTTTCCAAGTGTGACATCAGTTTGAACTGACTTATCTAGATTGGAAAAAAAAATTACTAGTCATATGATTGTTGCAACCTGAATATAAATACCATATGTCGCATGGAATTTCTTGAACAAAATTGCATTCAATCGGTGATGCACATGAAATTAACATTGCACTTGACGTAGTGTTGGTGTTCGTCGACTATTTTTGGCTTTTCCTACCTTGGTTATACTGCTTCTTCCTGCATTCATATGCATAATGACCAAATTTCTTGTAAAAATGACATTGTATTTTTTACTTATCAAACATGTGACCACTTGGATTACTGTCGTTCTGAATTTTTCCTCTACCCACGACATTCATTGGACTGCTGTTGCGTCCTCCTATGGAAAAACATCTTCTTCTGCCTCTAGAATTATATCTCCCCATGCCTCTTCCACAGCTTATGGATGACTGTACTGCAAATGCACCTTCCAATGATGTATTTGATCTACTCATTTTATATTCATGATTGATGAGTGAGGCTTGTAACTCATCAATGGTAAACTCCGACATGTCTTTTTTTTCTTCCAAGGTCACAACCAAGGATTCAAATTTACAGGGAAGGCTTTTAAGAAATTTTTCAACAACCCTTCCCTCATCTATATTTTCTCCATGATATTTTAATTGATTTATCATATGACCAACTCTAGTGTAGAATGAGTCTATTGACTCTATATCTTTCATTAACAAAGATTCAAAGTCTCTTCTAAGAATCTACAACTTGGAAGTCCTTACCTTGTCCAAGCCTTGATAGGCAGTTTCCAATGTATCACATGCCTGCTTAGCGGTATTTGTTGTTGCTACTCTTGGGAGTATGCTTTCATGCATGGCTTGGTGTATGTAGAACAAATCCTTTCCGTATTTCTTCCTTTGTTCCTCAGGGAATCCTTCCCATCTTGCATGATATTATTATATGTTGCTTGATCTACTGGTTCTGTATAGCCATTTTGGACTATTTACCATACATCTTGACCTCTGAACAAAATCTTCATTGTTAGAGACCAATACTCATAATTTTTTCCCGAGAAAATTGGATTCTGTAAGCTCGACATGTGTGCACCAGAAGTGGAAGCCATTTTTAATTTTCCTTAGAAAAATATTTTTTAAGACAAGGTTTCTTTCCTAAACCCGCTTTGATACTAGATCTTGGGGATGACGGCTGCAACGGTTAACTTGAGTTACTGCGCAACAAGAATTTTCTTTTCTTTTTACTTTTTACTTTTAGGGTTGTGACACACTACCTTGGGAAACCCCGCCTTTTACTTTGAAAGAAATACTTGCGACCAAAATTTATTGTGGTCAGGTTTTACTGCAACCGAGTTTTATTGCAACAGAGATTTACTGCACCGGAATTTTATAGCGACAGATTTTTACTATGACGGGGATTTACTGTGACAGACTAGTCTGCTACAAGACTCAAATTTCCACTTTTTGGTAGAGACACTTTTTACAGACTTTTCACTCGACACACTTTTACCTCGACAAACATTAACATAACTTCGACTGGATTTTACTGTGACACACTTTTGGTTGCAATCAACTCTCACTTCAACCAGACCAATTATAGTCGAACTTTATAAAAGGATATTTCTTAGTCTAAAAACTTATAAATTGAAAAACACTTTTCTCTAACCGTAACTTGGGATAAACTGCGACACAACTATATTGCTACGGACTTACAATAGCATATAACCAAATTATTAAGGAAGACTTGTGTCGAGCACTCTGGTGAAATATTTTTGCAATTTTTGTGTCTTTCACTAAACATTAATTGTAAACAACCTTTACTTAAGTAATTTTGGAGAAGATGTGCGGATAAATAAAACATGCATTCAACCATGAACTATGGATTTATATATCTTGTCGTGACATAACACAGAACTATAGCTGTAAATACAAACTTGGAAATTTACAAGGATATTTCACCTTTTACAGAGCTTCTGCTATGAACACTTTCCAAAAACATAGAGCTTGAGCTCTTGAACTCTCCACGTAGTTTTTCCTTCTTCTTCTCCTTCCTCCACACACTTACATGCTTCTCTCTTCTCTTCATTCTTATCATTATTTTTAATTTTGTGTTCTTCTATATATACAAAGACTAAAAATTTCTTCTCTTGGAATCTATCGACTTACATTAAAGATTGTAATAACTATCTACCTAGAAACTTATATTCGGAAATTAAATTAGACTTCTTTATATATGAGAAACGTGAACTCTTCATTTTGTCATACTATATGACAGAAGATGAGCTATTATAGACTCTGATAGAGTTGGCTTAGACCTAATACGGATCTGTGATTAATAATTTTTTCCAACAACAATCATATTATTATGTCTAGGTATGGAGAGGACACAAGAATAGGTGAGGAGAGAATTTTTGTTCATGACACTCTAAAATAAAATTCATGTAGCTTCAGTGGGATGAAGTTGATTCTTCTCCCAAATTTTGGGTGTCATCATCAAGCAAAGATTCTAGATTCAAACATGTCTCATTTAGTCGATTGAAGGATCTTTTCAAATCAAAGTGGAGGGATAACAAATCGAACTTTAGAATATATCAAACAATAGTAGGATACAAACATGCAATTGTGATTTCCACAAAGACGTGATTAGAAAAGTTTGGTCTGAAAAAGTATTTGTGGTTAAGGAATATATCCCTACAAATTAAAGCACCTAGAATACATGACATATTTACTGAATATTGTTTTACAATGTTGCATATATGTTACTATCAGAAGGTAAAAAGGTAAGATCTTGGTCCAATAACTTGGAAATTCTTAATGTTGCATGTGAAGCGTGTTGTAGAAGTAATTTGCACGTAGCTATGGAAGAAAAGTATGGTGTTTTTCCAAGGATCTCTACATAAATGTTGTGAATCTTTGTAGTGTATAAAATATAATAATGGAGTGGTGCAAGAAAGACTTTGATTGTACCAAAGGGTGCAATCCCAAGGCTAATTCCAAACTTTCTATTATGCTAACACCACTTCCTCAAGTATGCTTTGATTCTCTTATTGTACATGTGAATGATCTTTAGATATTGTTATCAAGAAGACATGGGAAAAGGTAGATATCCCTTTGGTGTTTAATTCATTTGGAACTAAAAACACAATCGAAGAAAAACGATCATACTACTTGAAGACTTGAGCTTAAAATTCAATTAAAGTTCTAGATTTTCAATACACACTATTAATTCAATTAAATTTCTATATTTTCCATACACACTATTAAATTTTCTTTCACACATTCACATTATATAATTATACTAAGAAATAAAGATTATGCTAACCTATCCATCAAGTTTCATTGTAATTTGGTTGATTTTTCAGGTAGGGACTTTATTTCTCCTTGTAAATGTAATGGGACTTCAAAATATGTGCATCGTGCATGTCATGATAACTAGCAAGATATTAAGGTATTTTTCCAACCCAATACGAACACCAAATTTTTGGACAAGTTAATTGTTGAAAATTATTTATAATCTCAAGTCATGATGGTAAATTCAAATTGAAATCACTATTTTTGGTCCCAATACCATGAACAAATTTTTGGACAAGTTAAGTGTTATAATCATTTATAATTTCGAGTTATAATGGTACATTCAAATTGAAATCACTATTTTTGGAGTTTGACTTGAGTTTGAAGTCAAAGTTCTATTGTTTTAGTTATATAAGCATGGTTTTATCAAGACTATTTTTCCAGTTCAAATATGAATCCAATGGACACAATGCTATATTTGTCTCATATACAAAAGAATAAAAATAATGAGAACCCTTCTCAGATATCCAAGCTATGACCAAGGTAATGGGAAGTATTAAAACATTAGTTGTTTTCTTAAAGTTTGTATTTTCCTTAGATTATGTATTAGGGGGTGATTGAAGAAATACTGATCCAACTAATGATCACTTTTTTTTACATTATTTGAATTTATTTAAAATTAAAAATGTTACATCATAATAATTATTGTTGAATTATGATACAACAATACAAGATGAAAGCAAATTCTATCCAAAACCATCAATAATACAAAATACAAAATACAATAGGGTGGATGTCAAGTTGTAAGGTTATGATTCTAGAAAAAATTGAAGGCAATCAAACATACAAAACCTAAAGTAATAGAATTATAAGTGATTCATCACTTCAAACTGATGTGCTCAAGGGAAATCACAATAACAAACACGAACAATTTGTTGTTAGGGACAATGATAATATAAGTGTAAAAGTTTTACTTTTTATTACTTTGCAACTCTTCTATTTACATATTCATACCTTTTGTGATAAGAGTCTTCTTGGCACATTTAAAAACTACTTTTGTATAGCATGTTTGAGATATAAAATGTAGGTGCATTTTTGTTTGTAGCTAAGTAGAAAGAGAATTCATTTCACTTTCCAAGTTTTTTAACATTTTAAAGTTAGGTTTTTTTTTTAAATAACATATAATCCATCATGATCTAACACATTTTATTGATTGTTATCTTTTGTAGAACATGTTGTGAAGTTTGATTATGATCCAAGAAGGTATCTTTCAAAAAGCCTTACTTTGGAAGAATCCATACATATCATATTGTTTACAAGTCTACAATGCCTACAAGGCTATGGCTACAACTACAACTACAGAGAAGGAGAATCCACCTTTTGAAATTCCTTGACCTCTGGTTATCATTGGGGGAGCTCTAAAGGAAGGGAGTTTAACTCATGAGTAGTTATGAATATATTTGGAAAAGTCATTATAGATGTAGATGAGTTTCATGTATTTTATATTTTATATATATAATATTTATATGGTTCAAGGATATATGTTTGTACTTGATCTTATTTATAGTATTGTTAATTAATGATACAAGTGTACATGATTATATAAATTTAATTTATATCCACTGATTTACTTGCATACATGAATGATTTATTTATGGTTTAAGTATATAATTTTATATATAATTTGTTTTAGAATCAATATTGTATGATATTTTTTAAAATATTAAAGTCATATTAATTTATATTGAATAATAATGATGAAATACGAATATAAAGCTAATAAATTAGTAACAATTATAATGAATATGAAACTACTCACTAAAGACCACTTCATCATCATCCTCGTCATCATTATCTTGCACGCACCCCAATATACTAGTAAAAATGCTAAAAAAATAATGACTATATAAACTAGAAAATGTACTACTAAATGATGACAATTAATGACCAACTTAACCAGTAAATGTACAATAAAACTATGATAATTAATGATCCAAAAAATGAGTAAATGTACTACAAATAGTGACAATTAATAACCAAATAAATAGTAAATGTACTATGTACTAAAGAATGGTGGGAATTAATGACCAAATAAACCATTAAATATATTACAAGATGATCAATAAGTCAACCATATAATGAATAAGCAATATAACACTAAAGTTTTAGTAGAGGGAAAATAAACTAGAATTTTGTTACCAATAGTGGTGACCTAAAAAATAGTTGTTTATAGCCAAATTTTAGTTGTTTTTTTAACAAATTATTTATTTTGTCCTAGTGGGACCAATCACCATGAACATGTCCTTAAACCACAACACAAGAGCGTGGATAGTTTAGGGGGTCTTTCCCAACATTAAAGAGTGAAAACTATCATCGTAGGATGTTATTAAAGCTTCTTGAGATGAAGCTCCTTAAATAAGTACTTCAAATAATACACATGAACATTCTAGGGGGTTGTTTGGTCTTAGAGTCAGATACATGCACCATGAGTATTTTTTTTTTGCAAGCGAAACCTGTGTTAATGCATACACATGGTTAGGAGGGAGACAATGGCCTTAATCTCTATTGAATCTTCTCAAGCATGAGAGCCATGAATAACACCTAGAAACCACAACATGATCTCTCTTTAGGGAGTCCTTGTCACCCGAGTTGAATATGGATGCCATTATCATGTCTTGCGCATCATGTATGGATGTTGAGTCTGTGACCATAGTCAACAAAATGAAACAAGATCATATGGCCCTAAATCTTTCTTCTTAGGCTCAAGCGCAATGGATGAGTACATAGACCTCCACATATGATCAATATGATCTTTATTTGTTGGCAATCACCTCAAAGGGTGTTATGGTTATTATCAATAGGTTAGTTGTGCACTAATAATGTGCCTTGAGGTCTATCCAAGGTCGCATAAGGACCATATTTAGAAAGGAAAACAAAGCCTTATGTAGAAAAATGAACCTTCATGACCCTAAGCATTGTGAACAAGACCTCCAACCACGAAGTATGCCCTTTATATGGGATCTTTGATTCCAAGTCATATTTCAGATACTATTAAGCAATATCACACAAAGAAGATGGGCTTAATAAGACTATGTCTATAAAAGGAAAATAAGTTTTAATATTAAACCTTTCCTTATAAATCATAGATGTTAAATTAAGTCATAATGTTAAACTCATGCAAGTTTTGGAAATTTATGAATATATAGAATAAAAGTGTGTATACATGGTTAGCACATACATGTTATTAATGCATGTACATCGTTAAATGCTATTAAAAAATTGTAAAAAAACTATACATGTTTTTATAGAACACACATGTGAGAAATAATTTTTCAAGTAAAATGTTTTTGTTGTACCCAAAGGAAAATGTTTATAAACATCTTCTCCATGAATAAGAATTTGAGAATGGAAACAAACCAAAAAATGTTTATATCTCTATACCAGTTCTATACAACAATGTATAATGTTTCTTTTAATTAAGTTTTAAATTTACATATATTATATAATATAATAAAAAATGTATGAGTTAATGTATTTTTCATCAAAATACAAAGTATATTTATGATTAAAAATGATAATTTTCTTATAAATATTATTAATAAATAAATTAATCAAATAAATATATTTACAAATAAAAATTTAATAATTATTATTTTATAAATATATTAATAAATAATTAATATCTTATAAATAAAATTAACAACCCTAATTAATTGAAAAACTATATAATATTTATTTTAACATAAAAATAAGTTTTAAAATAAAATCTTATCATCAATACAAACTCTTTCTAAACTCTCTCTATATAAATAAGTATGCTTTAAGGAATTCCACACTTTATCCTTTGTTGTTCGAAGAGATTTGGAATAAACTCTTTCCATATAAATAAGTATGCTTTCAGGAATTCCACACTTTATCCTTTGTTGTTAAAAGAGATTTAGAATAAACATGAGATTTCAATTTTTTTTTATATATCAAAGACCAGATTTGGAATATACATTAGATTTCAATCTATTTTTTTTATTCAAAATTTTTTATAGAAAGAAATAAGTTGGTTGATATAAGTTTTGAGAGATCAATTTTTTTTAAGAAATTTCTTTTTAAATGTAAAGGAGTTATTTAATTAGGGAATGATGTTGATTTTCTACAGGGAATTTGGTAAATTTAATCTATATAATTTGTGAATTATATTGATTGTTGATGATTTTAAGCTCATAAATGAAATCAGGTGATAGGAAAACCCCCAACACCTACACTCTGTAAAATGTAACGATGTTTTTGGGCGTTTTGAAAATTCTATGAAAATTTATGACCAAAAACTGATAGAAAATAGCCCAAAACAAAGATAAAAAAATCCAAACAAAGTGTTATATTTTAAATATTTTATTACTTGTTTAAAAAAATACATATCACTTTCATAATAAGCCAAAAAAAAAAGAAAAAAAGTTACACTAAATTATCAGAAAGATATCTCATACTGTAAGATAAAGATGGTCTGTGTAATGAATTCCACTTTACTTATAAAATTACACTTTCTTAGTATTTGGATATTCTCATTTTTAAGTTTTTAAGAAAATGTTTTAAAAGTATGGATATTTCCATTTTCGTTGGAAATGTCATCCTCATTAATATGAGACGCTTTGATGATCTAGAAAATAATGATGTATTAGGAAATCTCAGCCTGCTCCTCAATATGAAACGCTTTGACGGTATGGAAAATGATGACAAACTTGAATGTGGCATGGAAAATGATGACAAACTTGAATGATGACAAACTTGTATGTATATAGAATTGCGATTTAAAAGCACTGTTCACAATAAAGTGATCGTTTACAAAATGTTCAGAACAGTTCAATTCCGTTAAGCCAGACCATCGGGTCTAACTCTCCGCTACACATAAATGAGATGACTTCCTTTGGGACTGAGTTACAGGGGCAGTGGTTCAATTAGACAGTCTTTGATGTAATCCTTTATTTTTGTTTTTGATATCCCAAACCCATCTCCTTCCTTGAATATCACCATTGTCACTCTCGTCTCTTCCATCAGCATCTTCTTGCACTGGAATGGGATGTGGACTGTACTGTCCTCGGGCTTCAGAAACTCCCAGGTCAGCTCCTTCACTGCCGGCTCCAGAAGGCTGTACATGTAATTCACAGCCACTTCCTCTGTACTTCCTGGATTTTCTCTCATATAACATTCAATGCTCGACGCCAATTCTCCACGAGCCTTCTCCGCCTTATATGTATGTATGTCGTCGGCTAGGCGGGTAATGATGGAATTCAGCTCCGTCAGGACTCGTCTTCCTGGATAATCCAACTGTTCCAGCGCCTCTTGCGAAAGGATTTGGCCCTCCATCAACAACACTCCGCTTACCACAAGTATACGTTGTCCGATGGAAATGATCCCGTTCCTTATGTACTCGTCCAAGCTTGGCATGTACTCACAGTCTAACCATTCTGCTTCTTCGTAATACCCCATCAGATACTCCTCCCACTGATCATTTCAATGGATATTCAACATTCAGATCACCAAATCATTAATTAATTTTCATGCACAGGCGTTCAAGCAGTAACTAGTGTATACTCAGATTGTAACCTCTTAGAAGCCTTCTGTGTGCGAATGACAATCTACAGTTAATTCATTAAATTACTTACCCCCTTTCTAAAAAAAGTAAGCAGTTCGCGTCCCTGTTCCTTCTCGGCCTCCAAAACCACTTCGTGAACTATGTCGTAGAAGATTTTGTAGCAGAGCTTCATATAGTCTGGAAGGTTTTCTGTCAAGGAGAGGTCCCATCTGAAGACCCAATTCGTAATATAATATAATTAGGCACAACATAACATATATGGATGATGTGCAAGATCTGATGATGATGATTGCAGCAATGGCCTTATACCTTCTCACAGCCTCGGTGAATAGCTTCAATTCATCAAGGGTTCCGTATGTGTCATACATATCGTCCAGAACAGTATTCAAGCACGCCACTTTTGAAAACAGGAATCTGCATTTCGCATACTGGGGCTCATACGTGCCTGCCGCTACTATGAAGAAACACTCCACCGGCCTCTCCCGACCGAACGGTAAGAGAGGGAACTCCGAATTTTTGAACCAGCTGTGATGCAGAATCAATCAAGGCCGAATTAGAACAACATTAATGAAACCAGGAAATTAATTTTTTCCTCATTCATTCAGAGGATACATACTAGATTCTAGAATAATAGCCAAGATGATCAGGGTTGGCTAATTACCTAGTGACATTCTTCATCTCTTTTTGGTGGATAGCCTGGATAATGTTGAAGTCCAATTTTGCCAGCTCTAAAATCTTTTGGTTGTTCAACTTTGGCAACCTTCAATCAGACAAAATGTAGCACCCAGTCAGTCCCATTCGTATCATCAGCAAGGAAGGAAAGAAGGTGCAAATTATGCTATTTTTGTTAAGAAAAGGCAAGATTTGAGTCTGACTTACTGGTAAACGCTTTTGGCTAAGTGTGCATAATCTGAGCGATACAGTTGACAATATCTCTTTACTTCCACTCTCGGGACACTGGCATGCCAAGAATTCTCCAGCGCGTATTTAATCTGGCAACGGCAAAGACAAAAAAAATTAGAAACTCATCCAATCCAATCACTTATATGGGTCAATCGGCACTAGGCAGTATGTTGTGTTACCTCTTCGCTTAGGTTTTGTTTCCTGTTCCACGCACTGTAAGTCTCACTTTTCTCAAGAGCTTCTTTCAAATATTTACTAGTGAAGCTTTTAGCATCATCCAAAATGTTTTCTCCGGGAAATGCCAGCTGGGAAGCTCTATAAAGGCTCAACATGCTCGCTACATCTTTGTTGAATTCAACAGCCGAGCAAAAGAAGTGCCCATTTGAGTCTTTGAAGTTCTCGAAAACCGCTGATAATACAATGTCCAAAAGTTAAAACAGAAGAGAGAACAGTTCATGATGTATATTTGTCTGAAAAACAAGTGCAGGGCATGCTTTCTGGTATTAAAACACACCTGGAGATACATTGTATCGATGCAGCCGAAGAAGTCGAAATCCCAACGCAGTGATCTCAAGATCTGATATGGGATTCAGTGTGCCCCACCCAATTCCTCTTTCGTTCCAATGACTGTATGCAACCGGATTTCATCAATGGATTTTAAAGAGGAATTAACATGGAATGGAAGAGGAGTAAAAATAAAATTTCTATTTATACCTGTGAACATAATCGAGAGCTTCCTTGATTTCCTTTTCAAAGTGTCTATCGATTCCAAGTTGTACAAGATTATCCACCATCAAGAGGCTTTCCAGCAGATCCACAGGATACAGGCAGGGAACTGCAGGATGCAGGTAATTTATTAAACATATATTGAAGCTAAACAGAAAAAAAAAGGAGGGATTGTAAAGGCAGGCAGGGAACTGCAGGATGCAGGTAATTTATTAAACATATATTGAAGCTAAACAGAAAAAAAAAAGGAGGGATTGTAAAGGCAATCAATCCATTACCACATCTACATACCAAAAGTGCCAAAGTTAGCGAGCACGTTGTTCAAGAAGTCAAGGCATTTGATGTCTCCAGTGTGCATGAAGACGCAGGCAGTAGAAGCAGGTGAGCTTAGGAAAGAGCCATCCTGGCTTCGAACATCCATTATTCTTTCCCAGTTGACCATGTCTTCTATGCCCTCCAAAGAATACAACAATGACGACGGAACGCCATGGATTTCCTCCCTTGACACACTGCAAATCATATTTAACGTTTATTAGAATTTCCGACAAGAAGTAATGTGGCGTCATTCAGTTGTTAAATTAACAAAACATGATTTTGAATTTGAATTTGAAAATGAAGTCAGAGAAAGAACTCTTACTTTGCTAATCTCTCCTGCCGTTTGGTGTGGAGTAGACTTACATAAGGCAGGTTGTAGGGAAGTCCAAGGTCTAGACATTGAGCTTCTCTTAACAAGGAAGGAAAGATGATATCAAAGTCTGTTACCAAGCTATCTAGATCGTTTTCATCATTTATTGCTTCTAGAGTGCTCTTTATGAATTCAATGCCTGCAAACATGCCAGCAGATCAAGATCAATGGCACTCACAATTACAATTACACGACCTGGTTTCTATACACACAAAAATACTCCCGATCCGATCCGATCACGCCACATTATTACATTAAAAAATAAACCGAAAGGACTACTGTGAAATCCTACGCATGAATTATTGATTAATTATATGTATTTCTTACCCTGCTGTACTTGCAGATCCCCAACTTTCCATTTAAGGAGCGCAAGAACACAAGAAAGAGTGCCAAGCAAGCGGTCGGACAGTAGAAAGTGCGACTCAGAACCCCATGAACCATCTTTTAACTGGTTTTTCAAAATCCATTCAACTGTTTGAGGAAATTGCGGGCAAGCAGAGCCATCAATGGAGGGCACCTTGGCAACCCAAGCTGTGTCATAAGCAGATGGGGTGATCATTAAGCCTCCTTCACCATGAAGCATCGCCTTAATCTCAGCAATAAGTGTCTCCACACGTTTTCCATAGCAAGGATCCTGTTCAATTAACACAAATAGAAAATTACATCATGATCATGATCAGCACTAATATATGATTTGATTTGGTTTGATGAGAAGAAATAGGGTACCTATATATATGTAATGAAATGAAGAGTTTACTCACAGTATATGGCGATTGAAGAGATTGTATAAAATGATAATCCCAGACATTAGGATGAGGATTGGCCGTCCTTCTGATCAAGCTGCTGCTGGTGTTACTCGTTGACAAAGCACAAGGCAGAGTAGAAGAAGCAACAGAAACGGTAGCCATTACAACAAATTCTTTGCAAAGATTAGCAAGAATTTCGGAATGCAGCAGGAATGGCAAACGATTTTTGGGTTGCTTGGTATTACGGGAGTGCGTGTGTATATATAGTGCGCAATAGCAATTGTGATGTCTGCTAACGATGTTGTCGATATGATAGAGAAATAGAGTAAAGTATTCGGCAAAACCAGTGAGTCAAAAATGAAGGACGACGCCCATTTTAAATTCCATGCTTCTTCCAACTTCCTTGTCGGAGCACGCCCGCCATTTGCACTTGACTGACTCCGTCGTTATCTTGATCATTTGGACTTTGTGGCGGATTTCTTCTTTACAAGGTTTTATGTTTAAATTTTATCGTGAGTTGTTGAGTTTGTGAGTTAGTGGTGGGTTTTTCGCTTATTTTATATGGTTGTTATTTTTATTTTTTAATGTTTTGTGCAATTTTTAATACGGCAAGAGCTATTATTCATTGAGCTGCAGAGCATTTAATGGGGTTGCAGCAGGCCTGCAAATTGTTGGATTTCTAGCTGCTCGAGATCCAACGGTCTACTGGCCTGCTGCAGCTCCATTAAATGCTCAACTACAGTAACAAAATTTTACTTGTTAAACAAATCACTGCTCAAATTTACTACAATTATTTTGACTCTGCCACAATTACTTGAACTCTGGTGATCTACTCAGGGTAGCTTCTCTGTATACAAAGTTACGGATTCCTAATTCTAAAAAAACATTAAAATTATTAAATATTTTAAATATCGTGAAATATTTTAAATATCGTCAAAATTCTAATTCAACGTTTCGAAAATATCCAAAATTTAGATTTAGAAATAGCTTCCTTCCTATTCACGCGGGATATTTTTGCATACCGTGTCAGACTGTCGATCGCAATTTGTTGGATTACAAAACAAGATCATTTTCAATGCCAATAAAATTCAAAAAAATACAAAAGCTAGCCAAAGGAATTAGGTTTCTTTCCCTTTCAATTCTACACCACGTGTGAAATTGTGGAAGGAGATCCATAATGCATGAGTTCTAATAACAGCAATTTTTACATGTAAAATAAAAGGATTTAATGTTTAATTTTATAAATAAGAGTCATAAGATCGTAATGTTTTTGAAATTATTATTGGTTTTTGCTAGAATTATTGCTTCCCTCCTATTCATGCGGGATATCTTTGCATACCGTGTCAGACTATCGATCCCAATTTGTTGGATTACAAAACAAGATCATTTTCAATGCCAATAAAATTCAAAAAAAATACAAAAGCCAGCCAAAGGAAATAGGTTTCTTTCCCTTTCAATTCTACACCACGTGTGAAATTGTGGAAGGAGATCCATAATGCATGAGTTCTAATAACAGCAATTTTTACATGTAAAATAAAATGATTTAATGCTTAATTTTATAAATAAGAGTAACTAGATGGTAATGTTTTTGGCATTGTGATTGGTTTTTGTTAGAATAAAATAAAAGTGTCAGCAACATATAGAATAGAGAATATTTATTTGAAACGTAGATTAAATATAAAAAAATCATAAGGCAAATGTATATACATTTCCATATTTTCAAAACACAAGTTAACATATTTTTCCATCAATGCAAAACATGTAATTTACTTAATTTAGGCCTGAATGAATGAATTGAAGAAAAATATTTACAAAGTAAAAAAATGAAAGAATATGTCATTGTAAAATTAAAATTTTTAAGGAAATATTTTTTTTTAAAAGTGTTAAAGTAATAAAAAATACTTATGATACGTCCAAGAAGAGGACATGGGTGTTTAAAAAAAAGACTATAAATTTCAATTGCATGACGTTGTTAAAAAGAAAGGATATTGTTAGAATATAATCCATCGGGATTATATTCTAACAATATAATCCCGATGGCCAATTTTTAGTGAATATAAATAAATAGTTATGTAGGAAGTTGAACAGTTACATAGGAACGTGAAGCTTAACCACCGCCTGGAATGTATAAATGAATGCATTAGTATTGGAATAACATTGAATCGGGAGTTATACCTAACAAGTGGTATCAGAGCTTGGCTATTTGCCATAACTCCTGCCAGTCCATTGCCAGACTGCCTGCTCCGTCAGTCTGCCAGTTTGTGTGCGTTACTCCTCTCCCAGCTTGCGCCCATTCATTATGTGCGTTTATTCTCTGCTAGGACGTTGTGATATCGAATCCTAATTTTCTATGACCGTAAAAACTATCAGTGATACATTCCACATTTGTAAGCCGTGAACCGTGACTGCGCTGCATTGAAAACTGCGTGAATCCTTGTTTGTGTTAGCTAAGAGAGGCCTGTAACTATTGATTATGGCTGCTGTAAATTATTTTGGTACAATAACTATTGTATCACATCGTGACTGTTTGAATAGTGTTACCTCGTTACCTATTCACCTCAAACGGCCTGTGTTTTACCTTGTGGCCCTGACCTCTCAGACCTACCTCCATTTTGCTATGGAGTTCTGAAGCGTTGAAGATACGGGCACGGCCTTTACGACCAGTTGAGAACTGCGAAGAGACCATGGTTGAATGGAAATCATGGAACAGATTAAAGGACTGCTCCTTAGACCGCGTGTGTTGGAGTTGTGTTGGTGTTAGACAGCGTGGAGGTTGAAGTATATATGCTGCGTGGTGGGTGTATCTTTTAAACTACTGAAGACTGCGTTGATCCACAGCATTGTTGGAGACTCACTGCCGCGGCCTGTCCTTCACCCGGAGACTGATATATGTTGAAGACCGAGCCTGGAGCTGCGTGGAACTGCATGAAGAGCCTGCGTGGTGAAGCTGTGCGTTAAAGACTGAATGACTGCGTGAAGAGACTTCCCTTTTGGAAGCTGTGCACCATCACCTGCGTGAATTGAGACTGATATATTGCGTTGATATATCACACATATATTGCATTGGAAACTGATATTTACTGTGCGTATACCTTGCATGAATACCAGCGTGAAGATCAGCGTGGAGGGTGGAAACCCTAATTTTTCTGTATGGAGACCCGTCACCATTGAAAGCGTTCCAATGGTTTTTGTGTGACCATTGGCAGTATTGAATACAAGTTGTTGCTTTGGTTGAATGTGTAGTTGCTACGTTGATGGTGTAGTCATTCCCGTAACTCCTGCAAGTTACGTGTCAACCCTAATCTGGGAGCTGTGTTGGAGCTTGGTATTGGAAACCCTAATCGTAACTTGAGGGTACTATTCTCTGCATTCTGCATTGGAGCTATATATAAATATCGACCCATTACCTGCGTGGAGGTCCATCGTGGACTACCATTTGCTGGATGTGAAGAGGGGCTGGCTAGGCGTGAAGAGTCCTCGTCGTGGAGAGGAGCCTCGTTTGAAAGTGGCGTAAAAGGATTCGAAGAGCCCTCGCCATGGAGAGAACGCCTGCTGGAGAACTGCGCATTGGCTGCCTGAAAATCGTGAGGAATTGTGGCTGCTCTTGGATGTGAAGCTTGCATCTGTCGTGGAGTTGAAGGCCGAGGCCCTCACGTTGAAGAATAGGAGTTGCACCTTGAATTCAAGCGAGCCTGTGTTGCTACAGCCCGTTGAAGACTGATATACTGCCTGCATGAAGACAGATCTCAGTATTCAGAATTTGTTGAATATTGAAGACTGATATATCATACATATATTGCTTTGTGACTGATATATTGTGTTGTGACTCATATATCTCATATATATATTGTATTGTGACTGATATATGTATGTTGCGTTGAAAAATAATGTATGCTGATTAGTGCACTAGTGGAAGTGTTGTGTGTAAAGAGTGCCATCTCTTGTGATCCATGTAGAGCAAAATCCTTGTGTTTCACACCATTACCAATTGCTTAAAGACCCTGAAGGCTGCGAATTGGTACTGAATTTCTTCTCCCTGAATTGCTGGGAATTGAAGCTGCGATATTGTCATTGTATCACTTTAAAACCTAAAGTTGAGATTGTAAATCACCTTGGCAGAGACTGTAGACCTGCAAGGTTATTATTTTTTCTATTTCTCTTTGTCATATCAAGTTCATTATTGTAAATTACACTAACAGTTGTAAAGATGCAATCTTTGGCATCAATAGTTGGTGCCACTCTCTCGGGCAAAGATCATTCCAAAGGAGAAAGAAGTAAGAGAGGCAGAAGAAGAAGAAACTTCAGAGGCAGAGGGGGCAGAAACAACTTCAACAAAAGATCAGATTTGCAGTGCAAGCGTTGTGGAAAGACTGGGCACACATCAGATCAGTGTTGGGCTTCATGGGACTCCATCAAAGACAAACATAACCAGAAGAAAGATGACTAAGATGCTAGTAAATCTTCTGATTCTGCTCATTGTATTGTTGCACATTGTAATCTTGGAATTAATGAAATGACTTCACTTTCATCTTACAAAGATTGTTGGCTGCTTGATACTGGTGCAACATCACACATGACATTTAGAAAAGATTGTTTTGAAGAACTTAATGAAACAATAGATGGCATAGTTTACTTTGCAGATAAGTCTAGTCTTAAACCAAATGGAATGGGCACCATTCGACTGAAGATGCCTGGATTCCCTGATTTCTTGTTGAAGAACGTTCTCTATCTTCCAGAGTTGCAGAGAATCCTGCTGTCCTTGGTGGAGATTCGACAGCGAGGCCATTCCATCCACATGTTTGATGGAATTGTAGAAATAAGAAAGTCCTCTAACAACCAAGTCATCATGACTGGATATGAAGATGGGAAGTTGCTGAAGCTAAAGGGTTCATCTGTAAGAGTTCAGAACTATGCCTACCTCTCTCAGCATGGAGAAGCTAATTTGTCATCTAGTTCATTATGGCATGCAAGATTTGGTCATCTAAATTATAACAGTCTTCGTTTGTTGAGAAAGAATGGTATATTTGGTTTGCCCACCATTCCCAAAGAGAAGAACAAATGTGATGCATGTATATTAGGGAAACATAGTAAGTTGCCATTCCATGAATCTAATTTCAGAGCAAGTAGGAAATTAGAATTAGTACATTCTGATTTATGTGGCCCAATGCCAACTCCTTCAGCAAATGGGAATAAGTATTTTATGACATTTGTTGATGACTACTCAAGAATGTGCTGGATTTACTGTTTAAAGACAAAATCAGAAGCATTTCAAACATTCAAAGACTTTCATGCATTGATAGAAAAACAAGCACAATAAAAAATTGGTACACTTCGTACTGATAATGAGAAAGAATACACTTCAAATGTTTTTGAAGATTATCTTCGCCAACATGGAATTGCACATCAGACTACCATTCCCTACAATCCTCAACAAAACGGTGTAGCAGAAAGAATGATTAGAACCATAATGAATATGGTTCGCTCAATGATGTTTTTCAAGAACGTAAAACTAATGTTTTGGGGTGATGCAGTGAAATGTGCAGCCTATTTGAGAAATAGAAGTCCCTCAAATGCTCTTAATGACAAGACTCCACATGAAATGTGGTTTGGCCATCTTCCTTCAGTCAGGCATCTCAGAGTTTTTGGTTCCACCTGTTATGCCTTGATTCCAAAGGAGCAAAGAAACAAGCTTGGTGCTCGAAGCAGAAAATGCATTTTCCTGGGGTACGAAGAATACTCCAAGCATACCGTCTGTATCATGAGGTAAACAAGAAATTTGTTATTTCTAGAGATGTCATTTTTCTTGAAACTAATAAAAATGACCAGTCCATTGAGAGACAGCTTGATCATTTGGAAAAATATCCTCATCCAAAGACATATTCTAAAAATGAATATGAAATTCCAAACCTTGAAGGGGGGATTCCTATTCTGGATCAACCTTTGGAATTTCCATATGAAGCACCAACTCCCCCACATGAAGAAGTTCCTACTACTTCACTTGAACAAGAGGTTCAACTGGATGATGTGATTGAGAGAATTGAAAGACTCTCAATCAATGATGAAGCACCTCCAGCTGATCAACAAGGACCATCACGGAAGATTCCTAAATGGGCCACAAAGACACTTGAAAGTGTCCATTAGGATGAAGTTGGAAAGACGGGAACGAGAAGTTCGAAAAGACATGAAGATGGAGGAGGAGCATATAATTCAGGTGATGACATGGATGTATCATTTGATTGTGAATTTAATTTATCTGCTAACTTTGAACCAACTTCCTTTGAAGAAGCTTCTACTCGAGTTGAGTGGAAAGAAGCTATGTAGAATGAGTATGATGCACTCATGAAGAATGGAACTTGGAAGCTGGTTGACCCTGCAAGTGGGTGTACAAGAACAAATACAGATCAGATGACTCACTTGACAAGCACAAAGTGAGGCTTGTAGCAAAAGGCTATGCACAGAAAGAAGGAATTGACTATGAAGAAACATTTTCTCCTACAGCAAAATGGGCTACCATCCGAACCTTACTCTCTTTAGCTGCTCAGAAAGGGTGGAAAGTTCATCAAATGGATGTGAAGACTGCTTTCTTGAATGGAGACTTGAAAGAGAATGTCTTCATGTCTCAACCAGAAGGATTTTTTGTGAAAGGAAAAGAACAAAAGGTATGCAAGCTTGTCAAATCCTTGTATGGCCTAAAACAAGCGCCTCGTGCATGGTATGAAAAGTTAACCGAGCATCTTTTGAAGTTAAATTTCGAACATTTTGATCTTGATGATGCAACAATGTTTATAAAAAAAGTGGGAAGATCAGTTGTGTATCTTGTGGTGTACGTCGATGATCTTTTGATGACAGGGAACAATGAGAGCTATATAGCATCCATAAAGAAAGATTTGAAAAAGATATTTGAAATGACAGATATGGGACATCTCCACTATTACTTAGGAATTGAAGTCACTCAACATCCTAAGTACATATTCCTATCTCAGAAAAAATATGTTGGAGAACTACTAAACAAATTTTGCATGACAGAATGCAACCCTATATCTACTCCAATGGAACAGAAAATGAAGCTACATCAAGCGAAGGAAAAGAATTTGAGGATGTGACCAAGTATCGACAACTTGTAGGAAGTATTATCTACCTTACAACAACTAGACCAGATATTTCTTATGTTGTTGGCATACTTTCAAGGTTCATGCATAAACCTTGTGAAGGACACTGGTCAGCTGCAAAAAGAGTTCTAAGATACTTGAAGGGGACTCAAGACATTGGACTCAAGTACTCTAAAGTGGATGACTTCAAACTTATTGGGTACTCAGACTCATATTTTGATGGCGATAAGGAGACAGGAGTATCAACTTCTGGATACACTATGAGTCTTGGATCAGCAGCTGTCTCATGGAGATCACGCAAACAGTCAGTTCCAGCAGATTCAACAACAGAAGCAGAATATGTGGCTGCAGCTGAAGCAACGAAAGAAATAGTATGGCTCAGGAAGATACTTGAAGATTTGCAAGAAAAACAACAAAATTCCACTCCATTATTGGTCGACAATACTTCTGCAATCAAGCTGGCTAAGAATCCTAGATTCCATGATCGAACCAAACACATCAACACAAAGTATCATTTGATTCGACATCATGTAGAGGCTAAGACATTCCATCTTCGACATTGTTCCACAAATGATCAAGTTGCAGACATCTTCACCAAAGCGCTTGGACGAGAAAAGTTTGAAAGATTCAGAAACATGCTCGGACTTACGAACACCCCTTCAGATTAAGAGGGGGATTGTTAGAATATAATCCGTCGGGATTATATTCTGTAAATAAATAAATAAATAGTTATGTAGGAAGCTGAACAGTTACATAGGATGGTGAAGCTCAACCACCGCCTGAAATGTATAAATGAATGCATTAGCATTGGAATAACAATGAATTGAGAGTTATACCTAACAAATATATAAACATCTTGCATGTTTTTTTTATTATTAAAATAGAACATATCAATAGAAAAACCAGAAAACCATAGCATGTATCGATGATGTAAAAAAACAAAAAACCATAGCATGTACCAATGATGTAAAAAAGCAGAAAACCATAGCTTGTATCGATGATGTAAAAAAACAGAAAACCATAGCATGTATTGATGATGTAAATGAAATGGAAAGGATATTAAAAATATCCTAGCAAGAATGCAGTTGTCCTGTAAAACCTAAATAACTTTCACATTAGTGTGTCTTAGGAGAATCCAATGGCAAGAACAAATGTACACATAGCGAGTTTCAAAGAAAATATTGTTTGAGAACTGAAATCCGCATCCCAGGTCTCTGACAAGGGGATCTATATGAGCTTTTCGGGTGTTGCATTTTAGGAAAGAAACTTTGGCATATTTGGTAATAGTTCACCAATGTAAACGATATAGAACCAAAAACAAATAAGAAGCAATTGCTTCAAATACATTTATAAGAGAACTAGAAATGACTTTATATATTCAACATGCCATATCATCACCTGGTATCTATTTGTACTTGAAATCAACCCATATATAATGTATAAGACCCAAACATCATGATGAATTTCGTGGCATATACCCATAAAAAATAACTAACTTAAAAATGCATGTTTTTAAGTCAGGAATCAGTTTATTGTATGTCTTTCCATATAGCAGTTGGTCCAGGCTGTCATTGTGCATGCCGACGTAAACCACAAGCTTCTTTGACGAGAGTTTTATGTTCGAATCCACTAGCGAGATGTGAACGTAGAAGCCAAGAACATCACACCGTAGAATCGAGATTTTACACATTTAAAACGTCACAATTATAAATAATTATAACACTTCTTGATTAATAAAGGCGTTGATATATCATTCTGTCAGATGGGACCAAAGAGAAACTCTTAGATGAACAAGCTCTATGACCAAGATATAGTTTTTGTTATAAGAATGTCATTTTTCTTGAACCAAACACGTCTTACTTAGCATATCCTTAGTAGTAATGACAGTGATTGTAAACTTAAACCATGCCGACCAAGGCTCTGTTGTAATCATAAAAAACCTATCGGTTCCTTAACTAGAAGGTTTATCTTGTATTACATGGATAGTGTTTACTAGAAATTCTTTTAAATACTGCATGAAATAACCTTTACCACCTAGGAAAAATATCATTTCAAATAATCATATACACTGGTGTTAACAATCGTGAACAAACCATTATCATTATAGCATTGCAAAGCTATGGACAAGAAATTACCATATCCAAGTCATCCTAGTGGGTCGATTTTGATAAAGATGCCAAATATAGAGACTCATCGGAATATGACAAATCTTTGTTTGAACATAAAGGAATTTCGAAGAGCTTGCCAAATTCAATTTATATGTCAATGTTTAGAGGTATTTTACTAGAAGTTATATATTTACACACGATTGATGGAAATTTATGGTAGGAAACCATAAATTAATGGAGGTAAATACAATTGCATCAACAATGTTTTAAAAACAATAGAATGCCAGTTGCACAATGATAAAGACAAATCAACTTATGATGATTATTTTAGTTAAGGTGTCAGCCAACAGAGACTTAATATTGATACCTCTTTGTTTCTAGCATAAACCCTCGTAAATAAACATGGGATTTTAGAGTCAATCCTTACCTTCAAAATAATGACGTAAATTTGAAAGAAGGGAGATGAGTTATGAGGCTATCAACTTGAGGGACAGGCCTTTCCAGTCTCACACCCTATAAAACAAACCACACATAACATTACACCACGGTGATAGAGAAATTATTGAACTACAATAAATAAAAAATCAACAATCGAGGGAGGAAATTACCCTAATTTGAGACCATTGAAATGCATTGAGGGCGAATATTTTCTTGAGGTCCAAACAATAATATGTTGAGGCCTAACTAGGGTATTCACTCCCTAAGTATGAACCAAATGGGAAGAGGTTCCTTCCTAACTTCATAATTACAAGAATGAAAATGAAAAATACTGTAAAATGTGGAATAGTATAAGCGCTAACCAAAACGCCCCCAACCCGCCGGAACCTGTTAGACCAATTCTTGTCTAAATCTTAATTTGGAGTGCTTAAATGGTCATTTTAACGATATGGGTAGTTTTAAAAACAGGGATGTATTCTAGAGCAGTATATCAGTGCAGTGTATATCAGTGCAAACTAGTATATCAGTGCAGTGTAGAGAAATGAACGGAACTTCAAGCTAGCGCTTAAAGATCCTATTATACGAGCTAGAGCAATGGGGCGGGTTGGAGATATGGGGATAGGAATTTAACCAGAAACAAAGGTTATACCTTTAAATGTATAGAGGGGAAGTAATAGCTTGTAACATAGGTTAAATTCATCCTATCTTTTCATTTTACTGGGCTAACCCTTTATGTTGGACACAATGGCCACACTAAGAGGGGGGGTGAATCAGTGTGAGAGTAATTATAAACATTTGAACTTCTTTTAATCATCAAGCATTAATCACATAATCATATGCATCAACCATACATCATAAGCATCACATCAAGAGACAAGACACAAGAATATTTGTAATTTGATCTTTATTTATTTACACTAGAACACTACAATCTTCTCGATTAGAATCAACACCAACTAATAAATAGAGCACCAACTCTAACACAGGATTCTGCCGAGTTTTCTTAGCTCCAACTAAGAAGGGTTTGGGGAGTCCAATCCTCAAGTGCAAGACACTACTTGCAAGCTTGATGCCAATCTCTGATTGTCATCAATCTGTTGCTCAACCATCTGTGTTCATCATCATCTGCTCGTTGAACTTCTCATCACTCTCATCAACACTGTTGCAACACTCTTCTCAATCTTCTCTGATCTTCCACACACATATTTTCTAGGGTGGGATCAATGAAGCGCAGGCTGAACCGGCACTGTTCCAGCTTAAGACAATGCTCAGCTCTGGGAGATGCACAGAGGTGAAAGGGAGTGCGCAAGAGGTGTAGCTACGCGTGCCCTGGATGTGAGGAGGTGCTGACAGTGCAGCGTGATGAAGGAGGAGATACGCTCATTTTCCCATGAAGTTGGAATATTTCAGCAAGAGTGTAGCATCAGTCTGGCCTGCTTTTACTTGCTCAGCAGATTCTGGCAAGATGAAGAAAACCTCCAGTGAGAGAGAGATCCTATGGGGAAGGATAGCTCTCTATATGGGAGGTGATCACAGATGGATTGAAATACCAGAGGCTGCCATGAATGAGGCGCTCTGGCTGCTTCATGCTAAACCCTAAAAACAAGACAAATAAGCAAAAAGGGAAACGCAGAGAGAGAGAGAGACGTGTTTCAGCAAAAACAAAGAAGACCTTTTTTATTAGGGAGCGTCCTCTTATATAATGAGGAGCTTTCTTATTTGCATAAATAAACATAATTAATTAATAAACCTAATTTAACCTTTTTCCATCTTCTCCACGCTGCCCAATTCTTCCTTGTTTAGATTTGGAAGTGTCCCGGCTTCCATGAGAAGGTGAGGAAACATTCTATGCAAGACTTCAACTGTGATCCACTTTACCTGAGCTGGGGTTTGTCCTTAACGAGCCACCAGATAAGAAGTGTATACTCAGTGCCTTGTAGAACGGGTCTGGGTATCCAAGAGAGTGTCTTTGGCCAAGGGGAGTTGGAAGTCTGGAATGTTTTTGACTGGATGAGTAATGATGAATGGTTCCTCCAGTAGGGGGGGCTCAAACAACTTCAGATGATTGACATTAATGACATTGTGGATTCCCAGTTGTGGTGGAAGATCCAATCTGTAAGCATTATCTCCAATTTTTTCAAGGATACTATAAGGGCCATATCTTATTGGCATGAGCTTGTGATGCTGGCCTTTGAAGCGTTTTTTATCCAAGTGTAACCATAATTTATCTCCAGGTTGAAAGGTCAGGAACTTCCTTTGTTTGTCATGGCATTGCTTGGCCTGATCTTGAGTTGATTTGAGTGTTGTTGTGACTGCAGTGTTGCGTTGTGAAATTTGTTGTAGAAATCGTTGGGCTGAGATTTGTTCCTTCTGTTGGTGCATAGTACCTTGAGGAGCTAAAGTGAGTGGGAGCTCTATTGGAGATGCTAGTTGGAAGCCCAAGTAGACTTCAAAATGAGAAAACCCGGTAGAGGAATGTGTGGCCTTGTTGTAGCTATGCAAGAGGATGTGCAAATAATTGTCCCATTGTTTGCTACGTCCAAAGTGAGTTCTAAGAGCATGAACCAAGACCTTGTTCACCACTTCTATTTGGCCATCCGTTTGAGGATGGAATGCTATGGAAAAATTGAGTTTGCACCCCAGTAGCACCCATATTGTCTTCCAAAATGTGCTTAGGAAGCAAGAATCTCTATCTGATATGATAGTGCTTGGTAGTCCAAAATGTGGCCAAACATGTCAGAAGTATAACTCTGTTGTTTGTGCTGCTATTGTAGTTTTTGTGCATGTGGTAAAAAGTGCCATTTTACTGAAGCAACATACCACTACCCATATTGCATCATGTTTCTTTTGGGTGGTTGGGAGTCCACTGAGAAAGTCCATGGAGATTGACTCCCAAGGCCGTGAAGGAAGAGGCAATGGCTGATATAAGCCATGTTTCCGATTGGATGGCTTCGACTGGGAGCATAATGCACAAGCTCGAATAAATTTCTCAACTTGGGGCTGCATGGAAGGCTAATGGAAATGGCGTTGCAGATTTTGGATGGTATTTGTGGTACCGAAGTGGCCACCATAGGTTGAAGCATACTCCTCCCTGATGAACAAGAGGCATTCCTGTGAGTGTGGAACACATAGAAATTTGAATTTATAAATCAAACGATCTCGGATAGTGTAGTCTAGGAAGGGGGTCTCATTGATCTCTGTGGGTCTATGCACGGCTATCCAAATCTTTTGAAAGTCTGGGTCGGTAGCATATTGGTCCTTCCATGTGTCATAGTTGGTACAACGCACCTCTAGAATGGAGATGACTGTAGTAGGTGGCCGACTGAGAAAATTAGCCATCTTATTCAAAGTGCCTTTCTTATATCGGATGACCAAGTGAAACTGTTGAATGTAGGAGGCCCATTTAAGGTGCCTTTGTTCCTGAATCTTTGACTGTGAATTGATGAAAATCAAAGGATGGTGGTTTGTATGCAAGATGGTTTCTTTACTGATCAAATAATGTCTCCATTGCTTGACGGCTTGAACTAGGCTGTAAAACTCTTTGTCATAGGTGTTATAGTTCATCTTGGTTTGGGAAAGAGTTTCAAAGTGATAAGCAATGGGGTGGCTTCCCTGTTTAAGAACGGCCCCAATAGAATATTGTGAGGCCTCGGACTCAATCTCAAAAGGTTGAGAGAGATCCGACAGATGTAAAACCGATGATGAGCATAGGGCTTCCCTGAGCTGAGTAAAATGACTAGTGGCTTCATTAGTCCAATTAAATGTTGAAGAACTATTAGAAAGCTAATGTAAAGGATAAGCAATCTAAGAAAAGTGCAAAATGAACTTACGATAGAAATTTATACCACCCATAAAGATTTTGAGCTCACTCGCTGAAGAAGGGAGTGGTCATTGCTTCAATGCTTTCATACGGGTTGGATCTAGTTCAATACCTTCCGAATTGACCACAAATCCTAGATATGGAACTATATTCTAACCAAAATATGACTTCTTTTCTTTTACTTGCAACTTGTTGGCTCAGAGGATTTGGAGAATTTGTTGGACATGTTGCATGTGTGCATCCCATGTATGGATGAAGATGAGAATGTCATCTAAGTAGATGACCACCATGCGGCCCAAATGTGGTCTAAAAATGTCATTGATGAGCCTCATAAATGTTGTTGGAGCGTTGGTGAGGCCGAAGGGCATGACTTTCCATTCATAAAGACAAAATTTGGTCTTAAATGCTATCTTCCATACATCATTTGGGTTCATTCGAACCTGATGGTAACCAACTGTCAGATCTAGTTTGGTGAACCATTTTTCTCCTTGGAGGGTGTCAAGTAACTCCTCAATTCGGGGTAGTGGGTAATGGTTTTTTACAGTAGTTTTATTGAGGGCTTGGTAATCAGTGACAAGGCGCATGTCTGGGGTATCTCGTTTGGGAATAACAAATGCGGGAGACACGCAAGGAGAAGAAGAGGGTTGGAGATGACCGGAGTTAATGAGTTCTGTCAATTGTTTTTCCATTTCCTCCGTTTCTGTGGGGGCCAACCGGTAAGTGGGGCCATTAAGTAAGGCAGATCCGGGGATGAGATGGATTGAATGGTCTATGTGCCTAGAGGGGGGGAGGCCCATATGAGGTTGAAACACATCAGCAAATTCTTTGAGTATGGGATTCATGGCTTCAGGAACAGGATGAGTGGTATTGTTTGGTGTTACAGGGCGCACCAAACAATTGCAAGTTTAAAATTGTAAGTTTTGATTGCAATTTTTATGAAAATTGCAAATGTATGTTTAGACCTTTCAGTGAGACCAAGAACAACCGATTCCAACACCTACTTTCACACCAACAATTCATCCATCCATAAATTTAGCGATGGAAATTCTTGTTTTTTTAAGTGCAACTTTAAAATTGTAAGTTTTGATTGCAATTTTTATGAAACTGTATAATTTTAGTCAACTCCATAAAAAATATTGGAAAGATCTAAAACTTGGAACGTTTTACCAACTTCCTTGTAACAATTAATCAACTCCTTTGTTTGTTTTATGGAACCCTATCCAGGTTTAAACCTTGGATTCTTTATCCTTCATGATCACGGAGGTTAAAGTTTTAAACTAGCATATACACAGAACATTGGCGTTATCAAACCCATAACAATTGAATTTCAAATTACAAGTTTTTAGAACACAATTTCATATCAGTATGTAGTTTCAATTTGATTTGGTAAATTAATATTCTTCATTATTGCATTATACCGGAGTGTAATAATAATTTGTTGTAGAATTGATCTGCAATAAAAATGCAAGAAAAGAAGCAGAAAAATGCAAGGAAAGAAGCAAAATATGTTGTTCTTGGTCTCACTATCACAGAAAAATAACGAAGTAATCTATTACCGAAGGGAGTCAAATGGGCCTCGATGCAAATGGTCGGGTAGATAGCTTACTCCATTTCTTGTTTTTTTTTATCCTAATCTTGAGGTCATCCATCTACAAATTGGGCAACCATGTATAATACTTTGTTTATTAGGTACAAGTATTTCTAGAGTCTCAAACCTAGAGCCTTCTAAATCCTCTATATACTCTGACTCATATTGTTTCCTAGTCTTAACCCATGACTCCACTTAAGCGAACTGGGATCGAATCTATAGATGAACTTGCTAATAATATTATTATTAATTTTTTTATTTATATTTGTTTTTTTTTTCTATTTTTTTAATATAAACTTTGTTTTTTAATATATATTCTTTTATATTAATGTTTATTATTTTCTTATTTTCAATAGATATTAAATATAATTTATATTAATGTTTATTAATTTTTTTCTATTTGTTTTCAATAGATTTTTTATGGGTTTAAGTGAACAAGCTAGCGTTGCATTACGACTTCAAAGAACAACATGAAAGCAGCTGCGACCAAGCCGCCATGGCCGATAGAAATATAAATCTATGACATTCATCATATCACTGCGTTGATTCGAACCCAGGAAGAAAACACAAGAACGTCCAAGAAGAAATAATGATGAACAATATGCTTACCTTATCAAATCAGGAAATCACTGATCTTGGTGGTACCATGCAGTTATATTACCAATAGGTTGAAAAATATTTCATAGGCTATACAATATTTAATGTTGCCTAGGTAGTGTGGCCTATTGAATGCAATATTTAATGTTGCTGTAGTGACAGTCCAATGGCCCTTGAGATTCAATAACCCATACTACGATGGTGGCTGCATTAAATATCGTATAACCTACCAAATATTGTTCGCCTTACAAATAAGATGCCATTACATAAATCCAACGACACACAGTGGGACTGCAATGGTATTAAATGCTGCATTCCATGTAGAATGACAACGTACACACAGTGCGACTGCGATGGTATTAAATGCCGCATTCCATGTAGAATGACAGCGTCCGTACGGTTTGGAATAACTTATGTTCTAAAAAATTATCAACTTGCTTCTTAATCCATGAAGTTTTGTGAACTTGCCATATAACACATGATATTAAGCTTGCAAAAATTTTAATCTTTTTAAAAAAGAAAAATTTCATAAAAAAAGGTTGAGGTAAGTTTTAACTTTTGCATACAATCCAAAGAAAGACTTTCGATACCCAAAAGAGAACGATGGTCCTTTCTCTTGGAGGAGGCTCCAAGATGTAGCCAAAGTACACAGCTTTCTAATTGTACATGTGAATGATCTTTAGATATTGTTATCAAGAAGACATGGGAAAAGGTAGATATCCCTTTGGTGTTTAATTCATTTGGAACTAAAAACACAATCGAAGAAAAACGATCATACTACTTGAAGACTTGAGCTTAAAATTCAATTAAAGTTCTAGATTTTCAATACACACTATTAATTCAATTAAATTTCTATATTTTCCATACACATTATTAAATTTTCTTTCACACATTCACATTATACAATTATACTAAGAAATAGAGATTATGCTAACCTATCCATCAAGTTTCATTGTAATTTGGTTGATTTTTCAGGTAGGGACTTTATTTCTCCTTGTAAATGTAATGGGACTTCAAAATATGTGCATCGTGCATGCCATGATAACTAGCAAGATATTAAGGTATTTTTCCAACCCAATACCAAGACCAAATTTTTGGACAAGTTAATTGTTGAAAATTATTTATAATCTCAAGTCATGATGGTAAATTCAAATTGAAATCACTATTTTTGGTCCCAATACCATCAACAAATTTTTGGACAAGTTAAGTGTTATAATCATTTATAATTTCGAGTTATAATGGTACATTCAAATTGAAATCACTATTTTTGGAGTTTGACTTGAGTTTGAAGTCAAAGTTCTATTGTTTTAATTATATAAGCATGGTTTTATCAAGACTATTTTTCCAGTTCAAATATGAATCCAATGGAAACAATGCTATATTTGTCTCATATACAAAAGAATAAAAATAATTAGAACCCTTCTTAGATATCCAAGCTATGACCAAGGTAATGGGAAGTATTAAAACATTAGTTTTTTTCTTAAAGTTTGTATTTTCCTTAGATTATGTATTAGGGGTGATTGAAGAAATACTGATCCAACTAATGATCACTTTTTTTTACATTATTTGAATTTATTTAAAATTAGAAATGTTACATCATAATAATTATTGTTGAATTATGATACAACAATACAAGATGAAAGCAAATTCTATCCAAAACCATCAATAATACAAAATACAAAAGGTGGATGTCAAGTTGTAAGGTTATGATTCTAGAAAAAATTGAAGGCAATCAAACATACAAAACCTAAAGTAATAGAATTATAAGTGATTCATCACTTCAAACTGATGTGCTCAAGGGAAATCACAATAACAAACACGAACAATTTGTTGTTAGGGACAACGATAATATTTGTTAGGGACAATGATAATATAAGTGTAAAAGTTTTACTTTTTATTACTTTGCAACTCTTCTATTTACATATTCATACCTTTTGTGATAAGAGTCTTCTTGGCACATTTAAAAACTACTTTTGTATAGCATGTTTGAGATATAAAATGTAGGTGCATTTTTGTTTGTAGCTAAGTAGAAAGAGAATTCATTTCACTTTCCAAGTTTTTTAACATTTTAAAGTTAGGGTTTTTTTTTAAATAACATATAATCCATCATGATCTAACACATTTTATTGATTGTTATCTTTTGTAGAACATGTTGTGAAGTTTGATCATGATCCAAGAAGGTATCTTTCAAAAAGCCTTACTTTGGAAGAATCCATACATACCATATTGTTTACAAGTCTATAGTGCCTACAAGGCTATGGCTACAACTACAACTACAGAGAAGGAGAATCCACCTTTTGAAATTCCTTGACCTCTAGTTATCATTGGGGGAGCTCTAAAGGAAGGAAGTTTAACTCATGAGTAGTTATTAATATATTTGGAAAATTCATTATAGATGTAGATGAGTTTCATGTATTTTATATTTTATATATATAATATTTATATGGTTCAAGGATATATGTTTGTACTTGATCTTATTTATAGTATTGTTAATTAATGATACAAGTGTACATGATTATATAAATTTAATTTATATCCACTGATTTACTTGCATACATGAATGATTTATTTATGGTTTAAGTATATAATTTTATATATAATTTGTTTTAGAATCAATATTGTATGATATTTTTTAAAATTATTAAAGTCATATTAATTTATATTGAATAATAATGATGAAATATGAATATAAAGCTAATAAATTAGTAACAATTATAATGAATATGAAACTACTCACTAAAGGCCACTTCATCATCATCCTCATCATCATTATCTTGCACTCACCCCAAATATACTAGTAAAAATGCTAAAAAAATAATGACTATATAAACTAGAAAATGTACTACTAAATGATGACAATTAATGACCAACTTAACCAGTAAATGTACAATAAAACTATGATAATTAATGATCCAAAAAATGAGTACATGTACTACAAATAGTGACAAATAATAACCAAATAAATAGTAAATGTACTATGTACTAAAGAATGGTGGGAATTAATGACCAAATAAACCATTAAATATATTACAAGATGATCAATAAGTCAACCAATTAATGAATAAGCAATATAACACTAAAGTTTTAGTAGAGGGAAAATAAACTAGAATTTTGTTACCAATAGTGGTGACCTAAAAAATAGTTGTTTATAGCCAAATTTTAGTTGTTTTTTTTAACAAATTATTTATTTTGTCCTAGTGGGACCAAGCACCATGAACATGTCCTTAAACCACAACACAAGAGCATGGATAGTTTAGGGGGTCTTTCCCAACATTAAAGAGTGAAAACTATCATCTTAGGATGTTATTAAAGCTTCTTGAGATGAAGCTCCTTAAATAAGTACTTCAAATAATACACATGAACATTCTAGGGGGTTGTTTGGTCTTAGAGTTAGATACATGCACCATGAGTATTTTTTTTTTGCAAGCGAAACCTGTGTTAATGCATACACATGGTTAGGAGGGAGACAATGGCCTTAATCTCTATTGAATCTTCTCAAGCATGAGAGCCATGAATAACACCTAGAAACCACAACATGATCTCTCTTTAGGGAGTCCTTGTCACCCGAGTTGAATATGGATGCCATTATCATGTCTTGCGCATCATGTATGGATTTTGAGTCTGTGACCATAGTCAACAAAATGAAACAAGATCATATGGCCCTAAATATTTCTTCTTAGGCTCAAGCGCAATGGATGAGTACATAGACCTCCACATATGATCAATATGATCTTTATTTGTTGGCAATCACCTCAAAGGGTGTTATGGTTATTATCAATAGGTTAGTTGTGCACTAATAATGTGCCTTGAGGTCTATCCAAGGTCGCATAAGGACCATATTTAGAAAGGAAAACAAAGCCTTATGTAGAAAAATGAACCTTCATGACCCTAAGCATTGTGAACAAGACCTCCAACCAGGAAGTATGCCCTTTATATGGGATCTTTGATTCCAAGTCATATTTCAGATACTATTAAGCAATATCACACAAAGAAGATGGGCTTAATAAGACTATGTCTATAAAAGGAAAATAAGTTTTAATATTAAACCTTTCCTTATAAATCATAGATGTTAAATTAAGTCATAATGTTAAACTCATGCAAGTTTTTGAAATTTATGAATATATAGAATAAAAGTGTGTATACATGGTTAGCACATACATGTTATTAATGCATGTACATCGTTAAATGCTATTAAAAAATTGTAAAAAAACTATACATGTTTTTATAGAACACACATGTGAGAAATAATTTTTCAAGTAAAAAATTTTTGTTGTACCCAAAGGAAAATGTTCATAAACATCTTCTCCATGAATAAGAATTTGAGAATGGAAACAAACCAAAAAATGTTTATATCTCTATACCAGTTCTATACAATAATGTATAATGTTTCTTTTAATTAAGTTTTAAATTTACATATATTATATAATATAATAAAAAATGTATGAGTTAATGTATTTTTCATCAAAATACAAAGTATATTTATGATTAAAAATGATAATTTTCTTATAAATATTATTAATAAATAAATTAATCAAATAAATATATTTACAAATAAAAATTTAATAATTATTATTTTATAAATATATTAATAAATAATTAATATCTTATAAATAAAATTAACAACCCTAATTAATTGAAAAACTATATAATATTTATTTTAACATAAAAATAAATTTTAAAATAAAATCATATCATCAATACAAACTCTTTCTAAACTCTCTCTATATAAATAAGTATGCTTTAAGGAATTCCACACTTTATCCTTTGTTGTTCGAAGAGATTTGGAATAAACTCTTTCCATATAAATAAGTATGCTTGAAGGAATTCCACACTTTATCCTTTGTTGTTAGAAGAGATTTGGAATAAACATGAGATTTCAATCTTTTTTTATATATCAAAGACCAGATTTGGAATATACATTAGATTTCAATCTATTTTTTTTATTCAAAATTTTTTTATAGAAAAAAAATAAGTTGGTTGATATAAGTTTTGAGAGATCAATTTTTTTTAAGAAATTTCTTTTTAAATGTAAAGGAGTTATTTAATTAGGGAATGATTTGATTTTCAGGTTGATTTTCTACGGGGAATTTGGTAAATTTAATCTATATAATTTGTGAATTATATTGATTGTTGATGATTTTAAGTTCAGAAATGAAATTAGGTGATAGGAAAACTCCCAACCTACACTCTGTAAAATGTAACAATGTTTTTGGGCGTTTTGAAAATTTATGACCAAAAACTGATAGAAAATAGCCCAAAATAAAGATAAAAAAAATCATCCGTTTAAACAAAGTGTTATATTTTAAATATTTTATTATTTGTTAAAAAAATACATATCACTTTCATAATAAGCCCAAAAAAAAAGTTATACTAAATTATCAAAATGATATCTCATACTGTAAGATAAAGATGGTCTGTGTAATGAATTCCACTTTACTTATAAAATTACACTTTCCCTTAGTATTTGGAGATTCTCATTTTTACGTTAAATGTTGAATAAAATGTATTTATTTATTCTTAAGTTTTTAAGAAAATGTTTTAAAAGTATGGATATTTCCATTTTCGTTGGAAATGTCATCCTCATTAATATGAGACGCTTTGATGATTAGGAAATCTCAGCCTCCTCCTCAATATGAAACGCTTTGACGGTATGGAAAATGATGACAAACTTGAATGTGGCATGGTATATAGAATTGCGATTTAAAAGCACTGTTCACAATAAAGTGATCGTTTACAAAATGAGGACATGTTATGATGTTAAAATTTAAATGATGGATGACTTCAGAAAAGTTCAAGAGAGGTGGGGCTATCGAAAACAGAAAAGTTCAATTCCGTTCCATCGGGTCTAACTCTCCGCTACACATAAATGAGATGACTTCATTTGGGACTGAGTTACAGGGGCAGTGGTTCAATTAGACAGTCTTTGATGTAATCCTTTATTTTTGTTTTTGATATTCCACACCCATCTCCTTCCTTGAATATCACCATTGTCACTCTCGTCTCTTCCATTAGCATCTTCTTGCACTGGAATGGGATGTGGACTGTACTGTCCTCGGGCTTCAGAAACTCCCAGGTCAGCTCCTTCACTGCCGGCTCCAGAAGGCTGTACATGTAATTCACAGCCACTTCCTCTGTACTTCCTGGATTTTCTCTCATATAACATTCAATGCTCGACGCCAATTCTCCACGAGCCTTCTCCGCCTTATATGTATGTATGTCGTCGGCTAGGCGGGTAATGATGGAATTCAGCTCCGTCAGGACTCGTCTACCTGGATAATCCAACTGTTCCAGCGCCTCTTGCGAAAGGATTTGGCCCTCCATCAACAACACTCCGCTTACCACAAGTATACGTTGTCCGATGGAAATGATCCCGTTCCTTATGTACTCCTCCAAGCTTGGCATGTACTCACAGTCTAACCATTCTGCTTCTTCGTAATACCCCGTCAGATACTCCTCCCACTGATCATTTCAATAAATATTCAACATTCAGATCACCAAATCATTAATTAATTTTCATGCACAGGCGTTCAAGCAGTAACTAGTGTATACTCAGATTGTAAACTCTTAGAAGCCTTCTGTGTGCGAATGGCAATCTACAGTTAATTCATTAAATTATTTACCCCCTTTCTAAAAAAAGTAAGCAGTTCGCGTCCCTGTTCCTTCTCGGCCTCCAAAACCACTTCGTGAACTATGTCGTAGAAGATTTTGTAGCAGAGCTTCATATAGTCTGGAAGGTTTTCTGTCAAGGAGAGGTCCCATCTGAAGACCCAATTCGTAATATAATATAATTAGGCACAACATAACATATATGGATGATGTGCAAGATCTGATGATGATGATTGCAGCAATGGCCTTATACCTTCTCACAGCCTCGGTGAATAGCTTCAATTCATCAAGGGTTCCATATGTGTCATACATATCGTCCAGAACAGTATTCAAGCACGCCACTTTTGAAAACAGGTATCTGCATTTCGCATACTGGGGCTCATACGTTCCTGCCGCTACTATGAAGAAACACTCCACCGGCCTCTCCCGACCGAACGGTAAGAGAGGGAACTCCGAATTTTTGAACCAGCTGTGATGCAGAATCAATCAAGGCCGAATTAGAACAACATTAATGAAACCAGGAAATTAATTTTTTCCTCATTCATTCAGTGGATACATACTAGATTCTAGAATAATAGCCAAGATGATCAGGGTTGGTTAATTACCTAGTGACATTCTTCATCTCTTTTTGGTGGATAGCCTGGATAATGTTGAAGTCCAATTTTGCCAGCTCTAAAATATTTGGGTTGTTCAACTTTGGCAACCTTCAATCAGACAAAATGTAGCACCCAGTCAGTCCCATTCGTATCATCAGCAAGGAAGGAAAGAAGGTGCAAATTATGCTATTTTTGTTAAGAAAAGGCAAGATTTGAGTCTGACTTACTGGTAAACGCTTTTGGCTACGTGTGCATAATCTGAGCGATACAGTTGACAATATCTCTTTACTTCCACTCTCGGGACACTGGCATGCCAAGAATTCTCCAGCGCGTATTTAATCTGGCAACGGCAAAGACAAAAAAAATTAGAAACTCGTCCAATCCAATCACTTATATGGGTCAATCGGCACTAGGCAGTATGTTGTGTTACCTCTTCGCTTAGGTTTTGTTTCCTGTTCCACGCACTGTAAGTCTCACTTTTCTCAAGAGCTTCTTTCAAATATTTACTAGTGAAGCTTTTAGCTTCATCCAAAATGTTTTCTCCGGGAAATGCCAGCTGGGAAGCTCTATAAAGGCTCAACATGCTCGCTACATCTTTGTTGAATTCAACAGCCGAGCAAAAGAAGTGCCCATTTGAGTCTTTGAAGTTCTCGAAAACCGCTGATAATACAATGTCCAAAAGTTAAAACAGAAGAGAGAACAGTTCATGATGTATATTTGTCTGAAAAACAAGTGCAGGGCATGCTTTCTGGTATTAAAACACACCTGGAGTTACATTGTATCGATGCAGCCGAAGAAGTCGAAATCCCAACGCAGTGATCTCAAGATCTGATATGGGATTCAGTGTGCCCCACCCAATTCCTCTTTCGTTCCAATGACTGTATGCAACCGGATTTCATCAATGGATTTTAAAGAGGAATTAACATGGAATGGAAGGGGAGTAAAAATAAAATTTCTATTTATACCTGTGAACATAATCGAGAGCTTCCTTGATTTCCTTTTCAAAGTGTCTATCGATTCCAAGTTGTACAAGATTATCCACCATCAAGAGGCGTTCCAGCAGATCCACAGGATACAGGCAGGGAACTGCAGGATGCAGGTAATTTATTAAACATATATTGAAGCTAAACAGAAAAAAAAGAGGTATTGTAAAGGCAATCAATCCATTACCATATATACATACCAAAAGTGCCAAAGTTAGCGAGCACGTTGTTCAAGAAGTCAAGGCATTTGATGTCTCCAGTGTGCATGAAGCCGCAGGCAGTAGAAGCAGGTGAGCTTAGGAAAGAGCCATCCAAGCTTCGAACATCCATTATTCTTTCCCAGTTGACCATGTCTTCTATGCCCTCCAAAGAATACAACAATGGCGACGGAACGCCATGAATTTCCTCCCTTGACACACTGCAAATCATATTTAACGTTTATTAGAATTTCCGACAAGAAGTAATGTGGCGTCATTCAGTTGTTAAATTAACAGAACATGATTTTGAATTTGAATTTGAAAATGAAGTCAGAGAAAGAACTCTTACTTTGCTAATCTCTCCTGCCGTTTGGTGTGGAGTAGACTTACATAAGGCAGGTTGTAAGGAAGTCCAAGGTCTAGACATTGAGCTTCTCTTAACAAGGAAGGAAAGATGATATCAAAATCTGTTACCAAGCTATCTTGATCGTTTTCATCATTTATTGCTTCTAGAGTGCTCTTTATGAATTCAATGCCTGCAAACATGCCAGCAGATCAAGATCAATGGCACTCACAATTACAATTACACGACCTGGTTTCTATACACACAAAAATACTCCCGATCCGATCCGATCACGCCACATTATTACATTAAAAAATAAACTGAAAGGACTACTGTGAAATCCTACGCATGAATTATTGATTAATTATATGTATTTCTTACCCAGCTGTACTTGCAGATCCCCAACTTTCCATTTAAGGAGCGCAAGAACACAAGAAAGAGTGCCAAGCAAGCGGTCGGACAGTAGAAAGTGCGACTCAGAACCCCATGAACCATCTTTTAACTGGTTTTTCAAAATCCATTCAACTGTTTGAGGAAATTGCGGGCAAGCAGAGCCATCAATGGAGGGCACCCTGGCAACCCAAGCTGTGTCATAAGCAGATGGGGTGATCATTAAGCCTCCTTCACCATGAAGCATCGCCTTAATCTCAGCAATAAGTGTCTCCACACGTTTTCCATAGCAAGGATCCTGTTCAATTAACACAAATAGAAAATTACATCATGGTCATGATCAGCACTAATATATGATTTGATTTGGTTTGATGAGAAGAAATAGGGTACCTATATATATGTAATGAAATGAAGAATTTACTCACAGTATATGGCGATTGAAGAGATTGTATAAAATGATAATCCCAGACATTAGGATGAGGATTGGCCGTCCTTCTGATCAAGCTGCTGCTGGTGTTACTCGTTGACAAAGCACAAGGCAGAGTAGAAGAAGCAACAGAAACGGTAGCCATTACAACAAATTCTTAGCAAAGATTAGCAAGAATTTTGGAATGCAGCAGGAATGGCAAACGATTTTTGGGTTGCTTGGTATTACGGGAGTGCGTGTGTATATATAGTGCGCAATAGCAATTGTGGCGTCTGCTAAGGATGTTGTCGATATGATAGAGAAATAGAGTAAAGTATCCGGCAGTACACCACGTGAGCACTAGCAAAACCAGTGAGTCAGTCAAAAATGAAGGACGCCGCCCATTTTAAATTCCATGCTTCTTCCAACTGCCTTGTCGGAGCACGCCCGCCATTTGCGCTTGACTGACTCCGTCGTTATCTTGACGTGATCGGCCCACTTCTATAACTTCAGATCAGTTGGACTTTGTGGCGGATTTCTTCTCTACGAGGTTTTATGTTTAAATTTTATCTTGAATTGTTGAGTTTGTGAGTTAGTGGTGGGTTTTTGGCTTATTTTATATGGTTGTCATTTTGTAATGTTTTGTGCAATTTTTAATACTTCCTACAACTACAGTAACAGTTTTACTTGTTGTTAAACAAATCACGGCTCAAATGTACTACTACAATTATTTGAACTCTACTCTGGTGATCTACTCAGGCTAGCTTCTCTGTATACAAAGTTACAGATTCCTAATTCTTAAAAAAAACTTTAAAATTATTAAATATTTTAAATATCGTGAAATACTTTACATGCCGTGTCAAAATTCTAATTCAACGTTTCGAAAATATCCAAAATTTAGAATTATTGCTTCCCTCCTATTCATGCGGGATATTTTGCATACCGGGATATTTTGCATACCGTGTCAGACTATCGATCGCAATTTGTTGGATTACAAAACAAGATCATTTTCAATGCCAATAAAATTCAAAAAAATACAAAAGCTAGCCAAAGGAATTAGGTTTCTTTCCCTTTCGATTCTAAACCACGTGTGAAATTGTGGAAGCAGATCCATAATGCATGAGTTCTAATAAGAGCAATTTTTACATGTAAAACAAGTGGAATAAGCAATTTTTACATGTAAAACAAGTGGAATAAGCAACGCAGTTGCTTAGTACCTGCCACTTATGCAAGAAACAATGTAAAGTAAATTAGCATCGGACATCATTCATGGTCATTTACA
>LPNX010691594.1:334356-377277 GCA_001517045.1 Pseudotsuga menziesii | reverse complement strand
AATGTGTATGTGAATGAATATTGTTTCCATTGGAATATGTCAAATGCTTTTACATTATGGATTATATATGCTAGAATAGATCTAACACCATGAAATATAGTATGCCTGTATTGTTTACTTGTTGTTGAGGACGTGCTATAACAATTCAAGTTGAAGATTGGAAAGCTCAACGGGGATCTACTACAACCGTCCGGAATAAGGTACGAGGTTCGATCCTTTAGTGTTAGATTGTTTTATTTCTATTGCATATTGGGAAAGATTGATTTCTGGAGTGTAGATGTCTGTTGTGGTACCCCAAGCCATAGGAATTTCTCTCCGTAACAGTTACCATTCAGAAACATTCTCTACTGCGGTAAGTAACTATCTGACCTATGACAAAGAATTGTATGCTTTAGTACAGAGTGTAAAGAAGTGGAAACATTATATCATGGGAAAAGAAATAGTTATACATACTGATCATCAGCCACTTCAATATTTACAATCTCAAACTAAAGTACAACAAAGTAGGCATTTAAGATGGATGAGATTCTTACAACAGTTTCATCTCGTAATTAAGTACAAAAAAGGAATTCATAATAAGGTAGCAGACATGTTATCAAGGCCTCCTACAAATGCTTCAATCATTCTTCAAAACAGTTCATTAACACATGAAAGTTATATTGAACAGTATGCAGAAGATAAAGATTTAAAGAAAGTATATGCATCACTGATACATGGTAAAAAGGAAGAGAACTATTTTGTGCATGAACATCTCTTGTATCATCTCGGTAAAATTTGTATTCCAGAGAAAGAAAGAGTGCATGTGATCCGAGAGGCGCATAGTTCATTGATTGCAGGACATTTTGGTGTAAGCAAAACATTGTCTGTATTGCAGAATCATTGTTATTGGCCTCAAATGCAAGAAACTGTAGCTAAATATATAAGAGGTTGTGTTATGTGTGCAACAAGTAAGCCTAGCAATAGGAAATTGGGTTTGTACACTCCTCTTCCGGTTTCTTCTCGTCCTTGGGAAAGTATTTCCATGGACTTTGTAGGAGGACTACCTATGACTAGAAAAGGGCATGATTACCTATATGTTGTTGTGGATAGGTTCAGCAAAATGTGTATCTTGATGCCATGTAACAAGCAGATCACTGCTGAACAAACAGCTCTGTTATTCTTTCAAAATGTTTGCGTACATTTTGGTCTACCCATGTCTATTATATCAGATAGAGATTCCCGGTTCTTGGGAAAATTCTGGTCAACTTTATGGGAGCTTATGGATACCAAACTGAAGAAAAGTACAGCTTTTCATCCACAAACCGATGGGCAAACATAGGTAGTGAACAGAACAGTGGTTCAACTGCTCAGAGGATATTGTAGTAAGCATCCTAAACTTTGGGATGAGCAGTTGCAGTATATACAACATGCTTACAATCATGCAGTTCATTCTTCCACGAAAAAATCTCCTTTTGAAACTTGTTTTGGTTATCTGCCAGAAACACCGATGGACTTCTATTTTGGCAAAGATGCAGTGGATGGACATCATGATGCAGATAAAGATTTAAAGTTCATTCAAAGAATCCAAGCAGTGCAGCAGGAAGTTCAAGAACAGTTGGAGAAGAGCCAGGCAAAGTACAAAGCCAGGCATGACAAGCATCGAGTTGATCATCAATTTCAGGTTGGTGACAAAGTTTGGTTACATATCACCAAAGAGAGAATGAAAGGTGAAGGTAAAAAGCTTAAGCCTATCAGGTATGGTCCTTTTGAGATCTTGGAAAAGATCAATACTAATGCTTTTCGCTTGAATTTACCTCCATACATGCAAATTTACTCAGTTGTCAATGTTGAGAATCTTAAATTATATGAGCCTCCGATGATCATGGATGAGGAAACTAACGTACAAATTCCTTCAGTTGATGATTTGGCACCTGAATATATGAGAGAGTTGCAGGATGATGTTATTCTAGACAGAAATGTAAGGACTTCACGAAGGGGGAACGCTAAGTACCTTCGAGTGGGGCTGAAAGGAATGCATCCGAGCAAAGCAAGATGGATAGAGATTGGTAAAGTGAGGGAACTTTACCCTCACTTACTTGCTGAATGATTCAGGATTTTGGTGGTCCAAAAGCTCTCCAATGGGGAGGAATGATCCGAAGGATTATTCATCTTTAATTTACACTGATCCAATATGGTACAATAGTATTTAATCTATGGTTCAAAGAACATAACATATGTTTTAACTCACGGATTGAGTTGTGACACAGATTGAGCTGTGACACAGATTGAGCTATGACACAGATTTAGCTATGACACAGATTGAGCTATGACATAGATTGAGCTATGACACAGATTTAGCTGTGACAGAGATTGAGCTGTGACACAGATTTAGCTATGACACAGATTGAGCTGTGACACAGATTGAGCTATGACACAGATTGAGTTGTGACACAGATTGAGCTATGACACAGATTGAGCTATGACACAGAGTTATCTATGACACAGATTTAGCTGTGACAGACTTTTTACACTGCTGTGATAGACATAGCTGTGACAGACTTGCTACGACATCGCGAAGTTAGTGGTGACATCAAACGGTTACGTTACGTGTGATGCTATGGTATGGTGCAACACATGTGCGTAACGGTCATTGCAATGTGTTGTGAGTCAACATATGTGCATGGAGTTGGTTGCAACGCTTCAGGAATATGGAACGTCATGGTGTCATAACGCTTAACAACGTTTTGGCCGAATTGCATGGTTCAGCTTAGCATGGTTGTAACAATAATAATAATAAAAATAAAAAAAGATAACAGTTGAGATGATGGAATCGAATCGATTACTTATCCCTCCCGCTGAACTCTTAAATAGAGGAGGCTGGCCACCGAGAAGGGGGCGGATTGTTTTTTGGAGAACAGAGTATCGTTTCTCTGTTATGAGAAGCTTAGAGATCATTTTTGCTGCGAAGTGTCCAGATGCTGTGTTGTAGAAGTCGACATTCTCTGTTATATTTTAGCTTTCTTTATCTTTGAATGCTGATTGTAATTTCGAGAGAAAGGTCTTAAAGATTTTGTATAGCATTCTGTTTATAGTTGCTAAAGTTGTTTCCAGAACCATTTTGTACCATTTTAAAAAGATTAATTGGATCGGTACCCATTAGAGAGGGACCTGGAGACGTATCCCAGTGGAGGGGGTGAACTCCGTTATCAACTTCTGTTTGTGACGCTCTGATTCTGCTTCTTTATATCTGTTTATCAGTTCGTTTTCCATCTGTTTCCAGTATTTAATTTCTGTTAATGTTGTTCCATTTAATTAATCTGCTGAACACATTCTTTTAACACAAACTTTTAATGCACATAAGTTGAGGTCTGACGGATCATTCATTCATAAAAGACAGGCATCACCAGCAAATACACATAAACCAGTAATGAATATATCAATTAAGAAACTAAACAAGTTCAATAATGAAGCCAACACAGAAAACTGAAGGGGAAAAATGTCATATATCTCATAATTTTATCATCAAAAGCATATAAGAGACTTGGTACTTAACTCCTGAACAAGTCTGAAGACAAAAGCAGTCTGAAGACCTCCTGTAGCTCCCAAAAATACGAACCCTACTAATGACTTTCTAACCTCTCTAAATAGTGTTTTTTACAAAAATCAGTTAGGTATCAAAAACCCTAACTGTCTTCCATCCACTCGATGAGGTAAAGTAAAAAGTAAAATATTACAAAACATGATTTGTCTAAAAATAGTAATCCCTAACTAACATGTTTTTGAAAAAGATAACAAGTAACTGAAATGAACAAGTGACTCATAGCTCTTTTCCTGCCTCAGCGAGCAGAGCAATGCCATCTAATGCTTGAGTTTTCCTCTTAGCTTTCTTCTTCTCCTGCTCCAGGTTAGTTATCCTTTTGGTGAGCTTCTTGTTTTCCTGTTGCAAGTTCTTTACTGTGTTTTTCAACTCTGTAAAGTGCATATCAGTAGCTCTTTTTCTCTTGAGAACCTCTTTGGATACTTCTGTTAGCTCCTGGAAATGATTATGGACATCCTATAGTTCTTCTATAAGCCCTCTGTTAACCTTCATCAACCCATCATTAACATCCTGCAAGTATTTCATCTGCTGCTTATACTGTTGAATACTGTTCTACAAGCTTTCTTTATCTATGTCTACTCACCTTCCTGTCATGCTCTCTTGTTCAAAACTAGGGATCTCAGGTATATTTGCATCTTTTATTAACAAGTCTGTGAAGTCAGCAGGAATACTAGGGTCTTTCATTATACCTGCTTCTCTAAGTATAAGCTCATCTTCTTCTTCCCATTCTTGATTTTCAACAGGAGATACTTTAGCTTTCTCTTCCTGCTGCTGCTTTAAAAGTTTATTTTTTATTTCAAGAATTATTGTAGACAATTCAGACTTGGGCTGCCTTAGCTCTTTTATAGACTATGATAATCCTTTCACCTTTGCAGGTTGAGAAGAGGAAGGCTTAGCAGCTGATTTTCCTTTGCTTTTACTGTCCATTTTACCAATTTCTGTCTCTTCATTTGAGGAAGTATCAATCAAGACAGTCTCTTGTTTAGAATTCAATTTTGGATCGAGTAACCTCTTCATATTCCATTTTAGTTTATTTGTTGGCCTGGTTTTAGGCCTCCAATATGGGGTTACAGTCCTTTTCTTCTTCTTATTAGGTTTAGCTGCTTTGATCTTTGAAATGAAGAATTCTCCACAGGTTTCATGCTTGCCTTCTGCTTTATCAATGGGATGATCTTCTTCCAGTAAATATCCCTCATCATCTGAGACAATGGTGAGTGGACTTCTCTGTTGGGTTTGAAAATCATCTTCAGGCATATCAGCCTTTTCTATAACAGCAGCTCTAGCTTCCTTGGAAACTGTTGCTGGTCTCAACTATTGCCTAGGCTGTAATTCTTCTTCTGAAAACAGTGAATATCTACCTGCAGTACCAACTGAAAACACCTTGGGTTTACTGTCAACCTCCACATGCTCTGCTACCTTCTCAACTTCAACATCCTCCTTGTCTTCAAGTTTAGCTTTCTGACCTAATTTATTCATCATTACCTTCCCTTTATCTGCTTGCCTCTTAGGCTGTTGATCTTCTTGTTTTACATGGAAACCTGACCAGAAAAGAAAGAAGTCCCAACTTTTACCTTCATGCTGCAAAACAGTGTTAATAATCAACTTAATTAGCCCATGATGAAAGATGGACTGAGAGGAATGGTCCATATGCCCTTTGACCCTGCTAGCCATTTTTTGCAAGCTCTTCAATAGGAAAAATGGAAGGTTCATCTTGGACTGTCCCACCATATGTTGCAAAAACCTGAAGTGATACTTAAACACATAAGCATACCTGCCCTCGCAAGTAATATAACTCTACAAAATTCTGATTGGTTCAACCCATTCCTTTCTGAAATTTTGAATAAGAATGCGGTTATTCCAGTCAGGAGTGACATTTGGTAATAGGTATCTCTGAGGATCAAAGGTAAAAGGTAATTTCTTAAACCATAATTCACCTTCATCGCTAACCCCTGTGGCTTCTGCAATCAATTCTACTGTCAGCTTGAACTTAAGAGTATCAAAGGTCACCATGTCATCTTTTAAACACTGTGCAAACTTACAAGAAACTTCAACATTATACCCATTTATTCTTTTAAAGAATTCAAGCCAACCAGCCTGTTGGAATAATTCAACACATCTAGGAAGTTTGTCGATCCAACCTACATCAGTAGGTTCAGCTCTGTTAATTTTACCACTCTTGCCCATTTTCCTTCAGAGGATGAAACTGTATAGGTTTTAGGATTCAATTAATGACCAGTCAGGTGACTGTCTCCTTCTCAAATCCTTCAGGTTTCAAAAACAGCTCTCCTTGCTCTTCTCTGACTGCTGCTTTTGTTTTCCTAATAAAGATTAAGTTTATCATAAGCATAAGAGACTTAGGTCATTTGAAATATTCCAAACTCTTCACTGCAACTGGTGACTGTCATGCAATTTTAATTGTTCTATTCGCTGTCCATCTTCAGCATGTAGAATATACCTGTGTATTAGTACTCATAACCTGCCAGAATCATGTATAAACCATCTTTGCACAAAAAGAGTATTACATGAAGAATCACAACTGTCAACCTTTAGACTAAACGCAACCTGTTTATAGGTTAGATGAGAAGGTATATAAAGGATAAACCATCTTTAAACTTAATCCATTGTCAGCTCTCAGAAATCTTAGTGTCAAAATGATAATAAGCTTTCATCAACTCTCAACCTTTAACTCCTCGCAACTTCTTTTGGCTTTCAAAAACAGTGAAATTCAAAACCTAGAAAAATCAGGTCTTTAGGCTATATAGGTTTTCATATTGTCTGAAATGTCTCTGTCCTTCATCTCATGTTGCGCCAGCAGCAGTATTAGATTTGAATCATCATAACATATATTGTATTTCAACCCTGCCTCTTGTAAACTTCAACAAATGCATAGTCCAATATAAAGCTAAATTTCAGTCCTCCACTTAAGAGAACATCTCAAAATGGCTCAGGCAGTTATTTTTCTGGTCGAAATATCATTTGAGTGCATAATTTATCATTCCCCTTAATCAATTTTGATTTAATAGTTCCCAGCGAAAAAGCCCTAAATTATCAGTTATAGTGGCTTATCGTGAAATACCTTTAAATTAATCAACTGGGGTGGTTTAAAAACATGACCTGAGTGGTTAATTTGTTCAGCTCGAATGTACAAGTGTCCTTCAGGATGCAATTTGACTGCAGACAGCACAATCATGAAGCCCTAATTTCCCGTGGCTCCATAAAACCTCACTCTGTTTCCCAGCGGGCATATCTGGTTTTGTAGTGATTATGGTCACTCCACTAAGTCCGTCTTCTTTGAATGTGCATGCAAATGACAACTCACCTCACATTAAACATCAAACCACGCTGCTACCTATCAAAATCAATTGCCTTTGAGCTCACGATGACCACGATTCCCTCACTATGTAGAACCACCTGTTTTTATGATAATTCCTGAATCAACACGTAGTAAACACTTCCCAATACGTGATTAGTCACTCATCATTCAAGAAAATTCCAAATTTTTGCTAGAAAATCGGAAGAAATAAGGGTCGCGATATTCTTGTAGCGCCCTTTCATTAATTTTTGGCTCCAGCGCTACAAGAATAGTTTTAAGGCTATTTTCTCGTTGTTTTTCAGCTTTTTGTCATTTTGCATGCAGTTTAAAAGTTGTTTGAACTATGAGCTATACTCAAGATGCTATTTGTGACCACATCATTCGATAATATGACCTTTTAAAAACCTTTAAAACCTAAGGGAGGAAAAACAAAATAACTCTAAAGGAAAAAAAAAATTAAGAATTAAAGTAAATACCCAAAAGCTCCTATAGTAATTGAAAAGATAAAGTCAAAGAAATAAGAAAACTTGATAAAAAAGGTAATCGAACATGAAAAGGTAAGAAACAAATTCCTGACATAACGTATCCCATAGCTTTGACTGAATGGGTGTCCAACCCTGTTCCTGTTGATAAAAAGAAAGGGACTATTCGCGTTTGTACAGACTTTAGAGACCTTAATAAATCCTGTCCTAAGGACAACTACCCCACACCATTTATAGACCAGATCATAGATGCATGTGTGGGAAGTGAGGTGTTTTCGTTTATGGATGGTTTCTCCGGATACAATCAAATCCAAATTAAACCGGAAGGCCAACATAAAACTGCTTTCATTTGTCCTCGGGGTACATTTGCGTATAAGAAAATGCCCTTTGGATTGAAAAATGCTGGGGAAACCTTTCAACGGGCTATGAACTTTGCTTTTCATGACATTAAAGCCATTGTCGAACCATACCTGGATGATCTGCCTGCACATTCCCGCAAGAGGATCCAACATCCAGATCATTTATGGTTAATATTTGAATGATGCAGATATTATAAAATTCGCTTGAATCCCCACAAGTGTGTATTCTGCGTCGAGTCAGGGAGATTACTCGAATTCATTGTCTCTAGTAGAGGCATCCAGGTGGATCCATTGAAAGTTGAGGCCATTGTAAATCTGCCTCCTCCTCGTTCTCTCAGGCAACTTCAAAACCTGCAAGGAAAGTCTAACTTTCTTCGATGTTTTATCATTAATTATGCCAAGATCACTAAAGGTTTCATGTGCTTGCTCAAACAAGACACCCCATTTGTATGGGATGAAACCACACAACTTGCGTTCGAGGCATTGAAAAAAGCTTTGCTGTCGGCACCTTTATTACGTCCACCAGATTATTCTAGGGATTTTATATTATATCTGGCCACGTCGGAGTCGACCATTGGGGTAGTACTAGTATAGGAGGACGATAAGCTTGTTGAGCATGTCATTTATTATCTTAGCCGTGCTTTGGCCGGACCTGAGCTTAGATACTCCCACGTCGAGAATTTAGCCTTAGCAGCTGTTTATGATGTGCAAAGGTTACGTCACTACATTTTACTGAGGACCACCACAGTAGTGGTGGATGTGAATCCGTTCCAATATGTTTTATCCCGATGGATTGTTGGGAGAAAATTTAACAAATGGATAGTCATTCTCCAGGAGTTTGACTTGGATTTCTAGTCCGCTAAGTCTAAGAAGTCCTTAGTTTTTGCTGAGCTTATAGCAGAATTTCCCACTGAAGAAAATGTAGCGGTTGAGGATGACTCATTCCCAGATGAGCACATCTTCTTGATATCCACCTCTGATCCTTGGTACGGAGATATTCTTATATATCTCCAGACTTTGAAGTATCCTGCCACTTCCTCTAGGGAGGAACGACGTAAGTTACGCCTTCATGCCAAGAACTACCTCATTATAGGAGATACATTATATCGACGAGGGGTAGATTCCGTCTTGTGTCGCTTCCTTACTCATGAGGAAGCAGAGATTGTCCTAAATGATTCCCATAGCAGAGCATGTGGGGGTCATTTATCTGGGTTAGCAATGGCCCAGAAGATATTGCATGCCAGTTATTTCTGGCCCACGATCTTTAAAGATTGCGTGGAAGAAGTGAAGCACTGTCATCCCTGTTAGCTTTACACCAGGAAAATGCGGTCACATCCTGATCCGTTATTTCCCGTTGTCTCGGTAGGCCCCTTCATGAAATGGCGAATTGATTACGTGACATGCAACCCAGTCTCGGTTGGGGGGCATAAATACATCATTGTCGCTGTTGAATATTTTATGAAATGGGCAGAGGCAATGCCTACTTTCAAAGCCTATGGGGAAACATCAGCTTTCTTTGTTTTCAATCAGACTATTGCAAGGTTTGGTATTCCCAAAGTGATTGTCACTGACCATGGCAGTCATTTTCAAAATAACATGATGACGGAACTGACTACCATGCTCGGATTTAGACAAGAAAATTCTTATCCATACTATCCACAAGCAAATGGTCAGGTTGAGGCTGTCAACAAGACTTTAAAAACTATCCTTAAACAGACAATTGATGCAAGCCGTTCTAATTGGCACATCATGTTATATCCTGCTCTTTGGGCTTACCGAACCAACGTAAATACTACTACGGGTTTCTCCCCTTTCCAACTCGTTCACGGGGTGGAAGTAGTTACTCTGATTGAATGCGAAATCCCGTCTTTGAAGATAGCCATTCATGTGTTAGCTGATACGACTGAGCTTGAGGAACGTCTGGTACATTTAGAACACCTTGATGAACAATGTAGAGATGTGTTGACTGCTAATCAGGCTCATAAAAATAGGGTTAAATCTCAATATGATAAAATGGTCAAACCTAGGGTTTTCTTTGAAGGGGAACTTGTCTTGCTTTGGGACCAAGATAAAGAACCTCTGGGGGCAGGAAAATTCAAGGCTATGTGGTTAGGACCCTATGTCATGTCGAAGGTATTAAGTAAGGGTGCATATGAGTTAGTTGATTATGATGGGAATAAGCTGCCTGAGCCTAGAAATGGGCTCTACCTGAAGAAGTACTATGCTTAGGCTTAGCACTTTTTCTTGTATTTTATTGTATGTATTTTTATGTACATTAGGTTGTCATTTTTGTTTTTTATATTATCTATTGGTTGTTGCAGATGTCTTCCAAAATGTATGTAGGTTTCGCTGATGGCGCCAGTCGTCACACTTGTAACCTAGCTTCGGCAGCATGGGTTATCTATTCTCCCTCGGGACAGCTTGTTGCCGCGGGAGGCGCTTGTCTAGGTCCTGCTTCTAATAATGTTGCTGAGTATAGGGATTTCATTGAGATCCTATGGGATGCTTTGTCACGTGGCATCACCCAGCTTGAGGTCCATTTGGATTCTCAGTTGGTAGTTTCCTATCTCAATCGAGCTTATCAGGTACGAAATCCTATCTTATTACATCAATTCATGCAAATTCGTTTATTGGAAAGAAATTTTGAAGTTATTACTTTCAATCATATTCCACAAAACCAAAATTCATTGACTGATGCATATGCTAATTACATTTTGGATTGGCATCTCACACACATCTCATAAAAATATACAGCAAACATATAAGAAACACTTGTAAATAAGCCGACAACCAACATCAATATATATATATATATATATGTAAAATATCTGTCTGTAGATAGGTTAAGTCTGATTCTCAGATCCCGTCATATACAAAAAGTCCAAAAATGTGGATCATAGTCCATCAAAATGCCCTATGTCTAAGCTGGACCGCCCTGGCCACTAGGACCACCTTGGTCCCCATGATCTCTGTGCACCCTGGCTTCCTCAGCCTCCTCGGCTTTGGCAGCCTCCACCGCATCTCTATATACGAGCACTACTCTAGCCACTCATCTGAAGAGACATAGCCAAACTGGTGGAACCCCAACTACGAACTCCTGCATGGCTGCAGGGATATGCTCTATCCGTATGGTTGGTACCCATTGGGTTAGCCTGGCCAGCTTCCCCTCTAGTACTCTGATCAATCCATGATCCTCACCCATGACAAGATGCACAAACATACGTGGGTGCCCTTCAGGGAAGACTGGTCCAATATCTGCATTTTGACACATGAATAGGATTAAGACTTGTACATATGTATATATCTATCATTTGAAAAATTCATAAAAATTTGATAATGATAAAAAATTAAAAATTACTTACCTATCTCTCCCCATGCTCCTCCTGGAGGGAGGACAAGGTCGGGGTCACCTCGGAAGTCCATCCCAGTGTATGGAAACTGCTCCAGCACCGACAGCTGTCGTTCCCACCAAGTATAAAAGTTAGCATCATATACGCTGTGTACTATGTCTCCTCCTCCTTGATGGAGGACGATGTCTCCCCACCAGCTCAGCCTTAGCTGACATGGAGATCTGACCTGTAGTGGTATGGCAGGGCTCATGGCTGGTACTCTCTTGAAGAAGAATGCCACTAATATGCTTGCATAGCCAAAATTCTTGTGTCTTCCCCTCTTGCAGTCGGATAGTTGTCTCCTCATAATGGGGGAAACTCCCGAGCACCAATCCTAGAGAGCACCTCTAAAACAGTCAACTGCCACCCTCATTTGACTCCTGGTGGCCATATGTCACCTTGTTGATCCTGCAAGTCTCACAATGGTACTAGCTAATACCTGGAGAGTAAAATCCTGGATGTCTGCAATTAGAACGTTGGTTCCTCTCTTTTGAGTACCCGGTGTACAGAATATGTCTACATAGTTTTGGACACTTAAGGGGTCACCGCCCCTGCTAGTGCCCTCCAAGTTCACCAGTGCTCCCCGTCATGACAACCCGGTAATGAAATATATGTCTTCCACGATAAGCTCTAAGGTCTCACCCTGAAGATTGAACATCCCCATCTCATGATCCCAATAATTGACCATGAACTCAAGTATGTGGACATTGGCCCGCATGGGTGATGTACAAAAGAATTTCAGCAGCCCACTGGTCCTCAATGCCTGTACGGTGGACGCACTTTGGAGCGTCGCGTGGTCCATTATTTCGTGCTCCCTTTCTCTCCATTCCAGAACCATTTTTTACCTGGAAAATACAAGCATTTGGATTCAGTATTTCCATATCAAAATTTAAAAATATTGCATATTTTTTAAGTTTTTTCCCACTGCACAGTATTCACAACTGTTTATTAAGGCATGTCGCAGATCATTCGCGGCTGTCTAGTTAGGCAACCCACGAATATAACGCATATTCACGAGTTTCCCTCTTAGCAACCCGTGAATGCGCACTGCCATAGTTTTGCATGCTGTTAAATACTGAATTCATACTTTAACTTAACATTTGCTTGGATCAATTTGACGAGCTTAGGGTGTAGGCTTACCTGAAGCTGACGGATTCCGATTCCGACGGTCCAATTGTCCACAATGATCGATCAAAGGTAGAGGGTAATCTTGCTTTTTATGGCTCAAAATTTCAAATGGTGAGATTTGTTTTAATTTTCAAGCTATTTATAGAAATTATATTTCATAAAGTGGATCTTTTTCCTATAGTTTGAAATTTCAATCAACTAATACCATACTTATGTACCTTGGAACAGGTTTATCAACTTTTACAAAGTGTTCTTGCTCCTATAGGGTGGTTTTGCTATTTCCAACACATGTTGGCATCTTATCACTCCACATTAACCTTAGTATTCAACATTTTGCCATGGACTATGGTATTCTAAGCCATTAGTCCCTTGTCTCTACCATTGTTCTTCCGTGGCTAGGGACCTTATTTCATGAGTATCATCTTTATATGCCTTTGTCATCCTTTGGTGCTCGTGCCGCCACTGTTTCAGGTTCAGGGGTATCCTCTTAGCTATTTTTCATGCCAAATAGAGCTTCTTCTGAATCTCTTTTTACAAGCTATTCCTTTATAGGACTCCCCGCCCTTATGGAGTTTTTTTAGGCCCAGGTCTGACTCCTTCAAAACAGACTTGACTGCCGAGTTATCTCGTCCGTTCAAGCTCGTTAAGAATATGTGAACGGGAATCCGCATTGTTGGTAGGTTATCTCTTTCTCGGACCATGCGGAATAATACGAGAAAGGATCACTCTCTTTTCTTTTGAATTGAGAAGAGTATTCTCAGGTATAGGTTTATCACTTTTTCGGACCTGAGGGACTAAATTTACGGAAAAGGAACACCTACTTTGAGCTTAGTTTTCTCTTTTCGTGCTCTGGACCCAAACATGAACAAGATTCTGAGTGTACTTTGTGTCTTTGTCATGCTCGTTAAACACTTAAGAACAAAGCAACGAGTTTATTGTTGTAAGCCCCATTTCTCGTAAACAAATGCATCTTTCTGAGTGATCTTGCTTTCCTTCACACTCGTAAAACTCAAGCTATTTTATGCTGTTCTGGAAGGAGCGTTGGGTAGGTGGTAATTTAACCTTTTTCGGACCTCCCTGACTAAGTATGAAAAATGTTCACCTTTTCTTCTTCGGAAGTTAAGAGAGTTATTCTGTGGTTTGTTTTATACTTTTTCGGCCTCAGGAGACTAAATTGGATGAAAAAGGACCCCCCTAGAGTCTTCTTTGGTGTTTTCAGACTCTCTAAATGTGAAAACACTGGCTGAGCATGTACTAGTTTGGGCTCATTAAATCCACGAATCAGTGACACTATCAAGCATTATTTTCCCATCTCTTCAAGCTTGTTAAAAAATGAAGAGGGAACCGAGTTTACTTTCCTGGATTCATTAAAATTTAACAGGGAAGGTAAGGAAGAAGTTTTCTCTTGTTTTCAGTAATGGCGGCATGTCATCCTTGAACATAGCACTCTTTGTTTTCCGATATCCATGTTTCAGTGTCCACCTTTGTTCAGCTATCACTTTGAGTTTCTTACTCCTCCTCTTGTCCGTTATATTTGGGGAATCTGATCATGTCTCCTACATGACAAATAAGTCTAGTTGTTCTATCTATAAGTTATACGCTGCCTTGGGTCATCTCTGTGTTGTGCTCACTGTTCAAGGACTCTATCCAATGTTTTATCTATAGCCTGATCCCATCATTGTTATATCTGTTATCTCTTTGTGTCTCCCTTCTTTTTGCCCAGTTCCTAGTCACTCTTGTGATCCGTTGGAGGATCTGTTGCCTTCCTTATCACAACATGGTTCCATTTCAATACTTCCTGATGATGAAGACCTAGAGTTTTGACGATCGTACCTCGGGATTCACTTTCATCATTGGTGAATTCCTTTGCTTCAGTTGTCAATTATCACCTATTGGTTGACAAACTGTTGAATCCTCTCCATGTTCAACTTCAGCTTACCCTTATTCACATGGCTTGGATTGTACTCGTTCTTTGGGATCCTTTATGAAGACCTTAGTTCCTCACCTATGGACTAAGTTGCGCAATATTATGTTCTATTCATCTACATAGCTTCCAGATCTTTGAAGACTCATCATTATTGTATATTTTGGCTTCGATCCACCTTTGTAATATACATGGTTTTATACCTGTATCATATGATGTACTCAAATATTGTAAAGGAGCTAGTGTTCCAGTAAATTGAACATAGCATCCTCAGATGTAACTTTGTATATGACATTACTATGTATTTGTTTCAGGTACTCTCTTTGCTCCATTGGATTTCCGATTTCTCCAAATCTAAACATTATAATGTATTTCAGCCATCGTTTCCTTCTGACCTCACACATTAGGGGGCATCTGTTATACACCTGAATGAAACCTCTCCGTCCAAGTGCCAACATCCCTCATGTTGGCACACAAAAGGAAATCTATGTATAGAGGTTTGCCCAAAACATTATAGATTGGTTTATTATACAATACATTCCTCCTCCATCCAGCTGGTTACTTTGCCATTTTGCTATGTTAAGTTTTATTCACGACTCTCCATATATGCAACTCATGGATCATCCGTGAGTGTTGGTTGTTGCAAGTCGCGGATGGATGTATTCACGGGTTGCTCTTATAGAAACTCGCGGATCATTCGCGGGTTGTCCTTCTCCATAACCGCAGATATGTCTCTTGACATTTAAAAATAAAAACACGCAATGATTTGAGATTATTTAAGCATTATTACTTTAATCACCTTAACTTTCTCAACCTCCTCAACCTTCGAAACTACCTTATTTCCTCCATATAAATACAGGCCTTGGGGAGGGTGTTTGGTACATACACTTGGAGAGCAAAGTCATGCTGGTGGATTTTATACAGAAGTATTTGGAGCAGTGGAACTCATAATCCTTTGGTTGAGAAGGAGTCCTTGTCTCAGGCGTTGGGTTGTAATCTGAACTCTTTCCATTGTTGATAATAAAGAGAATCCTTCTTCCATATCTGCTTCATGTATCTTAGTTCGATAAATGTTTATGTTTCTGCATTTTATATATGATTTATCTAACCTGCTTATATATATATGAATCATCTTGTATCTGGAAGATTGGCTCTTGAGAGGTGGAGGAGGAGCAACTCTGAAGACTTTGGAAGTGAAGCAAAATGGAAGAGGACTAGCAAGGATCGACCTTCGTTAATCGAGTAAGTATTTCTCATCCTCCTATTTCCTTTACTGCACTCTAGAAGTCAATTGTCTGCAAGTTAATTGAGTATGGTGGTAACCCTAGACCTATGGTTATTAGGTGTGTAATCCTGTACAACACCCATCAAATAAATTTATGTTTGTCTATGAAAATAACAAAACCAATCTAAATAAATACAATTCTATTACAATGTAAATTACAATACTATTCAACTATTCAAGTAAATTAATTGTTAAGAATATATCACCTAATAAAACATGCATAACCAAAAATACTATGTATATAAGGCCATTGATCTAATCAAAATGCCATTTCTTTCCTCTTAACTATGGAAATGTTTCTCAACGCTATCTGTAACAAGTTTCAATGGAGGATTCAAATAGCAATAATCAAAATTATAAACTAAAATTACAGAAATAGATGTTTTTTAATATATTTTTCCTTACCATTCATTGAGCTCCTCTCTATTTCGAGAATAATTTAATATTATATATTAAACAGGACCAACCACGTGAAGGTGGAATCTCTTATTATTAATTCTTGCACATGATCTAGGAACTAAGAATCAATCTCATGAAAGAATAATCAACAAATACTCATGAAATGGTGTTAATCGGAACCGGAATTGGTTTCCTTTCTGTATATTTAATAAACAATGAATGGTTACAATACCAATGCCGAGCAATGGCTTAACTCCATGAAGAATTCAAATACCTAAGGAGACAATTCGAATTCAGTGAGTGAGTATAGCTTAACTGACTCTTTGCCATTCAATCACACTCAGTTAACCACTTAACCAAAACCCTAATTGACTCACCAAACCCTAACTGAAGTCAGAGTGCAATAAATGACTGAATCTCAATTGAAGGAGATCAAACACATGTCATAGGAAGCCAACCATCAAGTGCTAGTGCTGCATGAATTCAATGAACCCCGATGAGGTTAACTGAAGCTGAACTGACCATCAGAAGTTGGTGGAGGCACCTTGTTGACTCCATATCATTAAATAATATATTTAATGACTGGAGGTGCCTTAACTGACTGGTTGAACTAATTGTAACCACCAGTTAGCAATTAGGTGCATTAATGTCACTCAGATCACCCCTAGAGTGCTCCAGTTAGCCTCCTTGACTATAGGAGAAGCCCAAGTTAGCCTCCTTGACTGTAGGTAGGCATGGGTGTGACTGGATGATGGCAATTAATGCTCCACTGATGTCAATTAATGTCAATTATACTTAGGATAGTGGTTTAACTAGGACAATTTGACCGAAAGAGTGTGTATGATGGTAAATGTCTCCAACACCCCCCCTTAAGCTATACTCAGGAAGAGTTAGAAAACATAGATGCATAAAATGCTAGGGACCTGAACACAAAGTCCATAGGTCACCCTATACAATAAAGTAACTGCATAATATAACCAAGGAAACTGGGAAAACCTCATGGGAAAAATACCCCCCCTCAAACTAAGCAGTAAATCAAGAATTGGTTCTTCTATGCAGCAGCATCTTGAGACTGTGCATGTGAACCTATGAATCCAAACTAAATGAATATGTCTGGAGTAATCTTCCACTTTAGAAGAAAAACAATGCACTCAACTGAATCAGAAATATAAACAGTTGCACAGTGAAAACTGGACCCATGTAGAGTAGCTGAAATCATCTGAAGAGAGAGCAAAGGTTCTTGACGATTCAAACCATGTGTGGAACACTCAAGAAAATTATATGTTTCAGCCTTTAAAATCAAACCATGAGTGGTGAAATCAGCCCCAAATCTTAGGAGCAAGTGTCCAAGCGGATGCAGAATGTCTTCCTCTTTACTAGTTCTGTGAGGAGATGAGCTTATGACCAAAGGTAGAGAATCCCTGAGACTCCAGAGAGCGAATGATTGAGATCCATAATCTGATATAGCTTCAGAAATATCTAATGATTCAAAAAATAAAATATCAGCAACCTCATAAGAGGAAACTAACACCAAATCCCCATCAGCAAAATTGAAGAAGAACTGCGGTACTTGATTTTTCACACCAAAATTGGTGAGAGCAGCTACAAGCATGACTGGCAGCTCTTGAATTTTAAAATATGAACAAAATAATATCATATCAGAATGTAAATCAGATCTAAATAATTTCACAATAGATCCAAAATTGTGAAATCAAATCAAATCCCCAGCAGCAGTTTTGTAGGAGACTTGCGGTACTTGTTTCTTCACACCGTTGATGAGAACAGCTACAAGCAGTACTGAAGGTTTATGAACCTAAAATTTCAAACCAAGAAATATCAGATCAGATCCAAATAAGATCATATCAGATCTAATAAGGTTCATATCAGATCCAAAATTATGTTCAACCGAGACAGTAGATGCACAGTTTTCTTCTTCTTCAAAATTCTGAATTTTGGTGCATGCAATCCTGCAGGATTTTGCTGGAAGATCTAGATCATAGGGAGAGAATGTGTCACTCTTATAATCTGATATTTATTCCAGAATATCCAAGTTTTTAAATATTTTTACACCAGCAGCAACATTAGAGGGAGACAAATCAAATTTCTCTTCACTTTCGGAAGCAATTACTGGTAAATTTTGCACAGAATTCAAAGGAAAATCACCAGTGAATGTTTGCATCGGAAGTGCAGCAACATTTTTCTTCAATATCAGATATTCGAATGTCTTCTTTTGTTTCAGAAATATGAGAATATGAGATATCAGAGATCTCATGAACTTCCGGAGCATCAGGAGAAGGAGTCACTCCATGGATACTTTCTTCAATTCAAATTGAATGTGTAGAAGATTCGGGTTCATCTTCATCTTGAACAACTTCATCAGAGAGAGTAGACACTGAGAATTTTGAGTGAAGAAATCTTGTGGTGCTGGATGTGATCTCCAAAGTACTATTATGATCCTCATTGTGCTTGCCAAAGGTTCTGTCCAATATTGTCCAGACTTCCTTTCGGTATTCAGCAGAACCAAGAATAAGGTAGTACAAGCTAGGAGAAAGGGCCAGACATATTGCTCCAAAAGCTCTATCACCGTCATTTACCCAGTCATTCTCATTCTCATAAGAATCTTTTTTGAGTCCAATAGACACCTCATAGAGACCTCGTCTCTTCAGAGATGCAATCATCTTCAACTTCCATTCCAAATAGCTTGTGAATGGGGTGAGAAGAGGGATTGATGAGTCCATTTGAAGTTGTACCTGTTAAAACCTGCAAATCAAAAAAAAAAGGGCACCGTAAGGTCGGACAACCTGCACATTCTAGGCTTTCATCACACCCAGCATAGTCAATCAAGCAAGCTTGATCAACAAGTTCTTTACTTGGGATATTGAGTGGTAAGCCTTGGCTTCTAGTGCAGTGCTAGATTTTTTAGCTATTGCTCAAATTCCATGGAGAAATCTATCAAAAAGCTTGTTTTTGAGAGATAGATCTTTGTCCTGCCATATGCAGTGATACCATATTAATTCTTGCACATGATCTAGGAACTAAGAATCAATCTCATGAAAGAATAATCAACAAATACTCATGAAATGGTGTTAATCGGAACCAGAATTGGTTTTCTTTCTGTATATTTAATAAACAATGAATGATTACAATACCAATGTCGAGCAATGGCTTAACTCCTTGAAGAATTCGAATACCTAAGGAGACAATTTGAATTCAGTGAGTGAGTCTAGCTTAACTGACTCTTTTCCATTCAATCACACTCAGTTAGCCACTTGCCCAAAACCCTAATTGACTCACCAAACCCTAACTGAAGTCAGAGTGCAATAAATGACTGAATCTCAACTGAAGGAGATCAAACACATGTCATAGCAAGCCAACCATCAAATGCTAGTGCTCCATGACTTCAATGAACCCCGATGAGGTTAACTGAAGCTGAACTTACCATCAGAATTTGGTGGAGGCGCCTTGTTGACTCCAGATCATTAAATAATCATTAAATAATATATTTAATGACTGGAGGCGCCTTAACTGACTGGTTGAACTGATTGTAACCACCAGTTAGCAATTAGGTGCATTAATTTCACTCAGATCACCCTCGGAGTGCTCCAGTTAGCCTCATTGAATGTAGGAGAAGGCTAAGTTAGCCTCCTTGACTGTAGGTAGGCGTGGGTGTGACTGGATGATGGCAATTAATGCTCCACTGATGTCAATTAATGTCAATTATACTTAGGATAGTTGTTTAACTAGGACAATTTGACCGAAAGAGTGTGTATGATGGTAAATGTCTCCAACACTTATGGCCACTCCCCCCCTCACATCACTCTCAACTCCCCAAACCCAATGCATATACTTGAAAATAACAATTTATTTCACTATTTCACAATCCAAATAATAATGCATCTACAATGCAAATAACAATGCATCTACTGCAAATTATTTCACTAAATAGTTGAAAGATGCTTTCATTAAATCATTCATTAAACCATTCAATCATTCAACAGCTGAAAAAACCATTCATTAAATCATTCATTAAAACATTAATTTAGTCAATGGTAGAAAAAAAAATCAGTAAAGCATTCTTTCAAACATTCATTCATGAAACAGAGGAAAAAACCATTAAATGTTTTTTTTTTTTTATAAATAAGAATTACTCAAAATTTGTTTAGTCACTTCCTTTTTAGTTTTCTTCTCTTTAAAAATTTAGTTAGAGTCACATCTTTGGGAATCTGATCATCGGTATCCCTACTAGTCTACTCGCAAGGTTGAACTTCAGGCGAGGGGTGATGAATTTCTGAAATAATGTCAAAATCTTTCATTAATATATTTATATTTTGATAAATATGAGTAATTCATTTAAAAAACATTACAAATGTGTGTTTTTACTTGCCATGGGCACATCAACATGTTCAACATTATCTAGCACTGGCCTAACCTGTTCCGTGTTATGATCTGCATCTACATGCTCTGCAGTTGAATTGTGTAGAATTAGAATTAATGTTCATCATCTGCAATGGTCTATAAAAACTAGTAGCACATTAATAAATTCATTACCAGGATGAGAAGCATGATCTTTGTTTGGTTGGTCATGTACTACATCCTCGACATGAACGGGATCATTACTTTCCTAAACAAAAAGGAATAAATAATTTATGTTAATTTATTTATAAGGAACAAATTGCATGAGCAATAATAACTTATCATTATACTATACAGTTTTCACATACCTGGGCACTAGATGGATCATCAGAAGATCGTGCAGTATTCCCAGACAAGCTTCTCCAATGTTCAACAACGACGTCAAAGCCCTATTCGAAGCTAAGCTTCATGTAATCTGTACTAGGCAATTCTTTGAACCGGTCGGCCTTCATATTTGCATGATGTCATTAATTTTAAAGCCTTTTGTTAGAACAAAAAAAAAATAATAATCTGTATGATATTTTGATGTGGATTCGGGTTTTGTGATACTTACATATCGGGCCGCCAAGTTGGAGTAACCACCAGGCCCAAGCTTGTGTTGGCCAATTTTTTCAATTCTTGCCTTTGTGGCCTTAGATGTGTCTGAGAGCATAATTAAGTTTTTAAATACATTAGTCGATGTACCAAAATTGATATAAAAACTAGTAATAATAAGGCTTACCACTACATTTTGGAATGTATTGCATACCTCCCTGTTCCACCTGGTGGTATCTTTCTTGATTTTCTCAATCCATTCTCTTTTCCATCTTCCACCAGGGCTTTCCACTCCATAGATGGAATCATTGGAGGGCACTCATACCTAGGGTGGTTTTCTAGGTGAACCCTATACTAGTCTCAGAAAATCTTCAGATGTTTTCCAGCCTTCTGTAGGACCTTCGATGTATCGAAGGTATCTTTTCTGAATAGACTAACCAAGCGATTAGTCAGATCATCCTTTAAAGCTTTTGGATTCTTGTTCCACATTGTGCAGATGGTGGGCCCGAATATCTCCAAGTACAAATCATTCATATGTTTATAAAATATATCATTTCCTGCAAAACATTAATGTCATCATTAGTCAACATTATAAAATATTATAGGTATATTAGACACAAATTATAAATACTAAATTGAACAAATTATAATGACCTGGAATCCTCTCTATATTTATTGGAACGAGTTCTTCATTCACCAAAAATGTACACACTCTTGAACCAGTGCTAGTCACATGAGAAGATCCAGGAAATTCTTTCACTTCTCTATCTAACCATGCATCCACCCCTTCTTCTGCAACATCTGTTGTGGGTGGGGCAACATCGACTGCACCCTCCGCTTCCCTCGAGGGTGTTGCAAAGTGTGTTGTCGATTGTTCAGTGGACAATATGGGAGCAGTATGTGGTGTACATGGAGTGGTTTGGTCACTGGGAACAACATTGCCTTGACCACCACTGATAATCTCCATAGAACGCTATAAATTCAAACCATTGTATTATAAGTTCAATAGCATATAAAATCAAATATTATAAAGTTTTTATAAATGAGTTTGCATTTTTATTCGATAACATTTTTCCACTTGTTTACATTGCTGTAACAACAATTGAATCCCTTGTTCGAGCCCTTCTATTAGTGGAACTTCCAATGTCAAATGAATCAGTTCCTCTTTTTGTTTCTCCCTTTCCCTTTGTAGCACCCTCAATGGGTCTGCAGACTCTCTAATTTCACTATCTCTCATCAACCGAGAGACCTCATTCTGTAAAGAGTTTTGAGATGCTGTTTCAAAAATGAAATCCCCTATCTGCAATTGAAATATATAAAAAAATTCTTAGTCTTTGAAGCAATAGTGTGCGTAAATAATTATATTAGGGATTACATTTTAGGAATACCTAACACCTAGACGAGGGTGTGGTTTGATCAACAGATGGGGATTTACCTTGATTAGTCACCTGCAAAAAAAGTAGAGAACATTATCACAATGAATGCAATATGTAAAAGCTAACAAATATAGAACAAAAATAAACACTATGCTACATGTTTTATATGTGTACATTTTTGAAGTATTTAGAATGTGGAATTACATTTAGGTTTACTGGTTGCCTCAAGGCTCCACTCGTCTGATCAACAGCTGGGGACTTTCCCTGGTCAATCTGCAAAAAAGGTAGACAACATTACCATCATGAACACAACAATAAAAATAAAAGAATACATAACAAAATAAACATAATGCGTTACGATATACATGTTTACGATTTTAAATTATTTGAAATGGAGAATTACATTCATGTTTGGTTGTTGGTCTGATGCTGTAGTCGGATGATCAATAGTCGATTGGATTCCCTAATCAACACTCTGCATGGAAAATAGATAATATTATATAAACGAACCTAATATACTAATGAAAATACATGACAATGTATCTGTATGTCCACCCTAAATTTAATATTACATTGACAATATCGATGAATACCTACTGCCTTGACTCAGGCCGACAAACATCTACTAATATGAAGGTGCCCATGAGAGAACCCTACATCAAAAACATACTAAAAGTTACATAAGGGAACATGAAAAGTAGATAATTTCAATTATATGCTAACGAAAAGTCCTATAGATGTTAAAATAATTAATAAAAGGGTGGTTAAATTGTTTGTTGTACCACAACCATACTAACATTGTTTGTATCTACATGATTCAAATTGTAATCAATAAGTAGTTTTTCGCCAACAGCTATTGATATAATTGCACATACAAAGACATGGTTTCCTTCACGCGACACGAATATGAAGTTGGGTTGCTTTAGTGTAGACCCTGGTGTTGTTAAGGATTAAACACCCTTGCAACCTAGGGTCTATGGTTACCAACTTACTACTAACCTTGCAGACAATTAGCTTTAATAGAGTATAGAAAGGAAATAGGAAGAAATACTTGAATCACCCAATTACCAATGGTTGATCCGAGCTTGATCTTCTTCCGCTCTGCTTCTCTCCAAAGCTTCCAGGGATGCACCTCCTTCACCTCCAAAGAGAAAATTATCCAAGTACAATCTTATACATGTATATATGAGAGGTTAGATAAACAATATATCTAGTGCATAATCGAATATATTCATCAACCATGATACATGAAAGAGACTCAACACAATATTGGAAGAATAATTCTCTTTATTAACAATCAGTGAATGAGATAAAAGTACAACCCAGCTTCTGAAACAAGGACTCCTTTGCAGCCAAAGGACTCTGAGTTCTACTACTCCAAGACTTCTGAAGATATACCACTAGCATAACTTTGCTCTACAAACTTAATTGATTAATGCCCTCCCCAAGGCATCTATTTATACTTTGGGAAATAGAGTGGTTTTGAAGGTTGAGGAGATTGAAACAGTTGGGATAGTTAATGATTAGGGCCCAACTAATCTCTATTAATCGTGATTTATATTTTTTAATGTTGAATCAATATGTACGCGACTATTAATATAGACAACCTGCGTATGACATGTGAGTTGCTTAAAGGAAACCCGCATATGCTGATGTATGTGGGTTGCAATGGAGATAGTCGTGTACAATATGAGATTATTCAATGGGAATAGTCACGTACGTACACGAGTTGCAATGAGAATAGTCGCGTACGCCATTCAACACTTAGAAAAATAATATGGCAAGCTGGTTCAAAGGTAAATGCATCTCATGTCATGCCTATCTATAGTGTTTTGGAAAACTTCAATCCTAAGATGTCCTTTTGTGTACCAACATAAGGAATGTCGGCACTCGGAAGGAGAAGTGCCATTTGGGTTGATAACAGATGCCCCCTAATGTGTGAGGTCAGAGGGAAACAATGGCCAAAATACATTATAATCATTATCTTAGAGAACTCAAAAGTCGAATGGAGTAGAGGTAGTACTTGAAGCAAATACATAATAATGTCATATACAAATTCATATCCAAGGATGCTATGTTCAATATACTGGAACATTAGCTCCTTTACAATATTTGAGTACATCATATAGTATGGGTACAAGACCACGTATATTATAAAGGTTGATCAAAGCCACAATATACAATAATGATGAGTCTCCAAAGATCTGGAAGTTGTGTGAGTGACCACAACATAATCTTGCACAACTTAGTCCATAGATATGAAACTAAGGTCTTCATAGAAAATCCCAAAGAACCAGTACAATCCAAGCCATGTGAATAGATGTTATTGAAGTCGAACATGGTTAGGATTCAACAGATTTTCAACCAATAGGTGATAATCGACAACTAAAGAAAAGGAATTCACAAAAATAAAAGTGAATCCTAAGGTACGATCGTCAAAACTCTAGGTCTTCGTCGTCAGGAAGTGTTGATGCAGAACCATACTGTGATGAGGAAGGAAATAGATCCTCCAACGGATCACAAGAGTGAATAGGAACTCGGTAAAGGAAGGGAGACACTAGTAATAATAGATAAGACAATGATGGAATCAGGATATAGATCATATACAGGGTTAAATCCTTGATCAGTGAACACAACACAGAGATGACCCAAGACAGATTTTAACTTTACAGATAGGACAACTAGACTTATTTGCCATGTAGGAGACATCATCAGATTCCCTAGGTAGAACTGACAAGAGGAGTAAGAAACTCAAAGTAATAGCTGAACTGAAAGTGAACACTGAGACATGAGTATCGGAAAAAACAGAGAGTGCTATGTTCAAGGAGGACATGCTTCCACTAACTGAGAACCAAAAGAAAACTTATTCCTTATCTTCTTTGTTAAATTTTAACGAGTCTAGGAAAGTCAACTCAAGTCTCTCTTCATTTTTTGACAAGCTTGAAGAGAAGAGGGAATAATGCTTGATAATGTCACTGATTCGTGGATTTTATGAGCCCGAACTAGTACATGCTCACTTGGTGTTTTCATGTTTAGAGAGTCTGAAAAATCCGAAGAAGACTCGAAGGGGGTCCTTTTTTGTCCAATTTAGTCTCCTGAGGCCGAAAAAGTATAAAACATACCACAGAAGAACTCTCTTAACTTTCGTAGAAGAAAAGGTGAACCTTTTTCGTACTTAGTTAGGGAGGTCCGAAAAAGGTTAAATTACCACCTACCCAACGCTCCTTTGAGAGCAGCATATATCTTGAGTTTTATGAGTGTGAAGGAAAGAAAGATCACTTGGAAAGATCCATTTGAGTACGAGAAATGGGGCTTACAACAATAAACTCGATGCTTTGTTCTTAGTGTTTAACGAGCATGACAAAGACATAAAGTACACTCAGAATATTTTTCATGTTTAGGTCCAGAGTAAGAGAAAGAGAAAAATAAGCTCATACCGGGTGTTCCTTTTCCATAAATTTAGTCCCTCAAGTATGGAAAAGTGATAAACCTGTACCTAAGAATACTCTTCCCAATTCCGTAGAAAAGAGAGTGATCATTTCTTGTATTATTCCACATGGTCCGAGAAAGAGATAACCTACCAACAATGTGGATTCCCATTCACATATTCTTAACAAGCTTGAATAGGCAAGTTTACTCGGCATTCAAGTCCATTTTGAGGAGTTAGACCTGGGCCTAAAGAAACTCCATAAGGGCGGGGAGTTCTATAAAGGGATAGCTTATAAAAAGAGACCAAAATGAGGCTCAATTTGGTGTGAAAAATAGCTAAGAAGGCTCCCCTGAACCTATGACAGTTGCAGCAGGAGTATCGAAAAACAATAAGTAGGTTCTAAACGAGGATACTCATGGGAGGAAAGTCCTATCCACGGAAGAACAATGGTATTAAATAAGGAACTAATGGTTAAAGATACCATAGTTTGTGGTTGAAGTGTTAATGCTAGGATTAAGATGGATTAGGTATAAATGCAGAATGAATATGAAATGACCAAAAACCATCCTATATGAGTGAAAAACAACTTTAAACGACCATGAACCTGTCACATAGAAGAAAAAGATATGGCATTAGTTTAAAAAATATGAACTATAGGGAAAAAACCCACTTTGAAAATAATTTTTCTATAAATAGTTGAAAATATTAATAAAAAACTCACCATTTGATTTTTAACCATAAAAAGACAAGTTTTACCTCTACCTTTGATTGCTTGGTGTGGAGGATTCGGTGGATCATTCCCAAAACCGCAAGTGTCAGGTAAAACTACACTCCATGCTCTTTCATTTGATCCAAACAATTTTCAATTTTGAGCCCGAATTCATGATTTCAAGTGCCCTCAAAGCATGAACGTTGTGTACGCGGGTATGGTATGTTAATAGTCACGTACACGCGTTCTGTACACAGGTTTCTTGAAATAAATTTGCGTACACTGCGAGAGGTGGAAAAGAATATATAGGGTCAAAAATTCAATTTTTTAAATGAATCTAATGGTTTGAAATTGCTTGGTTATTAGATTAAAAGATGGTGCTTGAGTGGAGGGAAAGGGAACATGAAGACATGGACCAAGAAGCTCTACAAGATTCCCCCACGGTGAATGTTTTACGTCAAAGTGGGTTATTGAAAATTTTTGGTGCCTCACCTATGCGGTCAAATGTCCGCCTCTTAGAGTTTTTGTTAAACTATTGGGATCATGATCTTGACATGTTTGAACTTCAAGGTGAGTTTCTAGAGGTTACATCAAAAGATGTCTATTTCATTTTTTATTTATCATGACGGGGAGCTCCACAGAACTTGGAAGGTACTGGTAGAGGTGGTGACCTTCTATGTGTACAAAACTATATAGACATATACTGGGAGCCAGGCACTCAAAAGAGGGGTAGCTGCATCCCTATTGTTCACATTTGCAACTTTCCTTTATAGGTATTGGTGACCACTATAGTGAGGGTTGCAGGGTCATCATCACTTCACCTTGCAACTTGAAACCAAATGAGACTAGAATTGGACTATATGCAGGGAGCCCTATATGACTGGTGTTCGAGAGTGATCCCGATAATGAGGAAACAACTCTCTAACTGCAAAAGAGGTAGGAAGAAGAATTTTGGTTATTCCAGCATGTTAGTAGCCTTTTTCTTTGAGAGAGTGTTGATTTTGAGTCCTACAGTACCATTACCAGTTCATTCTCCCCGTCAGCCTAGGCTGAGTAGGTGGGGAGATATCTTCCTCCCCTAGGGAGGTGGTGGATTGGTCCAGAGTGTCTATGAAAATTACTTCCACTTTTGGTGGGAGTGACAATTTCCATCCTTGGAGCAGTTTCCATATGCTGGGTTAGATTTCCAAGGTGATACTGACCTTTTCCTCCCTCCTAGAGGAGCATGGGGAGAGTCAAGTATTTTTATTTTCAAAATTTTAAAATTTTTATGAATTTAAATTATAAAGATATATTCATATGTATAAGAGCTCTAATCCTTTTAAAATTTCAAAATGTAGATATTGGACCAGTTTGCCCTGCTGGGAATCCACACATGTATGTGCATCCTATTTTGGGAGAGGACCAGGGTTTGATTAGGGTTCTTGAGGGGAAGCTGGCTCGGCTTACCCAAAAAGTACCTACCTTACAGATTAATCACATCCCTACCATCATGCAGGAGCTAGTGGTTGGTGTACCACCTTTATGAATATGCCTTTTGAGGCGAGTATCCAGAGTAGTACTTGTGTATATAGATGTTGTTGAGGCTGCTAAAGTCGAGGAGGCTAAAGAAGCCCAAGCGCAAGGTGATCGGGGGGAGCGGGGTGGTCCAAGTGACCAGGGTGGTCAAGCTTAGACTTAGGAGCATTTTATGGACTTTGATCCATGTTTTGTATATTATATAGTTATGACTAGATATGAGGATCAAAAATTCGACCTATCTATATGGACAGATATTCACACACACACACACACACACATATATATATATATTTTGTTGGTTTATTTACAAATGTTTTTATGTGTCTGCTGTATATTTTTTATGCAAAATGTGTTAAATTCCAATCCAAGATATAATTAACATATGCATCAATTAATGAATTTTGATTTCTTGGAATATGATTGAATATAATGAACTCAAAATTTCTTTCCAATAACCTAACTTGCATAAATTGTCATAATAAAATAGGGTTCCGCACCTGATAGGCCTGATTGAGCTGGGAAACCACTAGTTGAGAGTCCAGTCGGACTCCCAGCTCAGTGATACCATGTGACAAAGTATCCCATAAAAGCTTAATGACGGCCCTGTATTCAGGGACATTATTGGTAGTAGGACCTAAGCAAGCGCCTCCTAAGGCAACTAACTATCCTGAGGGTGAATAAATGACCCATGCAGCTGAATCCAAATTACAAGTGTGGCGACTGGCACCATTAGCGAAACCTACGAACCACTCGGAAGACATCTGTAACAACCAATAGATGGTATAAAAACACAAACCGGTGAACTATTGTACATAAAAATATAGGAAAAAGTGCTAAGCCTAAGCATAGTACTTTTTCAAGTAGAGCCCATTTCTAGGCTCAGGAAGCTTATTCCCTTCGAAATCAATCAATTCATATGCACCCTTCTTTAACACCTTTGACATGACATAAGGTCCCAACCACATAGACCTAAAATTTTCCTGCCCCAGGGGTTCTTTGTCTTGATCCCAGAGCAAAACAAGCTTCCCTTCAGAGAAAATTTGAGGCTTGACCGACTTATCATATTGGATTTTTACCCTATTTTTATGAGCTTCGTTTGCTATCGACGCATCTCTATGCTGCTCATCTCTGACATGTTCTAAATGTAATATGTGTTCTTCCAGCTCAGTCATATTAGGTAGCACATGAATAGAAATTCTTAAGGATGGGATTTCACATTCAACTGGGGTAACTGCTTCCACTCCATGAATGAGTTGGAAAGGAGAAAACCCTGTAGCAGTTTTCACATTGGTACGATATGCCCAAAGTGTAGGATACATCATGATGTGCCAGTTGGAACGGGTCGTATTAATAGTACGTTTGAGAATAGTCTTCAAATTTTTATTAACAACCTCGACTTTACCGTTTGCTTGAGGATAGAACGAAGATGAAGGTTCTTGTCTAAACCCTAGCATAGTGTTCAATTCAGTCATCATGCTATTTTGGAAATGATTACCATGGTTAGTGACAATCACCTTAGGGATACCGAATCATTCAATAATTTGGTTGAAAATGAAAAAAGATGAAGTTTTACCGTTAGCTTTAAAGGTGGGAACTGCCTCTGCCCATTTCATAAAATAATCTACAGCGACAATGATATATTTGTGCCCCCCAACCGAGAATGGGTTGCAGATCACGTAATATATCCCCCACTTCATGAAGGAGCCCACTGAGATGACGGGAAATAATGGAGCGGGATGTGACCGCATCTTTCTGGTGTAAAGTTGACAAGGATGACAGAGGTTCACGAATTCCACACAATCTTTAAGGATCTTGGGCCAGAAATAACCGGCACGTAATATCTTATGGGCCGTTTCTAACCCAAATAAATGACCACCACACGCTCCACTATGGCCATCATTTAGGAAAATCTCCGCTTCCTCATGGATAAGACATCAACACAAAACAGAATCTATCCCCCTATGATATAAAGTATCTCCTATAATGAGGTAGTTCTTGGCATGTAGGTGTAGTTTACGTCGTTCTTCCTGCGAGAAAGATGCAGGGTAATTCAAAGTCTAGATATAGATAAGTATATCTCCGTACCAGGGGTTAGAGGTGGAAATCAAAAAAATATGCTCATTTGGGAATGAGTCTTCTTCAATGGCTACATCTTCCTCTACTAGAAATTTTGCAATGAGCTCAGCAAAAACTAAGGATTTTTTGGATTTGGCAGATTGAAAATCCAAGTCAAAATCTTGGAGAATGACTATCCATTTGTTGAATTTGCCTCCAACTATCCGTTGAGACAAAACATATTGAAAAGGATTAACATCCGCCACTACCATCGTGGTCCTTAGTAATATTTAATGACTTAACCTCTGAACAGCATATAGAGCTGCTAAGTACAACTTCTCGATGTGGGAATAACTAAGTTCAGGTTCGGCTAAAGCACGGTTGAGATAGTAGATGACATGCTCTTGGAGCTTATCGTCCTCCTGGACTAGGACTACCCCTATGGTCGACTCAGATGTGGAAAGATACAATATAAAATCCCTAGAGTAATCTGGCAGATGCAATAATGGTGCTGATAACAAAGATCTTTTTAATGCCTCGAATGCGAGTTGTGCAATTTCATCCCATACAAATGGGGTGTCATGTTTTAACAGGCGCATGAAACCTTTAGTAATATTGGCATAATTTACAATAAAACATCGAAGGAAATTGGACTTCCCCTACAGGCTCTGAAGCTACCTGATAGAACAAGGAGGAGGCATATTTACAATGGCCTCAACTTTCAAAGGATCGACCTGAATGCCTTTGTTAGAAATAATGAATCTGAGCAGTCTCCTTGACTCGACACAGAAAATGCACTTGTGGGGATTAAAGCGAATTTTATAGTATCTGTGAATTTTATAGTATCTGATCGATCCTCTTACGAGAATGTGCTGGAAGATCATCAAGGTAGGGTTCGACAATGGCTTTAAAATCGTGAAAGAAAAAATTCATTGCCCGCTGAAAGGTTGCCCCAACATTTTTCAATCCAAAGGGAATTTTCTTGTACGCGAAGGTACCCCAAAGACAAATGAAAGTTGTTTTATGTTGGTCTTCTAGTTTAATTTGAATTTGATTGTATCCAGAGAAACCATCCATAAATGAAAAAACTTCACTTCCTACGCAAGCATCAATAATTTGATCTGTAAATGGAGTGGGATAGTTTTCCTTAGGACAGGATTTGTTCAAATATCGAAAGTCAGTACACACGCGTATGGTCCCTTGCTTTTTGTCAATAGGAACAGGGTTGGATACCCATTCTGTCAAAGATATGGGATAAATAAAACTGGATTTCAGCAGTTTCTCCACTTCATCCTTCACTGTCACCGCTTTACACGGGTTAACAGGTCTCAACTTTTGTTGAACAGGTTTAGCATCAAGATATGTTCGTATTTCATTCTCGACTATTGATGGATCAATTCCTGGCATCTCCTCATATGGCCATGAAAAAATGTCACGGAATTCCTTAAACAAGGCCGTATAGATCGTAATCTCCTCTAGAGAGAAGTTTGTTCCAATATGTACATTTTCCACAACGTTTGGATTTATAGAGATGTTGATAGGGATAGTAGCGGAAATATTTTCCATGTTCCCCTCAGCAAACATCCCTTCCTTTGGTAAGGGATTAATAGGAATATCAACATCGCCTTCCAGTCTCATATGGAACTCCTAGTTCTCTATTCTGCTTAACTCCGGAAGAAAATAGGATCGATGGTGAATATCTTCATAGATCTTATCTTGTCCGCACATAGCTTCCAGAATGGATTCATCCGAAGGTAAAACCATATCTAAGCAATCTCTAGAATGCAAAGAGTTCTCTGCCCAAGCAGGAAAACGGGCTTCTTCCAGTTCCTCTGAGACTGTGAGAGGGACCGGAATGGGATAAACAGTGGTATGGATGATATCTTGATAATCCACCTTCGTTGTCGATAAGGGCACTTCAAGTTCATGGTGGGAAGGGAGAACCCAAGGATCAATCCTATCAACAACCATAGCTATGGACTTCCCCACACTAGTAGAACCTATATAATTAATCAAAGCTGGAAGATTAAATGTGCCCATAAATGATGCATACATTCCAACCCCTAAGCTCTCTAAAGCAGGTCTAACCTAATCAACCAATGGTATGGTGGACTCGTTAGTTTCCATGCGTCATTTTCAAGTAAAATTGAGTTGGTCAACAGTAACCAACTTCCCTTCGTGTGGAAACACTACCACCCGAAAGATAGCCGATGCAATAGCAGACATGGCATAAGTCCAACTTCTCCCCAAGAGAAAGTTATAATCCAAAGGTGTATCAATCATCTCTACCTCAATAGACAATGCTTTCCTTGACAACTTAATTTCAAAATCCGGTAGGATACCTTGCAGACAGAATGACCTTCTGTTGAAAGTAGTAAGTAGGGTGTTTGACGGAACTAGCTCTGGGGATCCAAGAGCTTTCCAACAAGACAAGGACATAACACATGTAGAAGCACCATCATCGACAACTTCCCTTCCAATGGTCTTTCCACCATGGATGACATCTATCAATAAGGATACATGATATGGTAGGTGAATTTTGACATCAGACAAATTAAATTTCACCATGAGACTCGATGAGTCCGTATTTCCTAAGGCTGTCAAGAGTGCATCCCGCTAGGTGGGACAACTTTGTAACACCTCTAAAGCCGACATTGCACAAAGAGTCTGGGCTAAGTCTTCAACTACAGAGTAGTTGGCTACAACCCTAGCATTAGGATTATACAAGGTTTTCTTAAAGACACCTTTCGGTATCTTGGGCATAATTTCGGCAGGTTTCTCAATTGTGAGAGGGTTAGAAGTTTCACCTATCGACTTACCCTTATCAAAGGTCTCTTTTTCATAGTTCTTGTTCTTGGTTTGTAGTAAAGTCTTGGATCGAACCATGTTGATATAATTGGGGTCAAGAGCATTTGGGGTGCCTCCTGCTGCATTTGAAGCTGAAGCAGAATTATGTCCTTGGGGAAAAGGATCCTTCAGGATAGCCAGTTGTTGGGATTTTAACAGCTTTTGAGCTTGTTCCATAAGGGGACATATATGAGTAAGGTGATATTCATGGCACAACTTACATGGGAATTTCACCTTCTTCTTTTCTTTCTTGCCCCCATCAGCATTGTTTGTGGGTTTTTGCTTGTTTTGGTTTCCCTCACCCTTTTTTCCTGTCTTCTTTTTCCCACCGGGCTGCTGATTTCCCTTCTAAGAGGTTTATGCAAAAATATTTGCATTTTGGGGTGAGGGGGAAGCCTTTTCTGCCTCTACCATAGAATGTTTGACGGACAGCTGATGGAGCTGTTTGGCCAAATATTCTATAGTGGGAGAATTCACGGAACCAACCACACCATCGGCATGGGGTCTAGGCTTAGGTTTCTCTGCATTGTGCATTAGCCTTGGTGCCTCAGGGATAATCTCATATAAGATCCCAAACTGAGAATATATCAAATCTATTTTCTGGGCCCTGAGGATAGCTTCTTCCTCATTTGTCACTCCTGAATTAGATACATCCTTAGATATATAAGGCAATAGGGATTCAAGGAACCATTCTAATAAGAACTCAAGAGGTATAGTGGCTTTAATAAGGCTCTTCCATTTTCTCTACTCTTAGATGTGATCCGAATTATGAGTGTCCTTGTTCTTCCAAAAGGTAGATAACAAGCCTATCATGAAATCATAACAGACAGGAAGCTGGAAGTGACTAAGAAATGCATTAACCAAGTCCCAAAAACTGCTAAATGCAGCAGAAGGCAATTCAATGTACCATTTTGCTGCAGTACTTGTCAAAGTTCTTTGGAACAACCTCAACGAAACTGAATCCTTGTTCAGTGAGTCGAAAGAGCACCATAAATGCAAAGTGGTGGCATGAGCTCAAGGATCATCACCAACTTTGCCTTCGAAATTTGGGATATCCAAGGGCAGCTTGGTAGGGACGGGTGGCTAGAAGGGATCATGTCTCACCGGGTCATTCATTAGTTTCAACAAATCTGGCAAGTTTAACGTTTCCAGGAACAAAATCTTGGGTCTAACCAAAGCACTAAAAGTACCAGTTTGGGGATTAGAGGGACTTGCCCCCATGTTCCCATATGTGAAGGTGGGGTTGCCCCCTGCTGCCGGTTGTGAAGTGGATGGGTTTCTTTGGAAAGGGTTCCATTCATAATCCAATGGATTGTTTATGTGAGGTGCAATATAAGAGGTTAGAGCTACCCCAGTTGAATTTAGGGTTTGAAAGATAGTAGCAGGTATCCCTCCGCTAAAAAGTGAAAAGGGAGAGCTCATGAATGGAGCTGAAATTGGAGTTTGAAAACCTTGACCATAAGGATTAGTGTTTCCAATCTGCACCCCTACATATGAGGGTGTTGGGCTTACGTATGGAGTGGATGGTGGAATGTGCCCCCCATTCCAAGGATATCCTTGGACAAAAGCCGAGGATCCTATAGGACCACTCTGGGCAGTGTGTGTGAAAGAAGTAGAAACTGTAGGTACACTAGGAATCCCAGTGACCATACCACCAGAAGCACCTGCTATACTTGTGGGAGCCGGTGGTTGAACCACTCAGCTAGTTGGAGTTAACGGCGTAGTAGGTATACTTGTTCTAATGGCACCTACCAGGGGAGGTAGCACCCCTTTATCCAGAGCGGTTGAGGTGGAAGTAAAAGAACTTTCTCCTGTAGTAGACATTATTTTTCCCACAGGGACACCAATCACGGGTGGATTGAAAGGACAAACCTGAATGATCACATGATCGTTTAAGTCAGTTAGAGGTGACTTAAATTTCCTTGCAAACTCGTCAGCCTGCAAGTCTTCTATCTCAACTGTGTTTAAATTAAAACAGTTTTCCCTAAGTTCTGGTTCACCCGAAACTTCACTAACTCCTATCGGTTCAAAAGAACCGTCTGTGTCTAATCTCCGCCTTTGAGGGGGAGGTGGAGGTTCCAATGTGATAAGTGGAGGAAGGTTTTGTAACCTTCATGACCTTCTGATAGATTGGTCCTCCATGATTGTAAATTTAACTCTTTACACCCTCATGTCAGTTAAAACACAGACAAACCACATAGCAATCACTGTAAAAAAATTCCTAAAGTCTCATCAATCACAAGGGTGTAAGATATGCTTTCCCAAAGAAAGCTGAGAGATAGTTCCTTGGCGTCCTTAAAGAGGTTCTTAGGCACAAGTGGAGGAATCACCCACCACCCTCCTACACTTTCAATAAGGGTTACCTTCCAAGTCCATCCAAGGCGAACTAGAAATAGCCTTCTGGTTTACCTGTGTATAAACCCTAGATGTCCAAGAGACTAGAGGATACCTTAACTATATCAACAGTCTGGGGGGATAGTTGCAAGCTTGATTCGTACACATGGGTAGGGTAGCAAAGCCTGAAACTCTATCTAGGACAAAATACCCATATGCGTAAAAACCTTGGTCTACGTTTTGACAAGGAATCAGAAGGTTATCTCCTCATTCCAATGCCTCCATGCGGCCTCATGCTTAACTCTCGTTTGAGAGGAGCTTCCCAGATACTATCAATAAAGAGAAGGATTTACCTATCAATTGGCCCACTACGTCTGAATTTAAGTACTTATGGGGAGTTTACACTTCCTATCCCACAAGTCTAGCCTAAGCTAGTAGATGTATGACCCTATAAAACAAAAATTACTAATAAATTTTAGATTATAGCGTTCGTTTTAAGGGTTGTTCTTACTCAGAAGGCAAGTGGAGTGAAAGACTATGATATTATTGACTAGATAAGAAAAGTAAAAAAACAGGTGTATAAATCAATTCCAAAGCAAATTATCACTACTTAAAACAAGTTTCTTTTTTTTCCTTTGTAAATATGAACTAATGAAAATGTAACTAGGAAAGAGAAAACTAAGACTTATTTTTGTAATTTTTGAGATTTTATTTAAAAACTGAAAGTAAAACTACCATATGCAATTCAAATGCAAATGTTTCCAATGCTTTTCTTTTCACTTTTAAAATTCCTCAAAGATTACTATGCACCTAAATGCAAAGATTCTTTAGTATGCTTGAATAATCTAACTATATAAAGTAAGCAAAATGAAGTATAGGAGACTTATAAAAAACTAAAGATCATCCACCTAAGGAAGACTTGGAAAACACCTATCTTGGGAAGACCCAATGAATAAAAATCACTGAAATCAATCAAAAGCAAGTGACAAACCAACACTACTTGGAAATAGCATGGGATATATGGTATCTAGAACCATGATCACTGATTCAGACACACGACACTTGGACCTATACCCAATAGGAAAATCTACTTCAAATTGCTAAAAGAAAGACAATCCAACCAAGAAAAAACCAAGGGCTTACTGAAAAGCATGAAGTATGGTTAACAAGGCTATCAAACCTATAGTGAAATGCAGTACTAAAGACCACAAAGCAAGACAAAATCCACAAAAGGACAGGGACAAGCAACCCTACCCAAAAATTTTGTTGCTCAGGCTTGTACGCAACTGTCTATAAGAGAAACCCGTGTACTACACGCGACTATCCAATACAGCAACCCGCGTACACAGACCTCTGTACGTGACTGTGTAGCATAGCAACCCGCGTACAGGAGTAAACATTTTCAAAAAAAGAAAAATTATAAAGGTCTTCAAAACACCACTACAAGTCCAAACCAAGACAAAACACCACACACTGAATCAAAGCAAATATTGGGAAAGGATCTACAAAACTAACCCATAGCAGGCTGGTCTCCCCAGCGGAGTCACCATTTCTGTTGTTCAGGATTAAATGCCCTTGTAACCTAGGGTCTGGGATTACCAACTTACTACTAACCCTGCAGACAATCAACTTTAATAGAGTACAGAAAGGAAATAGGAAGAAATACTTGACTCACCCGATTACTGACGGTTGATCCAAGCTTGATCTTCTTCTGCTCTGCTTATCTCCAAAGCTTCTAGGGATGCACCTCCTTCACCTACAAAGAGCAAATTATCAAAGTACAATCTTATACATGTATATATGAGAGGTTAGATAAACAATTTATCTAGTGCATAATCGAACATATTCATCAACCATGATACATGAAAGAGACTCAACACAATATTGGAAGAAGAATTCTCTTGATTAACAATCAGTGAATGTGATAAGAGTACAACCCAGCTTCTGAAACAAGGACTCCTCTGCAACCAAAGGACTCCAAGTTCTGCTGCTCCAAGACTTCTAAAGATATACCACCAACATAACTTTTCTCTCCAAACTTGATTGATTAATGCCCTCCCCAAGGCCTCTATTTATACTTTGGGAAGTAGAGTGGTTTAGAAGGTTGAGGAGGTTGAAACAGTTGGGGTAGTTAATGATTAGGTCCCAACTAATCTCCATTAATCATGATTTATATTTTTTTAATGTCAAATCAAGATGTACGCAACTATTAATATAGGAAATCGGTGTATGACACGCGAGTTGCTTAAAGGAAACCCATGTATGCTGATGTATGTGGGTTGCAATGGTGATAGTCACATACAATACCCGAGTTGTAAATGGGAATAGTCACATACGTATGCGAGTTGAAATGAGAATAGTTGCGTATGCCATTCAATACTTAGAAAAATAATATGGCAAGCTAGTTCAAAGGTAAATGCATCTCATGTCATGCCTATCTATAATGTTTTGGAAAACTTCAATCCTAAGATGTCCTTTTGTGTACCAACATAAGGAATGTCGGAACTCAGATGGAGAAGTGCCATTTGGGTTGATAACACCTAGTTATGTACTATTTATAAACCCCGCAATATTACCGGTTGTTTTTGGCCTTCCATCCATGTACATCGTTGCTCCTTTATTTTGAGCTTTGTCTTTCAGTTGTATATAATTCGCTGACAACCCATATCTATGCATACTTTGTCTATATTGGACCAGGCGCATCCAATAACTGTAGTTGTAACAGTGTCCAACATACTCCATCTATTATGTTCATCTACCGTATCCAACATTCATGTTGTCCAAGCAAAACAATCCCAATCCATGCAATGACGACGGTGCAATTCTATATATCCTCTCATTCACACAAAAATTAGTGTTTACTTTAGGAAGATCGCTAGGCACCCATTGTTTCACTTGGTGTTGGTACCTTAAGGGCACGTCTATGTCTCCTACTATCTCATCATCATAGGAACATGATCCCCCTCCTTGGAGAAAACAATTCATGCGTTTGTTGAATTTTATTTTGATCTTCTGACATCTAGTTGATCTAGCCGGTGTAGACCTACTGGATGTCTCACTTTCCTCTATCCTTGCCAAACTCCCTTCACTGGAGGAAGACAGGTCTGAAAAATACTTGTTTGTTTCTACCTGTGCCATGGCTGAACAAAATTTTTGCATAAGCATAGCAAAATACCAGCAAAAAAATGTGGAAAGACTTATAAGCAAAATAACTTGGAAAGACTTGTAAGCAAAAAACTGGTTAAAGAAAAAAAATTTCAAGAATGAGTTTGGTTAATAGGTGTGGGAATTTGGTAGCCCTAAAAATTCTAATGTATGCCCCTCTTTTAGTTACATACAAGTCTCCATTCTCACTTATTGCTTGCATTTCATTTTCCTAACATGAATTGGGTAGGCTTCATAAGCTTCATATGTATGATTGTGGCCATTGTACTTTGGCATTTCAATGTTGTCAAGCTTGAGATGATGTGTTATCCATATGCATCAAATATAACACTGCAGTTTATGCCAATATATGTTTGTACAAAACCTGGAGGTTCTCATTTAATGGACTATCTCCTTCAAAGAACATATCTTCGCATTCATCTACATTTAATTTGGATAGAAGTGATACGAAGTTGGTATGTTGGTCACTTCCATCAAAAAGTATATTTTACATGAGTTCCTTTTTCAAGGAATCTTGATTAATGTCCTCTTAAAAACTTCTAGATGGTCACTTTTCCACTCTACATTGGTCCGATTATTCATTTTCCTGGCCACTCCTATCTCCTTACTCTACACTCGTTGTTGTTGTAACCCTTACTTTTGATGGTTGTAAGTGGTTTTTAGTTTTCCCATGAATGATGTTGTGATGTTTTAGATGATTATCCATTTTACCTTTTATGTTTTATGATCATTTCCATGTTTTCTAGGGTGCACATACTTGTTGTTTATGGCTTCTTTTGGTTGAAAGTTGAAGGGCCTAAAAGTGCAGAGATCTCATATAGGACCTTTTAATAGTCATAATAACAACTATTGTTATAGGAATTTATTCTCCAAATGAAACACCAAAACCATACTTATCGGTTAATATTTGCGTAGGGATGTTTTTCTTATCTCTCCCATAATTTATGATACTAATGGGATTGTGACTATCAAGTCAATGCCTTATTTGCATAGTGGCATTCCTACAACAGTACAATGGAAATTCTAAACAATTCTAATGTATTCCCTATGAATTCTTATGTATGCCCCTATTTTAGTTACATACAATTCACCATTCTCACTTATTTCTTGCATTTCCTTTTCCTAACATTGCCTTTTCCTTTTACTGGCCTACCCCCTTTTCAACAATAATAGTTGCATATTTAGTCAAGTGTGTTTCTACCGAGGTGGCTGAGTCAACCGAGTTGACCCTCAACCGAGCTGACTCGGACTTTTAAACGATTGGAGTGACAAGTTTGGTACCGAACCAAGCAAATCAAGGTATGACTGAATGGATCGTTAACAAAATGGTCAATTCATCCCAATCTGTACTAAATTGACCAAGTGAATGTGGGAATTCACAGGTCACACACATGACACTTAAATTTAAAAAAAAAATTAACCTATAAATATAAACATCGAGACTCTAAACCTACTTCATTGTCAAGTCAATTAGCTTTGTAGGATTCCTATACATCATAACACTATTTAAAGTAAAACACAACTTGCTTTGTAGGCCCTAGATCCACCCATGTGCACAATACTTAATCTATAAAGCAGGCCCCAAATACAAAATTGTTCTTCACAAAATAGGGCATGAACCATGTGAACAACCTTCCAAGTGGACCAGCTCAATGAGTAACCTCCAAGCATGTAATATCTCTCATGAAATGGTGTATAAAAGAGTGTAAGCATGCTTCAAATGATGAATTTCTCCTTTGGTAGGGCTGAACACTACCCTTATGCATGTGTCTCCAAGGGTGAATGTTCCTCAAATAATGAGAGAAGTCCTTCCTCTAACAATAAACCAGTACACCAAGGTGAATTGGCCCTATTTAGGGCTTCTAGAACAAACTTGGTATTTTCAATGTCAAACTAGGAGTAATGTTGGGTAGTCCTATGGGCATAAAAAACTCTAGAATCAAGTATGAGCATCAAAGGTACAAATCTGAGCACTTTGGGAGCATTCCGAAGGTCACAACAAACAGTAAAGCATCTCAAATCAGCTATAATTAGGCCAACTTTCAGATTTGGGCAAATTGCAGCAGTAAAAGATGATGATCAATGGAAATAGGAGGCAGTCTTTACAATTCTGGCTGTGAAAATGAGAAATCTGTGGGTGAAAGCAACCCTAAAATCTCATTCATATTCCTTATAGTAGCATCCACATGAATTCTAGGCACAAACAAACCTGTTTGGCAGTAAAAAAGGGTATGAAGCAACCCTATTTCACCATCTTGGGCACCCTTGTGCACTTATCCATCACCAAACAGGCGTACCTCTAAATATGGGCCAAATTGGAGGGTTAAAAGGCAGTTCTATGCATGAATAACCCTATGAAAAGTGACGAACAATGGAAAAACAGGCTTTGAGAAATGTTTGGTTGAATTTGAGGGTTAAAATGACATTAACAAACAATTCTGGGCACAAATATTGACATAAAGAGCAGGCTCGGGCACTCCAACAGCCTCAAACCTTCATTCTGGGAATAAATAAGGGTTGTTCCAACCTCCTAAACAACAATTTATAGCAGTATCATGAATTCTGGGTGCTTTTTCTCCAAAAAAAGGGGGGTAAACAAAATTAAATAAAACCAATACCATTTAATTTCAGACCCTATAAACCAAGTTGGATTGTGCTTTAGGTGATTCTCGACAGTCTATTGAAGGAGATCAATAGAAAATAACAGTCTTTGGTGGATTTCCTTGCAACCGTAGGTCACAAAACAACCCTAAAAATATCTGGACCTATGCACAAGAGAAGTAACAACCCCAGTTGGCCCTAAAATACCAAGTTTGTTCTGCATTAAGGGCCCCTGTCAGTGCAATGATTCTTCCCAATGTTTGACAATTTCCTTGTGATTTCCATTACATGATTGCCATCTATAAACCACTATTATGGTTTCATCATTGCTCCCATTCAAGAACAAAAAAGTGGACATGAATTCTCTCCCTACATTAATTCCACATGCACATAATGACTATCTTTGGCACTTCCTAACTTTTCAGTATTCCTTTTGACAACAAAAGTGAAACATGAAACAATATCCTTACTTTCAGCATCTTGCACAATTGATGGATTTGATCGAACTATATAAGTAATTTGTTCCCAAAGTAAATATTTTGAGACCTACGAATGAAGGGGAGTGAGATGAATGGTTGAAGGACTCCAATGGAGGATGAATTGATGCCCTGTTCTGCCTACCCAAAGGTCCTTTTATAATGAAGATTATCCCTAACTTATCATTGATTTGTAGTCTTCTATTGTTCACCCATACTTCTCTATGAAACAAATTTTTATGACGATCTAGTATGTATATTCATGATGATGCTTGTTTTCACATATTAATTTTCAACCCTAAGTAAACGCTAACTTGTTTTCCCATACTAATTTTCAACCCTAAGTAAACGCTAACTTGTTTTCCCATACTAATTTTCAACCCTAAGGCAATCCCATAGTAGAAAGAACCAAAAAAGACTATACCCCACAAATTAAAAGGCTCTTAAATTAACCATATCATGCCTTCCTCAATTATTTGATGAAAACAAGGGGATGGAAAAAGGGAAAGGAAATATCAAATATCACTCACACCGTGGAATAATTCTAAAGCTAACCAACTGTCTAAACCACAAAGGTCATCTTATCCTGTTATATGTAAGAGGGGCAAAAAAAATCAGACACGGTGAAAATTGGCATAAAATGATCAAATAAAAAATGGACATCAAAATACCTAGTACTTGCTTCAAGACCCAAAGCATAAACCATAAGATTCACGATTGTCCATTAATGGCAAAGTATTACCTAACCCAATTTCTAGTCAACTAAGCACCTCATGGTCGAATCATGATATTGCAGCAGTGTGCATACATCCTTCACTTGAATGACATTAGGATTGCCAAGAACTAACATCATGCAAGTGAAGGATGTATGCAGACTGCTCCAGACATTATATCTCTACTCATTCGATTTCCTACAAAGTGTTGTAGCTTGCTTAGTGCTCCTCTCTTTTCATCATTTACGTTCAACATCACGGTGAAATCAACAAGTCTAGGCAAATCTTCTAGTACATCGCCTTTACAGTAATGGACAAATAATGATGTTGAGTTCTTGGAGATCCTGTAGAGTGGATGTTTTAACCTCTTCACTGCTACTCTGTAGTGCATAAGCCAGCACTTAAGAGGCATATTTCCTAGTGGTAGCCTACAACAATCATATATATATATATCTAATCCATGGCGGTGAAGAGCGGACATTTCCAGATCTGCTACTTGGCACGTTCAGGAATGAAAATAATGTTTTAAATACATTTATATCAGTCTGTAATATTAGTTGATTTATTCCTTTTAGCTTGTATTGATGATGCTTGTTTTCCCATACTAATTTCCAACCCTAAGGCAACCCTAAGGCAATCCCATAGTAGAAAGAACCAAAACAGACTATTCGCACAAATGAAAAGGCTCTTAAATTAACTATATCATGCATTCCTCAATGATTTGATGAAACCAAGGGATGGAAAAAGGGCAAAGAAACATCAAATATCACTCACACCAGGGAATAATTCTAAAGCTAACCAACTATCTAAACCACAAATCCTTGATCTTATCGTGTTAATTGTAAGAGGGGCAAAAAAAAACAGACACTGTGAAAATTGGCATAAAATCAT
>LPNX010691594.1:300323-334218 GCA_001517045.1 Pseudotsuga menziesii | reverse complement strand
ACTACAATGTAGCACTGAAGAGGTGAAAACATCCACTATACATGATCGCCAAGAACTAACATCATTCAACTGAAGGATGTATGCAGAATGCTGCATACATTATATCTCTACTCAATCGATTTACTACAAAGTGTTGTAGCTTGCTTAGTGCTCATTAGGATGCTAATTTTCAACCTTAGGATGCCAATCTCCACTATTTTTGCACCCATAACCTCACAAAACTCCATGATAACAAAGAGTTTGGAATTTGTAGGTTACTAGAAATGTGAAAAGATTGGAGTTACCAATAAGAGTAATGGAATATCAATTGATATTAGTGATTAAGTAACTTTTTTTTTCCAAGGGAAAATATCAGTTCCTTGTTATTTCATTGAAATCAAAGGTAACTTAGTTACGACTTCAGCTATTGCTGAGCACATGGAAAACATACACCTATGTTCATCATCAGCAGACAGATGACAATTTATCAGCTTCACAGGAATACTGGACAAACCTTCAAAGGTAACACCTATAATCTAGGAATCTTGACTACATCCACATCACTAACCTTCAACTGACAGAGAATTCAAGTCTAATACTAAAGTAGCTAATCCAAAGAAGCAATAAACAAGAGAGATCAGTAATATGAGGGGATCATCCACCTCAATCATCCAAAGGATGTCAATAGCAACAACACATAAAAGACTCAAGTGCTAAGGGCTAGAAAAGCTGGAAAGTGCCCTGATCAGTACATTCACCATCAGTGAATTCAGTAAACTGAAAATCGCCTGAGGCCAAGTTTAATGCTTCTTTGGATAATCTATCAGCCTTAGTATTGTGTTCTCTGAATATGTGAACTACTTTTAGTTGGATGAAGTAAGGTTAACGGGATAGATCTGAAGTTGTTCCTTGATAGTGATCAAGTAAATAGCAAGTATTGGATGCATGCACTATCAAATATGTGGTATAAACCTTAATACATCCCTAAACTAATATTGTCATTGCGAGAAGGTACACATACCAATAATAATAATGTTGATAGTACATCGAGATAGGTGAGGCATGCAAGCAATGCATGTAGCAGAAGATGCAAGTACAATTATCAAAATAGTTTATTTAGTCAAAATTATTACCTTTCTTTTTTGCGTTGAATTAGCCACTTTCTATTCACTAACTCTAAAATAGCTAATAAGTGTTGGCTAATAATGGGGACGATTCGTGGTATTATGTTTCATGGGGTTGCAACATCACAAACTTGTGAGGCATAATACCACGAATTGTCACCGTTACTTGGCTTAACACTTGTTATCTTTTGTGAGATATAGTTCATGTGGATAGAGTTCTTGAACTATGTCTTCATGGACAGTTTTGTTTGATGATGATATTAATAGGTATGTAGAAAAAAGATTAATATTTTGAAAAAATATTTATAGTAAGTGGATTACTTCATTCAATCACTTAATGAAAATACATTGTATAGTCCAAGCTCTCATGGTGTTTAGAGCTTGGGAATCACTGGGTAAGGTTCGAGTTGCTTTCTAATATAATGTTTCTATAATAAAACACCTTAAAGAAGAAATCCATAACATTTGGCAGAATTTTGGAAAACCCTTGTTGTCACTACAATTTGGAAAATATTGGGTTAGGTTCGAGTTTCTTTCTAAGATTGACAAAATAAAAGTTGCATGCAAAACAATGTCGTGCCAAAAGGCCCTATAATATAGTTGTTTTCGAGAATAAAGAGGAAGAATACTGTCAATGAGGGAAGGTACACATACCAATAATAATAATGTTGATATTATGTCGAGATAGGTGAGGCATGCAAGCAATGCATGTAGCGAAAGATGTAGGTACAATTATCAAAATAGTTTATTTAGTCAAACTTATTACCTTTCTTTTTTGCGTTGACTTAGCCACTTTCAATTCACTAACTCTAAAATAGATAATAAGTGTTGTCTAATAATGGTGACAACTACTGGTATTATGTTTCATTTGGTTGCAACATCACAAACTTGTGAGGCATAATACCAAGAATCGTCACCGTTGCTTGGCTGAACACTTGCACGTTAGGTTCAAGTTGCTTTCCAATATAAGGATTCTATAATAAAACACCTTAAAGAAGAAATCCATAACATTTGGCAGAATTCTGGAAAACCCCTGTTGTCGCTACAATTTGGAAAATACTGGGTTAGGTTCGAGTTTATTTCTAACCTAGGGATTTTATAATGATATTCAATGATCTAGGGGTTAGGTTCTAGTTTCTTTCTTATAAACAAACATGGCTTGACAATCCTGCTCGGGGCAGCAACCGATTTTCATCCTTCTCCAACGGAACGAGCATACATGTGAGCGAAAAAACTCTAACCATCATGGCTATGGTGGAGGTCAAATCCTTCTCTAAACCTCCCTTAAGCATCCCATTTGGGTAGAGTTGGATTAATAGCTTATTTGGGAACCGGATGCTGAGATAACTCACATAAAAACAATCAAACCAATTTGAATGCAAACCAAAATGTGATGGGTTCATCCACTAATTATAGCGCTTAGACTGGCCAGATTTTAGAATCCATATCAGCCAATATGGGTCAAATGTGGGTTAGCTGAAACTGTCAAATTGGGTCTGTCATTAGCTAATCAATGTAAATGCATGCACAGCGAAGAAAACCCATGTTTGAAAGTTCATAAGGAAGGATTCAAGTTGGTGAAGAAGCAGGCAGTATAGACAGAGACCCTTGGGTTGTTGGTTATGAAAGAACCCATTCTCTTATTATATTACCTCATCAAAAGAATCTGAATTAGATGGTCCATATTGTTGAGATTTTGATGAGGAATATTTTGTAGGAAAACCCTTGTTTGATGATGAGATGGAAAATGCATGCATTTATCCATTTCATGAAGAGTTGGATGTTATATTTGAAATCAATAATCATAGTTTTGGGGGCCCCATATATGATTCATATAGTGAAGCATCTAATGAGGAACCTATATAGCAACCAAGCATCCATTCTATAGGATCTTCAGGAACTAACATCATTATATCTCTACTCATTCGATTTCCTACAAAGTGTTGTAGCTTTCTTAGTGCTCCTCTCTGTTTGTCATTTAGATTCAACTTAATAGTGAAATCAACAAGTCCAGGCAAATATTCTAGTACATCTCCTTTATAGTAATGGAAAAATAATGATGTTAGTTCTCTGGAGATCCTATAGAGTGGATGTAAATGTTGGCTCAAACTCATAGACAGTTTTGCATTAGTGTCCAACCAAGGTGGCCTATTATAGCCAAGAATTAGCATATTCAATGGCTTTCCCTCATGTTGGTAATCCATGTGTTTCCCCTATCCAGTGGAAAACGCCCCTGTTGTATATGCTATCCATTCGATTTGATGCATAGCTTGGATACATATAGACATGGATGTTCTAAATGACATGAAGAAAAATCCAATCATCCATAAACTAAGATAGATCAACTTTAGAAACAGAGTGGTTAATCAAGTTCACTTGAACATTGACAAACCCTTAATAATCATATAGGGGTGGGGGATTCATCCCATTCAAGTCATATTTCTAATTGTTGTAAAAAAATCTTGGCGCATAATAAAGAGTGGGAACTATTTCTGAAGGTAAACCATTGCTCTATTCGAGTCGAGTATTCACATAGAAATACTCCCTATTCCCTTGCAGCTCCAATGATGGGTGGGCTATAGTGAGCCAAGAGATAATGTTTCCCCTATCTCTCATCTATCCTAATGTAATGTAGCAATCTAGGGCATCTAAAATTTGATTTTTGCAATACATAGCAAACATCACAGCATGCCCAAAAAAACTAAAACCCTGAATCAGCTGCATGCCCAAAAAAACTAGAACCCTGAACCGGTTGCATTCCCATCCAATCTAAAACCCTAAACCGGTTGCATTCCCATGCAATATAAAACCCTGAAGCTATTGCATTGCCAAAAACCCTTGTCACAGCATGCCCAAAAAATGAGGTGATGCTTACCCGTTGAGCCATGAGCTCCAAATAGACACTGTGGACTCCAAAGGTGAACCGTGTGCTCCAAATTTGAACCGTGAGCTCCAATTCTCAACCGTGAGCTCCAATCCTGAACCTTGAGCTCCAATTATCAACCATGAGCTCCAATTCTCAACCGTGAGCTCCAATTCTGAACCCTGAGCTCCATCGGAGCTACTCCAAAATTCACAAAAACATCCAAATTGCATAGAACTATCCAAAACGAGTCGTGCCAATGTCAAAATAGACTATTTATTTTTTATTATATATTATTTTATATTATATGTATTTTATTTTTATTATATATTATTTTATATTATATGTATTGCCATAATAGTATTTTTAATTAGGTATAGTATTTTTAACTTAGCTATATGTATTTTTTAGTATATGTATTTTGAACTTAGGAATAGTATTTTTTTATTATAATATGATGATGATGATGGCGATCTCACCTAATCCCTACAACGAAACCCCTAAAGATGAAGATGATGATGACCATCTCAGCTAATACCTACAATATCACCTAATCATTATCGTTATTTTGATCATCATCATCTTCATGATCATGATCATCGTCATCATTGTCATCGTCATCTTCAACATCGTGGTCTTCATTATCATGACCCTCATCATTATCATCATCGTCGTCATCGTCGTCTTCATCATCATGATGATGGTAATGGTGATGATGACGGTGATGATGATGATGATGATGATGGCAATGATCATCATCACCATCATCATCATCATCGTCATCATCATCGTTATCTTGATGATGATGATGATGATGAGGATGATGATGATGATGATGATGATGGTGATGATGATGATGATGATGAATAGGACGACGACGACGATGATGATGATGATGATGATGAGGATGATAATGATGAATAGGATGATGATGACGATGATGACATTGATTATGATGATGATGTTCCATAATCAACGCCATCGTCATCATCATTGTCCTCTTCATCATTATCATCATCATCCTCTTCTTCATCATCGTCACCATTGTCGTCCTCTTCATCATCATCATCATCATCATCATCACCATCACCATCATCATCGTCATCATCATCATCTTCATAATCATGACCCTCATCATCATCATCATCATCATCATGTCCTAACAACAACATAGTCAATGGCTTCTAACAACATGTCCTATGGCAGTCTTTCGGAAGGTTAATTTCTACACATATCCACATATAGGTAGTGATATGAACTTTTCACCAACATTAATAATAAGTAAAACTTACAGTACTTCAAAGATATTTATTTTGTAATCCACCAACATTAAGAATAAGTAAAACTTAGTATACTTCAAATATTAATTTTCGAAAAAAAAATGCATAATATTGGCAAACCTTTCAATCAAAAAGTGATGAGAAGGAAATTGTTCGATATAGCCAATAAAATGAAAGGAATTTTTTGTACCCTTGAAATACTTCTTATATCTAATAGATTCCTCAACTTCTAGAACTATGGGTCCCAAATATATGTTCAATAGAGAGATGAAAATCTAAGAGGAAGAAAAACATCCTAACTTGAATAAAGAACCTTCACATTAATGAGGGAAGAACCATCTACATAACGACACATCCCTATCTTAGATAAATGAAAATATAGCTTTGAAGGATGATTGAAAAGTTGAGCATGTGATCATGTGAGCATGGTGATGATGATGTTGATGATGATGATGTTGTTGATGATGATTATGATTATGATGTTGATGTCGATGATTACAATGACGATGATGATGATGATGATGATGTTGTTGATGATGATGATGATGATGATGATGTTGATGACGATGATGAAAATGATGATCCTGATGATGATGATTATGATTGTGATGATGATGATGACGACGATGATGACGATGATAATGATGACAACGATGATGAAGATGATAATGATGATGTTGATGATTATGTTGTTGATGATGATGATGATTATGATGTTGATGTCGACGATGAAAATGATGATGATGATGATGATGATTATCATCATCATGAGGATGACAATGATAATGATGACGATGATGATGAAGATGATGATGATGATGTTGATGATGATGATGATGATTATGATGTTGATGAAGACGATGACAATGATGATGTCGATGATGACAATGATGATGATGATGATGATCTTGATGATCATGATTATGATTATGATTATGATGATGATCTTGATGATGATGATGATGATTATGATTATCATCATCATGAGGATGACAACGATGATGATGATTATCATCATCATGAGGATGACGACGATGATGATGACGATGATGATGAAGATGATGATGATGTTGATCATGACGACGACGACGATGATGATGATGATCATGAGGATGAAGATGATGATGATGACGATGATTATGAAGATGATGATGATGATAATGATGATGTTGATGATGATTATCATCATCATGAGGATGACGATGATAATGATGACAACGATGATGAAGATGATGATGATGGTGATGATGATGATGATGACGATGATCATGAGGATAACGATGATGATGATGATGATGATGATGAAGATGATGATGATGATGATGATGATGTTGATGATTATTATCATCATCATGAGGATGACGATGATGATGATGATGATTATGATGAAGATGATGATGATTGTGATGATGATCATGAAGACAACGATGATGAAGATGATGATGATGACAATTTCCTTATGATGACGACGATGAATATGATGATGATGACAATGATGAAGATGATGATGTGTGATGATGACGACGATGATGATGAAGACCATGATGATGATGATGACAATGAAGATGATGATGATGAAGATGTTGATGATGATGATGATGATTATGATGTTGATGTTAACGATGAAAATGATGATGATGATGATGTCGATGATGATGATGATGATGAAGATGATGGTGATGGTGATGACGTTAGTAACTCTTTTTTTTTAAAATATATAAAATAATAGTTCTAATTAAATATTTACCTTTCAATATATTTAATCGTCTTCTTCATCCATTTCATCGTCTTCTTCATCCAAGTCATCATCTGTATCATCATATACATAATCAACATTGTAAGTATTGGCCATATCATCATCGTCATCATCATCAGTTACGCTCATTATGTCATCGTCAGAATAATCTTCATCGGCATTGTCTGCTACATCATCTGATTCAACTATTTCTTGGACATCTTCTGTTGGATCATCATCATCAGCTAACTCATGTTGATCATGCTCTTCATCATTGTATTCTTCTTTGAGAGAACTGTCTTCATTAACATCATCTAGGATATACTTTACCGGCCTTCCCCTTGGATCGTGTCTCACAACAAATGACCAGCCCGCTTTACCTGGAACCTTTGAGTAAAATACTTGTTCACATTGGCTTGGAAGAACATAGGGCTCTATTCTTGGCTCAAACAACCCTGTGTTTACCATGGTAAATCCATTATCATGTTCAATAATAGTTCTGTCGGGATCACATTGATTCAATCATAACCTGTACCATTTGACAATGAATAGAACTACCTTAAAGTATTTAAAGTCGCACTGTATAATATCTTCCAAATCCTCATAGTATCAATTTTCTGAGACTTCTAGATGTCTGTCAGTTCTATATGAAACATTGGTAACCTCAAAGACAACCAAAACCCCAGAATCTGATGTTTTCTTTGTTTAATCCAATTTTTTGATCCGATATCTACCTCCATTGCAGATCATAGCCCTATGGTGTTTTACCTACAATAAGCAATACATGAAAATTTTACACAACCATTCGGTCCTTATGCAACAATACATGGAAAAGAAGAACATGTACGTCAAAAAGTAATTTGCAAAGTAAAAGATTTAGAGGGATTGATTAATTATATGCTTGCCATTTTATCTTTTACACCATATTCCAAATCAATTTCCCTTTCTATTATATTGTTATCTCCATTGCGTTGTGCTGCTTTTACCAATGAAGCCACACCTTCCCATGATATTCCATGACCCGATTGTGTGCATCGTTCAATACATACCTTCATCCAGTCAATATTGTTTGCAATGTATAAATGAATTGCATCCCATTCTCGACCAATTGTTTAATGACAATAACCATTAAAATGAAAGAAAGGTGTAAATCTCCTAAACAAAGTATATGCTCTTAATTGAATCAATTATGACTAGAAAATACAATTATAATATGAAGGATATAATAAACATCCACTAGCTAATAATTACCTTTCAGCTTCCTCAATCTACCTTTCCCCTTCAGTTGCTTCCCTTCAAATTTGTTATTGGAGTCCAGATCACAAATGCGATGTAAATTGAACTGTGATACTAAAATAGGAATAAATTCACTAACATACAACATGTTTTGGTATACCGTATATCCTTCCATCATAGAACCCTCAACATGTGCTCATTGTCTCACCAAACCCTTCATAAATTTCAAGTGCCTCTCAACCATCCACATGGACCTTGAGTGGACAGGTCCACACAAATCAATCTCCTCAACTTGGTGTATGAGGTAGTGTTCCTGTGCATTGAAAAATGTCGATGGTAGATGCTTCTGTATTTCACACATGAGATGAGGAATTTATCTCCTCCAATACTTTATATCTTCTTTATGGATTTCTTTAGATGTCAACCATCTACAAGTGACACAAACCAATGAGATATTTAACAAAAATAAACATTAAATTACAATATATGCTGAAATAGTGCACAAAAAAAAAAATATAAATTATACAGAGAATTAAAGAAACACCAAGCACATGAAAGTAATTGATAGTTACCTCCTGTATTTACCAAGATTATATATAACTTGTTTGACATTGTTGTCGAAGTTGTCCGGGAGAGAGAGAGAGGTATAACATACTGTATCAATATACAAACCACGCCATTTATTAAACAAAGAGTATACAAACAAGAAAAAATTATATGGACATAACAATAATAATTACCTTGGTGAAGACATGCTAATCATGTGTTTTGACCCCCGCAAAATCACCTTTTTTGGTTATGATATTCTTCAAGTTTGCACAAAATCCAGTGGGAAATTTAATTTTCTGCATTACTTCTTTGACAGCATTGCTTTGTTGCTCCGTAAACATCCATCGAATTGAGTTTATATTAACTTGTTCTCCATTGGTATGAAATTGGATGATGTATTTCATTGCATGGTTCCTTTATTGAATGTCTTTGCACACTTTCACAACTTTATCTTTCTCCCTCCTTATCTCTACTAGTTGCCATAAGGTTTCAGTAACATTCTTTCCAATATGCATTGTATCAAACAAATGAGCAATTTGTAGGTGCTCATAGTAGGGAAACCTATTGAATTGAATAGGATAACTTTTCATTCCTCGTGGAAGCCCATTAATGCCTTCATGATCACAATGGACATCATGAATATTATTTTATACTTAACAAATTACATCATAAATCAAATATGGCCACTACAGCAAACAACTCAAAATAAAAATTAAAATACATAACAATTCATATACGATGATCCATACGGACCATGATGACGATTTCTATCGTATTGCATCTTCCAAAGGTGAGGTGTCATTCTCCGTGGTTTTAATGCAGTCTCCTGCTTCCCATTGAAAAGATTTCTTTTAGTTGTTCAATACCTGTGATTCTTAGAGAGGAAATTCCTATACTCATCAAACACATCCTTTCTTAAGCTTTTTGAACGACGAGATTTTATCTTAGGACCACAAACTAGACATGCAAATTTACCCTTTGTCTGAAGACCTACAATATTTAGATATGGAATATCTATGTCAAATATATTCATATATAAACTATTCTAACTACTCTATATCATTAAATGCAATTAAAGTCGAACTTAAAATTACAAACTGTTACGGAGAGAAATTCCTATGGCTTGGGGTACCACAATAGACAACTTGACTCCAGAAATCAATCCTTTTCAATATGCAATAGAAATTAAATGTCTAACACTAAAGATTAGAACTCGTACCTTATTCCGGACAGTTGAAGTAGATCCCCGTTGAGCTTTCCAAATTCAGCTTGAATTGATATATTACTTCCTCAACAACAAGTAAACAATACAAGAATTCTATATATCATGGTGTTAGATGTATTCTAGCATATATAATCAATAATGTATAAGCATTTGACATAATCCAATGGATAAAATATTCATTCAAACACATATTATTGGACAGGAAAAGATATTTCTATTAATATAAATCAGATATTACAAGATACAACCTCTGTCAGCACGTCTGCGAACTGGAGAAACTGAATCCCCCACATGGGCCTCCACCACTTCAATCCTCCATCACTAGATAGCAAGCTCACAAGCAAAAGGAAAGCTTGGGAAGAACACAAAAGTGCTCCAAGGGACAAAGGGATGTAGACTCAAGCATAAGTTCCGGCAACAATGGACTATAGTTTTTTTGCTCTTAATTCTCTCTTATTCCTTCAATGTACCAAGGGGTTCCTTATATAGCTTTTCAAAGGGGTAATGAAAGGTCGAATCCGAGCGATCTCAAGGCATATGGAAGGCCAAGAGTCAAGTGAGTCGGATTCATGTCAAGGAAAACTCCAAAAGGATTTGGATTTTGTACACATCCCGATGTACGCGGTTTTAGTGGTCAAACCCACGTATATACGCACTTATAGGTTTAAAAGTCACGTGTATCATTTTTCACATGTTTTTAGGGATGGTCAAGGAAACATCGAAGGACAAAAAATGGTCCATGGGGTCTAAGGAGTCTGCAGCACGATAGGGGAAGGACAAACAAAGTGTGATTCACCTGGAGTGGTGAAATCAGCTATAACAGATGCCCCCTAATGTGTGAGGTCAAAGGGGTCATATGATGGCCGAAATACATTATAAGTCCATCCCAGAAGTGGAGTGATGAAGGATCCCAAATTGAAGACCAGCCACCCAATCAGCATAGTACAATAATACAACTCTGCACATAATTTCAAATACATATAGCAATCCCGGATACATAAGAGTACAATGGCCATGAATAGGCATGATACAAGATATCACATAAGTGGTCATCACCACGTACAATATACATAGATCAGAATATCCATGATGAAATTATACAAAGGACCATAATCTCCATAATGGCTGAAGATATATAACAGATCAAGATCTCCATAGTGGCTGGAAATGTCTAACATATACTAGAATCAAGTCACAAGAGCTGAAATCTCATGAAAATTGGCACGATCAAGGAGGTAGCATATAAGAGATGCCACCAATCTGGAAAGTCTTCTACACAAACCGCTATGAGTACATGTCCTACTATGCGAATAGAGGTGTCGAGGTCGAACATAGTAGTCCATCGTCTAATTACCGGTCATTAATGTATACCGTTAACAGACGCGAGATCACCCACCGATAATGAAAATGGGAATCAAGGTACTAGAGTGCAAAATAACAAGTGTGAATAAATTTGTTGCGGTCGAACACTTGAGAGGATCCATCGATCAGGGGACATTGATGTATTCCCAAAAGACTATCGATGGCGAGAGAAATTGCCACTGATGACTGCAAATCTCAAGGCACTCAAAATGACTCTAGATTCCAATCCCAGAATAAATGATCTCAAGTCGATGGGATGAAATCTGTTGGAAGGAGGGAATTAATGCATCCCCCATCATCCAACACGAGGTACTCAACAAAGTTGTATAATGTGGAAGGACTCGATCATAAGGTGCATGAACCAGTACCTTTACCAGGAATGGCCGACTCAAGCTTTAACTTCCTTCGAACAAGAGCATAATGGTGTATGGTGACTGAATAAAGGCAGCATAGACTCGATATACAAACTGGGACATCTCTGCGACACAGGAGGCATCGACAGAGGCTCCATAGGGACTAGAAGCTTAACTAGTCGGTGGAGATAAACTCAGATAAACAAGTACAGCTCCTAAAGTCAAACTATAACCCAACCAATGGATGTGATATATAGTGCTTTGTTCGAAGGCGACACGACTTAACAGCTGCCACAGATAACATCTTTCCTTGTCTGGCTTTTTGGTTTTTTTTTTTTTGGACTTTTTCAATTATTTAAAAAGATTGAAAAAGAATAAAATGGCTTTATAGTTACAGACTAGGAGGAGACGAGTGTCATAAGGGAAACCAAACTAGTTCCAAGTAGTGGAACATACCTATGCTCAATGCAAGGATACATGTGTAGGATATCGACACTCGAGGGAGAATCCCCTCTCAGTAAAAAGGGAAACAAGTTGCGAATGATATATCAAAAATGGCTCTGCATGGCTAGACATGAGACAAGCTCGGGCTATATGGCTGAAACGCGATGTCAGGGGAGCCAGCATAAAGCTCAATAAGGCAGGAAAATCTCATGATAATGCATTCACAACTTGACATGAGGGAGTCCCGAGGGAAATAAGCCAGCAAAAGATCAAGAGGAGTATGAAGCTCTTGTGAAATGTCATGGCAGTACTATACAATGGACTCCCAATCCCTAAAAGAGAAAACATCGGCATGGGCACCAAATGCAAATAAGGCGCTAACTAGGGTACCCATGTAAGGTGAATCTCTACCACTCATATCATCCCACTTCTAAAATGGCAAGAAGGTTCCATGACATAACAGAGTGGGTTCGTACCTAAGGTCATGATGATATGGTCATAAGGCCATGCAAAATGCAAACGGTGATGAAACATAACCTATATGCCAGTTTAGACATGATACCTGAGATTGGCACGAACGGGTCAATCCAAAAGCTGAAACGGCACTGAAAAAGGTCCTCTACCACATGAATTATGTCAAAAATGGTCCAAAATGGTTAGAAAATGTCAAAACTATAGGAAAGGGTGTAAAAATTTTCAAATATTTGAAAATTTTCTATAAATAGTAAACAATTCAAAATATTATAAAACATTTGAAACTTTTACCAATTTGAGCTCTGATTTTCAACAGTGAATTCCAGGAGATCCAGTCGGCGGAATCCACTACCGTTTCTTCGAGGTATTTACCCATGCTCTTCTCTTTCATTTTGATGCAATTTTCATGAAATTCCATGGTCAATTAAGCTTTCTAGGCCAACCTAAAATGACCGTTGTGACCCACGTGAAAATTGAGGTTTTTTCCGCGTATAGGGCTGGATATACGCGGAAAATACCCTCAAACCCGCGTACATACACGGCTGTTTTGAAAACAGTCGTGTATGAGGCCGCGTATAAGGTTTTTTCAATAATCTAATGGGTAAATTTGCAATTTCTTGTGCAGGATGGTCCTAGAGTGGAGAGAGCATGAACATGGTGACGTAGAGGAAGAAGTAAAGGCCGATCTAATGGCTCAACAAGCTCTACATGCATGTGGACTCTACAAGTTTTGGTGTCTTGGTGGTTTGAGGGCCAAAACAAGACTATTACAGATGTTGGTGGATTACTGGGATCCAGACTTGGAGTCCTTCCAGATAGATGGGATGTCCCTCACCATAGAGGTGGAGGACATATACTTCATTACTGGGATTTCTAAACGAGGGAAAGTGGTGAACCTTCGTTCTTGTGGTGGGCCAGGAGGTGGACTAACTATCGACGAGTACATTGTAGTGTACTGCTATCCAAACACAGAGAAGGTGGGGAGTCAGGTCCCTACCAACGCTATACAGGTGCTGGGACTAAAGGCCATACTTTTGACATTGGGCAGGATAGCAGGCTTGGCATCACTCCACCAGGCCTCGCGGCCTCTGATGTTCTATACAGTGGAGTGCATGAGACCCACAATTTACGATTAGAGAACTACACTACTGAGAAACATGAAACATCAGCTCAGTGAGTATAAGGCAGGTAGAGTGCGGAACTTCAGGTTCAGCATTATTTTGAGCACGTTTTTCTTCAAGCATGTCCCAGGATTGAGCCCCAGAGTGGACGTTCCTCTTCACGTGGTTCCAGATCCGGCCCAATGGTTTTGGGTAGATGCTATGCGCAAACTAGGGGGTGGTAGATTGGCCAACCCATATCCAGCTGACTTCTTTCTATGGTGGCGATGACATATAGTTGTCATCGATGACTACCCCTATGCAGGGATAGATTTTCGGGGGGACTCGGACATGCCGCTACCACCAGGATCGACATATGGCGATATAGGTAACGAATCTCGACCCTCTCTTTTTAAATTTTTTGAGTTATTTAATTTTTTTGTGTTTTCTTGATTATTTGGAATCAAAAAGACATATTTTTGCGTGACAATACGTAGTGACATCTACCATTTATGTGCAGATGTGGGACCATGGCGGCCAGAAGGCTTCCCTTGTCATAGAAGGAGGGGAAGAGGATATGACATCATGGGTGTGGATGCGGAGCGAATGCTCCAGAGCATTCATACCAATTTTGTGAGACTGACACATAGATTTCCCATGGCGCAAGTCGAGGACTTGCCTGAGGCTATGCAGCGGCAAGTGGTGGGTGTACCACGCGCATGGGTACGAATATTCTGACGGCTAGCTAGAGCCGTAGTGACCTTCCATGATCACAAACCTCCTCCTCCTCCATAGGATTAGACACCTGGGAGTCTATACATTTTGTACTACCGTGTATTATATGTTGATGGCTCGAAAGCCCCAATTTTATATCATGACACTATGTATTATCACATTTTGGATGTATATATAATTTTTTTTTTTATGTTGATCGGTTTATTTATTTACATGTGTAAAAATTGTGTTTGTGATTAATTTATTGTGAATGAAACAAATGCCAATCTAACATGTAGTTAGCATATGAGTCATCAACTTGATTATTATTTCTAGGAATGTATATATATGTTATATTGTCAAATTGTCATTCTAACAATCTCACATGCAAGAATATTTTCAATAACGTCAGATCTCTAACATGGTACAAACCATTGAGTTGTGACACTACTAACTCTGAATCAAGACGTACCTCAAGAGAGAGAACGCCATGTGAAATGGCATCCCGTAGAAGCTCGATAACGGCATTATATTCAGCAACATTGTTGGAAGATGGCCGTAGACATACGCCTCCTGAAGACAGTACTTGACCCATAGGATTATAAATCACCCAAGTAGCAGAGGCTGATTGTTGAGTGTGACGACTTGCACCATCCGCGAATCCTATGTAAACGGAAGATTCCATTGACATCTGCCAAAAGAAACGGAAACTAATCACAAACCTGATCATGATAAGAAAAAGACCTAACTATGCAAAATTGTACAATAATATACAATAAGCAGCCTTGGATGAAGATCATGCATAGTATTTCTTAAGATAGAGCCCATTTCTAGGCTTCGCCATGGCTGTTCCTTCGTAGTCCACTAACTCATACGCACCCTTCTCTAACACACGCTTAACCATGTAAGGACCACGCCACATAGGATTAAATTTCCCTGCCCCCAAGGGTTCTTTCAGTTGATCCCACAAAAGGACCAAGTCTCCTTCACTAAACGCCCTTGTATGGACAGAATTATTGTATTGGGACTTTACGCGATGTTTATTAACTTCTAGAGCCACCAGGCCATCCCGACGCTGCTCATCAAGTTGCTCAAGGTGAACCAAATGCTCCTCCAATGGTGAAGTGTCCGGTAAGAGTTCTACAGCTAGCTTCAAAGAAGGAATCTCGCATTCAACTGGAAATATTGACTCCACTCCATGTACAAGTTGATATGGAGAAAAACCAGTGGCAGTCTTAACAGTGATTCGATATGCCCACAAAGCAGGATATAACATGATGTGCCAATTGTTCTTGCTTTGTGCAATGGTTCGTTGGAGAATGGATTTGAGTGATTTATTCACTGCCTCTACCTATCCATTCACTTGAGGGTAATAAGAAGAGGAATGCTCTTGCTTATACCCTAACTTCAATGCAAACTCTTCCATCATACGGTTCTGAAAGTGCGAGCCATGGTCAGTGACAAGCTCTTTCGGAATCCTGAACCGAGTAATAATTTGGTTGAATACAAAGTGGGTGGCTGTCTCACCGTTGGATTTTACTGTAGGCATAGCCTCATCCCATTTCGTGAAGTAATCAATAGCCACTATAATATTATGGTGCCCCCCAGCCGAAGCTGGGTTTCAATCCATAAAATCGAGCCCCCACTTAGTGAAGGGACTGGCGGTGATAATGGGATGTAACAGGGCAGGTTTTGAGTGCATATTACGTGTGAACACCTGGCAAGGGTGGCACCTCTTGACCGCATCAACACAATCCTTAAAGATCGACGGCCAGAAATAAACCGCTCTTAAAATATTTTGAGCTGCAGAAAGCCCAGATAAATGACCACCACACGCCCCTCTGTGGCAATCATTCAGCACTACCTCAACCTCCTCATGAGTTAAACAATGTTGTAAAATGGAATCTACCCCATGGTGGTACAAATTGTTATCCACTATGAGGTAGTTCTTAGAGACATGACGTAATCGTCGTCGTTCATCTCGCGAGAGGTGAGTAGGGGTCTTCAATGTTTGTAAATATATTATGATATCCCCATACCATAGGTCTAACGTTGAGATTAAGAAGATGTGTTCATTGACAAATGTATCTTCACAAACCAACTCCTCGGCCTTGCTCAGGAAATTTGATATAAGTTATGCAAAAATTAAAGACTTCTTCGATTTTGCCGAAACAAACTCAAGATCGAATTCTTGCAGAATGACAATCCATTTATTATATTTTCCCCTAATCATCCTTCAAGTGAGGACGAATTGAAATGGACTGACATGGGATATAACCAAGGTCTGGCGAAGGAGAATATAATGTCTCAACCGCTGAACTGCATGTACGGTAGCTAAAGCAAGCTTCTCGACATGAGAATAACGAATCTTTACGTCAATAAGGTTCTGGCTTAGATAATATATGACATGCTCTTGGAGATCCTCATCCTCTTGAACCAAAACCATACCAATTGTCTCTAATGACGTGGCCACATATAATAGAAAATCACGGCTATAGTCTGGGGGACTAATCACCGAGGCCGATGCTAGGGATCGCTTGAGTGCATCGAAGGACTCCTGGGCTCGCTCATCCCAATAAAATGGGGTGTCCTTCTTCAAGAGATGCATGAAGCCTCTAGTCAAATTGGCAAAGTTGACAACAAATCTTTGTAAGAAGTTTTCCATGCCTTGCAAACACTAAAGATGATGAATATTCTTCAGGGGAGACAACTGAAGTATTGCCTCAACCTTCAAAGGGTCGACTCTTATACCCTCTTTAGAAACAATGAATCCTAACGAACGACCTGACTTCACACAAAATATGCACTTATGAGGATTTAATCTAATCGAATAATGCCAGCATCTTTCGAATACCAATCTCAAGTGATAGGGATGATGCATTCTCATACAAGAATGAGCAGCGAGGTCATCCAAAAATACTTCGATAATTGACTTGAGATCGTGGAAGATCAAGGTCATCGCCCGCTGAAATGTAGCTCCGAGTTTTTAAGGCCGAAAGGCATTTTTCGATATGCAAACATTCCCCAAGGACAAATAAATGCAGTCTTATGTTGGTCCTCAGGTTTAATCTGTATCTGATTATATCCGAAAAAGTTGTCCATGAAGGAGAACACCTCGCTACCCACACACTCATCCAAAATCTGATCAATAAATGGTGAGGGGAAGTTTTCCTTAGGATAGGCACGATTTAAATCACGGAAATCAGTAGATATGTGGATCACTCCCTGTTTCTTATCCATTGGAATGGGGTTTGAAACCCACTCCATCAAGGGAATGGGATAGATGAAACCGGATTTCAACAGCTTCTCTATCTCTACCTTAATCGCGGGTGCTTTCCTAGGATTCACTGCACGTAAACGTTGTCGAACAGGCTTAGCATTGGGGTAAGTCTTAATATCGTGCTCGACAATTCGAGGATCAATACCTGGAATCTCGTCGTAAGACCAAGCAAAAATATCACGAAATTCCTTAAATAGCTCTGTGTATTCAAGAATCTCAGCATGGGAACATTCCGCCCCAATATAGACATTCTCTATCATGCCTGGATTGCGAGAGATGTTGATAGAAATCATTGAATATATGTTTTCCATGTTTCCATCAGCCATCGGACCAGGAGAGCTTAATGGAACCATAGGACTACCAACTCTCTGACTAAGAACCGCCCTAAAATCCTCATGCTCCAAGTAGTCAAGCTCTGGAAGAAAGTACGATCTATGATGGAGTTCCTCCCATGGTGGCTCAACTCCTGACATAGCTTCAATAATCGCTTCATCTGAAGGGAAAACCGTATCAAGGCAGTCATGTGCGTGAGAAGACTATACTACCCATGCCGGCAGCACATAAGGGTCCTCCTCCTCCGTCCGCGAAGAGGAAGGATTAGGCTCTGCAACACACTTGAGATTAGCTTGATAAGCTATCGTAGCTGCAGGCAGTGGCATGTCCGTCACGATGGGCTCACTCGAAGTACTCGGTGTAGGAAGAATCCAAGGATCTTCCATATGAATTGCGTGAAAAGACACCGATCTCGTAGATGTCGAAGCCTCATCGAAACTAGATTATATCATGAGGATTGGTGCAGGACAACTAAAGCTTCCCATGAGGGATGGGTACATGCCTACACCCACACTCCCAGTTGTCGGCTGAGAACGTTCAACAATCGGGATCGAAGCTCCCAAAGATGCGGTAACAGATGGATTCTTGAATGTTGTTTGATCAATCGTTACGATCTTCCCGTTAAGTGGAAAGCATACAACGCAGAACAGGGAAGAAGCAACGGATTTCATGCTGTACATCCAGTTCCTACCCAGCAAGAGATTGTATTCAAGGGGTGCATCAACCACCTTGACCTCTATCGCAATGGTCTTCCCTCCCAAATAGACTTTAAGGGAAGGAAGGATGCCATGCGGCCTAAATGATCTCCCATTGAATGCAGTTAACATGGTCATTGATTTAGACAGCTCAAGGGAACCCAGACCCTTCCATTAGGATGAAGACATCATAGAAGCAACAGCGCTCTCGTCAATCACAGTGTGCTTGACGATCATATTAAGACATTCTACATGAATCAAAAGAGACACATAGTAGGGCAAGCGAGGCTGAATTCCTGCGGTTTCAAATTTGATCATGGAGGAAGAATCATCATCGTTTACACCAAGGGAAGAAAGCAACACCTTCCTTTGCAAAGGAAAACTCTGAAGCACTTCCAATGCAGACATCACACAAGGAGTGTGGCCCAAATCCTTGACAACTGAATAGTTCTGGGCAACTTAGGCATTTGGATTATGCCCTGAACGCTTAAGGACTCCCTTAGGAATGTAAGGTGCAGTCTCAGGTTTATCCATAGGTTTCTCAATATGCAAAGGGGACCTTGGTGGATCAGGCTCTTTTCCTGGGCTGGGTTGTGACGAACCATAATCTTTCACAGAGGTCACAACTTTCGCAGCATGAACCATGTTAATGCAACCATGACCACTAGTCTCCGGCAGATCATGATCATCACCAGATTGGTCATGGGACTTCAAGTTCATATTTTGATTGTGCAGTAAAGGGTTAGTTAGCACAGCTAGGCCCTGTGCCAAGATTCTCAAAGCTTCCTCAATACGAGGGCACAAGTAAGTGAGGTGATCATCCTTACATAACTTGCAAGGGAACTTAACCTTACGTTTAGCTTGCTTGTCCCCCCCCAACATTCTGGTCGTTCTTTTCATTACTATTAGCATTCTCATTCTTATTCCCACCCTTACGATTATTTTTACCCTTTTTTCTATTCCGTCTGGGCTGCTGGTTACCCTTTTGTTCCGACGATTGCACAGAAAGTACATTCACCATTTGGGTGGGTTGAGACGAAGCTGTAGCTTGTCCCAAAGTAGATTGGTTGATTGACAGTTGACTAACTTGTTTTGCAACCAAATACGCAGGTTTCGCACTTGCACAACCCACAATGCCATCGGCATGTGGTCCAGGTTTGACTTTGGGGTCAAAACTGGAATGCGGAGCATTAGGAATAATCTCATATAATAAACCAGACTGAGCATAGATCAATTCTAGTTCATATGCCCTAAAAATCACTTGTTCCTCATTCTGCACTCCATATGTAGAAACATCCTTCGCTATATACAGCAATAACGACTTGAGGAACCACTCAAGGAGGAATTCCAGCGGTATAAAGGCTTTAATTAACCTCTTTCGTCTACGCCACTCTTGAATGTGATTAGAGATATGTTATCTTGTCGAAATGTCGATAAGAGTTCAGTACCAACATCATAACGCACTGGTAGTTGGAAGTGATTAAGAAAATTCATCGCAAGGTCATCGAACAAAGTGAAAGCTCTCCTAGGTAACTCTATATACCATTTCGCGGCAGGCCCTGTAAGGGTGCGTTGAAATAGTCTCAAACAGATTGAGTCCTGATGTAGGGAATTCAAAGAGCACCATAGGTGAAACGTAGTAACGTGTTCACTCGGATCCTCTCCCGGTTTTCCCTTGAACTTAGGTATGTCCGAAGGAAGCTTGGTAGGGACAGTCGGCCAAGCTGGGTCATGAGCTACAGGATTGTTTTTCAATCTCAACAAGTCAGGAAGATTGAGCGTTGCAAGGAAAGGGAGCCTAGGATGATGAGGTCGATGGACTGCTCCCTGATTCATATAGGTTTGATTACCACCATGTCCTTGTCCATAGTGCCCTCCTCCCATATGACCCGTATAGGGTGGCGTGGAAGCACCATAGTGTGGTGGACCTTAACTAGTAGGAGCTACAAAGCCGTAATTAGGAGAGTAAGTAGGTTGTTGATACCCACCTCCATAAGGTGAAGAACCATGTCCATACTGCATCCCATAATAGGGTCCATAGTTCATCGCATGCGATGCCCCATGAGACACTCCGTAGGTAGGAAGATACGCTCCGGACATAGGAATATACATACCAGAAGTAGGGATATATGCCCCAGAAATAGTAACATGACCTCTAGAAGCATGAACATAACCTCCCGAAGCAACGGGCGGTATGTAAACTTGAGACACAATCGGTCTAGTAACCGCAATACGGACCTGACTTGTAGCCATGTGCTGACTCGAAGGACCACATGAATAAGGTGGAGGGTGGACATTTGAAGAAATAGGGATAGAGGACGAAGGGATCTGAGTAATCAAGTATGTATTATTCCCTATCGTCACTCGTCTCGGATCTAGTATCCTAATAGGATCACTAACCCTAGACCTAGGAGGAATATGTGATGTAACTTCCACCACTGGGACGGAAGGTGCAATGTGACTAGTGCTCCCAAACCTCTTCGCATGGTAAGGAATGAGAGTGCCCCCAGGCATAGTGTTAGGCTCGAAGTCAGATTCGACATGAAATGCCAAATCATGTGTAGGAAAACCAGACATACCATAACTACCATAGCTAGTGCTTGCGGGTTCAAAATGAGTCTCGGTGTCCTCCGACATTCCATACTGGTAACGCGTCAATGGGGAATCAACCCTAGAGTGAGTAGGTCTATCATACATGGTTCCTATCACAGAAATCATAGGACCTAACTCAGCCAAGTCAGGTGAAGGATCGTAAGTAGGAGTAAACTCCCCATCGTCTACACGAATGGGAGAAGGTGGTTCAGGAATACCTTCTAAATGGTCTCCCATAGTGTGTGAATCAATGTGCGAAATAGTCTGCCTGGAATGTCTAGGTCTCTCTCCCAAAGGAGGAGGAGAAGTAGAAGGCAGAAGTCTTGCTAAACGATGAGAACATCGAGGAGCTACACCCGAATCCACAATGACTCAAAAAGTAGAAAAGACTCTCTATTTACGTAAACCCTAGGCCAACTATCGTGCACAGAGCAATCACTAATAAAATATAAAGCCAAATGCAAGAAAATAAGGGCTAGATAAATGAGATCCCGAATGAAGCAGGTATGTATCGCCTAGGAGAGGCTTGAGACTCCCATACACAACAAGTGGAGGTACGTAACCAATTATTGTGGCCCTCAGCTTCAACGCATAAAGCGACTGTGCTGTCCGACCCCAACCTGGCCGGGACACCTGCAGAATAACCCCTGCAAAGTACCTCCTCGATATCCTAGATAAGGCCACTAAGGTCACCTCAATATAATCAATGCTCAGGTGGACATTCGCAGGTGGGATTAACCGTATGGGCAGGGTAGTAAAGCCCGAAACTCTCGAAAGAGCCCCTAGATATGAATACAATCCTGGAAATATCTCCGGTGCTACTCAGTTATGACTAGGGGTCATCCCAATCAATAACCGCTCACATTGCCATGCTTAAATCCCTTTTGAGAGGAGGATCCTAAGAAACACTGGTTATACCAAGGATTTCACACACTCACCTGGACAGACACATACATGTTGTTGTTTAGTGATCTTGGAGAATTTACTTACAATGAACTATTCCAAGATCCTAAAACCTAAGCTTATTGGTGCACCCTATAAAAGAAAAGAGTGTAGTTCATTTTAATTTAGCATTGATTTTAATTGGCTTTATTACTAAAAAACGGGATATGGTCGTGCAACTAATGGTGTTATGACACAACATGAAGTAAAATGCACACCTAACAATCAATGCAAATGCATTGTGTCCATGAAAACAGGGTATGCTACTACATGAAATGCACAATTTTTCTTCAAATGATGAATGCAAGTTTTCCTATATGAAGTCCGAACTAATACTCCAAAGCAAATCTAGTGCAAGTACAATGCAAAATGCAAAATGCAATGCATGATGATAAGAAATTTTTTTTGTATTTTTTGAAATAAAATGAGATGCAAAAAGCAAAAGAATGATTCTACAACCCCTAGACTCTGCAAGCACACATAAACAACACTCAAGCAAAGCACTAAGGTAAAAGAACTCTAATGCACTAATCTCAAACAAAAAATCGAAAATGCCATGACAAGAACCTTCTTTTCTTTTTTTTTAATTTAGACTAAAAACAACGTTTCTGGTCAGAAATAGAGGTATAAACAGACTCAGGCAGTGCCAAAGGAGACTCAGCAAATATCAAAATTCATCCAACAACCATTTAACTTCCACAAAAAGGAAAAAACCAAGGCATATGCGACTGTTCGCAGTAAACCCGCGTGTATATGCAGAAATCGAAGAGAAACCCGCGTGTATATGCGACTGTGAGTTAAAAAATCAGATACAGGAAGAAAGGTGCATAAAATCAAGGCAAATAGACAAGCTGAGATTAACTTCACACCAATCAAACACTACGAGGCATATATGCCCCCAGACCCGACACAGAAACAAGAGAGAGAGCAATTCAAATTCATTGAATGCCGAGAAAACAACCCCCAAAGGAAAACTACTAGGAACTCCCCAGTGTAGTCACCAATTATATTACAGAGAGAAATTCCTATGGCTTGGGGTACCACAACAGACAACTTGACTCCAGAAATCAATCCTTTCCAATATGCAATAGAAATTAAATGCCTAACACTAAAGGATCAGACCTAGTACCTTATTCCGGACGGTTGAAGTAGATCCCCGTTGAGCTTTCCAACTTTAGCTTGAATTGATATATTACTTCCTCAACAACAAGTAAACAATACAAGCATTCTATATATCATGGTTTTAGATCTATTATAGCATATATAATCAATAATGTATAAGCATTTGACATAATCCAATGGATAAAATATTCATTCAAACACACATTATTGGACAGGAAAAGATATTTCTATTAATATAAATCAAAGATTACAACATACAACCTCTGTCGGCACGTCTGCGAACCGGAGAAACTGAATCCCCCACTTGGGCCTCCACCACTTCAATCCTCCATCACTAGATAGCAAGCTCACAAGCAAAAGGCAAGCTTGGGAAGAACACAAAAATTCTCCAAGGGACAAAGGGATGCAGACTCAAGCATAAGTTTCGGCAACAATGGACTATAGTTTCTTTGCTCTTAATTCTCTCTTATGCCTTCAATGTACCAAGGGGTTCCTTATATAGCTTTTCAAAGGGGTAATGAAAGGTTGGATCCAAGCAATATCAAGGCATATGGAAGGCCAGGAGTCAAATGAGTCAGATCCATATCAAGGAAAACTCCAAAAGGATTTGGATTTTATACACATCCCGATGTACACAATTTTAGTGGTCAAACTCACGTATATATGCACTTATAGATTTAAAATTCGCGTGTATCATTTTTCACATGTTTTTAGGGATGGTCAAGGAAACATCAAAGGAAAAAAAATGGTCCATGGGGTCTAAGGAGTCTGCAGCGGGACAGGGGAAGGCCATACAAAGTGTGATTCACCTAGAGTGATGAAATCAGCTATAACACAAACCACAAAATGAAGTTAACCCAGGGGCATCATGTATTGTCCATACAACCATTGCATGGAATTGAAATTGCCTTTGTCGTATTGGTCTAGATATGTCATACATAGTTATGCCATTCCATAACTTCAGTAGCTCATCTATAAGAGGTTCGATGTATACATTCATATCTTTGACTTGGAACTTACCTGATTCATTTGAAGTACATATAAAATATATCATTATGAGAACCATTAAGATATATAAACCATGCACAAGAGTAAATTAATAGATATATATATGAAATTAAGAAACATAATACGACAAATGAGATGCCACAACTACATTATAAATAAAACAGTTTTCGACAAAAAAACCTGGAATAATCATCGACAACATTATGTGCTCCCTCTTTATTGACAACCATGGAGGAATGTTATTGTTGATAACAAAAATAGGCCACACCGTGTAAATGGATTTCATCTGTGCAAATAGATTAACATCATCTTCTGCAAAAGAAATCCTAAGATTATGTGGTTCTTCTTTAAAGCGAGGCCACTTTTACTCCATATCTCTAAAAGCAGAACCATCTGTAGGCATTCGGATAACATCATCTTGACTTCTGTTCCTGGCATGGTAATCCATAAATTGTGCTATGTTTTTGCACCTGAACAGTCGCTGCAAACGTGGAATGATGAGAATATAATGAAGAACCTTCTTAGGCACCTTTTTTGTTACTTTATCTGTACGATATCTACTTACATGACATTCCGGACATTCTGTTGCAAATTCGTGCTGATTATAATATATAACATGGTCATCGAGGCATGCATGAATTGCTTCATAATGCATTCCAATCTCTTTCATGATGGAAGATAAATCTCAATATGTGCGAGGTAAAATATTTGATGGTGGTAACAAAAATTCAGCTAACAAGCTACAAAAAAATAAAAAATTGTTAATGTAATAAATAAATAATATTAACGAAACACGCTTCATCCGTACGATGATCAATAATGAGTTAACAATACAATTATTAGAGGAATACAAATAAACTTTATCACGATTCTATATATGTGATGGATTATTTTACATACCTTAGCATCTGTGTGATTGCAATGTTTGAAAGACCATTCATAACCTTCAAGTTCATTGTCAACAATACAGTAGAGAGAGGATTTGTTTTGGAGCCTTCATAAAGGGGTTCATATGCCTTATCAAGAAGAGGTATATCATGAACATCATCAAAGTCATCGTCATTTTCATTATCAATGTCATCATCATCATCCATTCTAACGTTAAATGAATCATGGATCAATGTATTTGTACCATCATCTTCAATTACATCATCGGCATGATCATCTTGTTCAATATGATCATTCACTTGTTCTCCATTAAACATACACACTACATGATCCTGATCCTGAACTTGTTCTGAAAGCACTTCCTTTGGACGATATGATGTAGGGTGTCTTTCCTTTAATATAAATACATGGAAACATCAATAGATATACATTAATATATGAAAAATAAAAATAATACATACAATTACAAAAAAAAGCGAATATAATAAACATTATAATGCTAAACCTACAAATGGATGATATTTATTCCCCCCTCAGCGTGTCCATGTTCCCTGCAATGTTTTGTGGCTGTTGAGATCAATATTCTTCTCCTCTTAAATCCCCTGCATTGAGTACACGAACAATAACATTTTCCATCACCCCTTCATTTCGCTACATCCCATAGTCTAGCAATTAATTGTTGGTTGTCTTCGTTTGGATCCAGAATATTTAATCTATTTGACATTTTGTCACAAACTTCATTAATGAATATAACCGGTTGTCTTAAAAAATCAAGTTCCACGCATCAACATTTTGTCAAACGGAGAGAAGTCGAAGAATAAAAAATTCCCGGCAAACTGTCTATCGATGAAAAAAACAAATTTCTCACAATCGCCCGTTGAAGAATAAAACAATTCCTGAAAATGTCCGTCGAGGAACAAATAATTTTCGCAAATCGTTCGTTGCTTCTACAACAAACATGTCGAAATGTTTAAAACAATTTATATTTATAATGGCCATGCGTCGGATATTTCAACACCTTGAACATAGTTACCATTGAAAATATGGGACCATAAATTTAAAACCATGTAAACCAAACATTTATAAATAAAAAAAACCTATACATTCCATCAGATCTTCCACGCTCAGGGGTCGGAGATCTGACACTATTGGGTTTATAGACCGTCGATTATCCGACACCATACCGTCGGATATCCTACATCCAACCATCGGAGATCCGACACTTAAGGGTCGGATATGCGACACTCTAGGGGTCAAATATCCGACGCATGTGTGTCAGATATTCGACAGCACTATAAATCTTTTTTGATCGGTATTCTTTTTAGTGATTGTTGTCCGACACATCCATGCAAAATGTCGGATGACGTCGGATTTTGGGTTCAAATCCTGTTGTGTCCTAATGTCGTGATGATGTAATGAGATGTGATGTTCCTAACGATGCGACAAGATTTGATGTGATGCTTATGATAATGTGTCAAGATACGATGCTCATGACGTGATGATCTATATGTGATGTTCTGTGATGGCGATATTCCACGAATAATGATAATGTTAATATAGTTGTGAAAAAATCCTATGACGTATAGAATTACTAGTCAGCTATACAGATGTATTGCTATGTTATATAATAGAGCCATTGTTAAGAGGGAGTGTTAAAGAAATGTAACTATTGTTATTACCCCTTCCAGACATGTTGTTCCTCCGATTAGGGATGTCAATGATGTAATTGGTCATTTAAAGTATTGAGGTAAAACCTCCATTATAAGTCGGGTCAGTAGTACCCACAAAAGTATTATTAAAATGTATTTTTGAGACTCCCAAGGAAAGTCGGCCCTGATTGGGAGGCAAATTCAGCCTTGTTTGGTTATTAGACTTCTCCATTGATAATTATAAATAATAGGGAAGGCGCCTCACTCATTTAAACACACACATAATTCAAGCAGTTGCGCTAGAGAGAGAAGAAACAGTCCATCTAGAGGAGAGGAAGCAGTCTAGTTTTGTTCTTTGGATCTTATACTGTACTTGGGTGAAATCTATATAGAGGAAATTTTGTTGGGTTTTCTTCCCCACGACAGTTTCCCAGGATAAATCTTTGTTTTCTCTTTTGTTCTGTTGTGCTTGTTACTCTTTCAGTGATCCTTGTTCTATTTTATTAGAAAAACTTAACACTCATATTGGTGATTATCGACAACCTTCTCTTTTATTTATTTGTTTAACACATCTTTCAAGTTGTTCAGATTAAACAATTATATTTGTTTAATTAACCTCTCAAGGAATATATGGACTAGAATAAAGTGTGTTGTATATGGTTTATTGCTGGGATATATAAGGATGAATTGAATGATTAATTGAATGTATTAATAACAAGAGCCACAAGGTGTAAATCTAGCGGGACTTTGCACAGAATTCTTGTGCATGAGAGTTCCATGACTTGGTGGGACTTATGCATTAGAGTGCAAAGAATTGGTGGGATTTGTGCACATATAACCTTATTCTGGCATTAATACTTTTTAATGTTTGTTGAAGCTTTTTAAGACTTATGCGCATATTTTCTATATACTTCTTCAAATTGGCTTTAAGACTTCAATTTCATCACCAAGTTCAACATTAAGAATTCAATGCCATCACCAAGCTCAACATTAAGACTTCAATGCCATCACCAAGTTCAACAATCTCTTTGAAATCAACGACAACACCGAGCTCAACACATAACTAATGGAATAATTGATTTAGAGAGACAAGAGGATGCAATGTGCTTCCATCTTCTCTCTAGATTAAATTTGAAGAACAAAAGCCTCCCAATATGAAGGTATGATGTAAAATGGATTCAAAATGAACACAAGACATATGAACTATATCTAACAAATTATTAACAAATGAGAACTACATATTAAGCTATGATAGTTATTAAAGAAGTTAAAGAAACAATTTAAGAAGCTATAAGAGAGTAGCTCATAGCTACTAAAGTGGATGAATTACGAGGTAACGATTATTAGCTTGAGGACCACACATTGACTCAACCAAATGCCTACTCACCACAAGGAACTCTAAACTTCCAAATTAAATCCCAAACTAACAAAATAATTAAATCCCAAATTAACAAAATAACACTAAAGATGAAGGAACGACGAAGAGGAAGGTTGCCCGTAAATGGCAGAAAGGAAAGAGAGAGGGGAGACTAAAAAAACAAAGTTGCTTAGTGTTCGAACTACCCTATCAATGCCCAATGCTTCCTGTTAAATCCTTAACAATGAACTCAAAGAGGACTGAATCTGGAAAATAAATGTCAATCAAATTCTCATACAGCAAATTACTCTCACCAACCCACTATTATGTAATATCTCCATATTTATTAATTAATATTAACTAAAAAATGATTTGATATTGGTTTTCCCATTTAAGTTTCGAAAGTAAAAACCTATGTTGTTATGGTGTGATTCTTATTATATGAATTCATATGACACAACTTGTATTTCAATTGATATGAGCTAGAGTGATTCCAACATACATAAAATAATCAACACCCATGATAATAGCAGTGCATATTAACAAGTCGATACTGAAGTAGAGTGATTCCAAAACTACAGTTAACATTCATGTAATTACAAAACAGGAAGAAGCACTAAAGCTCGAGATTCTTTAATCAGTAAATGACGAGACGAGCAGTTCCAAAACAGAAAGTAGAGACGAGCAGCAATTAGAATAGAATAGGTTGATTCAATGATGCCTGCAAGGATGATGTAAGCTGGCATTCGTGAACTGTTCAGTGATCGTTTGACTTCTCACATGCGATGAAAAACCGAGAACAGTGAGAGTCCCAGGAGAAGACGATAGCATCATTCTGCTTCAAATCTTTTGATTCCACGTAGTCGAACCAACCCGTGGTGAAGACGTAGGATTTAGTGCTGCCCCACAGTTTGAACAACAATGGAATTTCATTAAAAGGAGCATCTTCATCTATTGCCAAAAGCGTGCATCCCAGGCCTTCACCAATTTTTTGTCGTTGCAATTCATTGCAGAATGGCAAGATACAGCGTTCCGCATAAGCTCGTGGAATAATCAGCCTGTTTTGCTGTTTTTTTGCGTCGCTCAGAGTCAAATTTTTGGAGAAACACGTTCGCCCATGTCTTATCAACATCAAGGTTTTGGCTGCTACTCTGTCATTCACGCTCTCCATCTCCACCCTTAGCCTTCTCAATGTGTAAATCAATGAAATTACTATGAAAATAATAACACAGTTTGACTTTATATCAATAATACCATGAGGCGAGGCAAGGTATTGATGAAAAGAAAATGTAGCCCCTGCCGCCAATAAATCCGGCTCTACGTTGAAAGTGAACAGTGGGGAGATTGCGCCTAAAATGAGTTGAACAAATGCATTACAGTAATCTCATTTCAGTTTACCAGCTATAACCAGAGGCAGGCAAGGCAGCGGGGCTGGACTCAGCTTTCTCCTCTTCTCATGAACATGCGCACAGTCTCGCAGAGCCCCCAGAGCCAGACCTTACACATCACACCTTGTTATATGTTATTGGGGAGAGACTGAATCCGGACCTTGAACTTGCTTGTTATATGTTTTATTTATAAGTACAATTTAGGGTGTTCGTTTTATAAGTACAGTTGAGGGTGTTCAAAACATAAATTAACTCAGTGGTCACGTTGTTTGTATACTAAGAAAATTGGCAGTTTCCTAATTAAAAATAATGTATATGAATTACATTGCATGCAAGTAACTAGCACATTTATATAGTTTGTGATTGCATTATATTTATATGGATCAAATGGTTAAGACATAAAAATGTAATGAAAAACAATTTAGAAAAAAATATTATTCTTCACATTCTTCTAGTTAAATGAGTTCAACTGTGTGTTATCCATGCCTAATTACAAGTTATGAGTGGCATTCTTCTTGTTATCAATTTATCAACTATAGATCATTTTTTATATCTTTTTTTTTATTATCTCACATTCTTTTAGTTATCTCTTGTGAATTGTTGGTTATCCATTTATCATCTATAAGTTATACATGCATACCTACCAATTATCCATTCATGAGCTACTGGTTATTTTTTATATTAATTTTTTTAATAATTGTTTATTTCAAATTTTGAACTACTGCCATAGAATCAATCTCCATCTCATCCTCATCCATAGATGAAAAGACATAGGAAGTAGTCCACCTTAAATCTCAAATAAAAACCTCTATGGACGTAATTAACTAATTTTAAACTAGTTGAAATGGGTCATATTAATTTTTAATAAATAAAAATTCACCATATTTTCTTTAAGAAGAGAATAAGACTTCATCTTAAGGTGTCAAATTAATTAGCATACCCCCACCTCACCCATGAAGGTGGGAAATGAAAGGACAGAAAAAACTTAGGTTATCTAAAATGAGAGAAAGTTCATGTGTTTGAAAGAAAGTATAATGAATATATGGAAATTATAATGCAAATACTAATAAGTAATAAATAAAAACCCAATGCAAAAAATATAAACCAATGTAATTGATGGCAAGTTAAATGAAATATCCATTAATTTGTGATAAGAGAAATTTTACATATGTATTATAATTATAGTTATCAAGTTTGACTCTAATTATATTGACAATCAACATTGGCATTTTCATTTGGTACAGGGAGTGTAGGGATTCATAGATATAATTTTAAGTGTAAAAGGGACAAAGAATGAAGGAAGGAGAATGATGGTGCAATTCACATTCCTTCTAATGCTGTAGTGCATGCCATTGTTGTGAAACTCAAGCCTTGACTTTTAATGTTACTCAATGTCAATTTTGAATTTAACCAAAAAGTCAATTTTGAATATAAGTATGATGGGGAGAAGGGTCTCACCATGGTTTCTTGGCAAATTACATACAAATGGTGGTCCCATACTAGTGATTTTTCCCTTGAAAGAAACACATACTTTAAGTTTGAAGTAGCATATGAATTATCATAGAAGCCTCTAAAAAAAAGGGGCTTTTGATTGTCAAAAGCATAGGAAATCATATGTACTTAAAATCCATTTCTTGTATCCTTCACAAAATGAGGTGGCCATGTGTCACTCCAAATTTATACACTAATGGGAAGTACAAATCCTAAGACAAAATGAGGTGAACATATAATTGTTGAACCGGATTATAGGAAAATAACCCCAGATAGGACTTTTGTATACTTTTCCTATAAATCGTAATAGTGTATATTTTTGTATAATTTTAATAGGAAAATAACCCCAGATAATTGCATTGCCTTCAATTTCACCGAAATTTTGTCCTGGTAAGTATTATGTTTATGTGTGGTTTCTTATGATCTCTTACCAACACTTTTTCATCCTTGAACACGCGGTTTTATATGTTTAAATTTCTTTAACGGTTTTTATATATTTAAATTATCATTTCACCTCTTTTTCGTTCTCTTAAAATTATACAAAAATATACACTATTACGATTTGTATTATATTATTTAAGTTTTATCGTATTTTCGTTCTCTGAAAATTGTACAAAAATATACACTATTACGATTTGTATTACATTATTTAAGTTTTATCATAATTACTCTTTGTATTATATTATTTACGTTTTATCATAATAAGAAAGGAATATTTATAAAGAAAGCATACGTTTATGGAAAAGATATCGCTAGGTTTATTTTTTAATCTAGTTCGTTTCGATAATATCATTGACGGACTGAACGAGAACTATCACTAGACAGATTCTCTTTAGGGAGAGAGTAGACGAGGTTAGAGCAGTTGGATAGGAGATCCAACGGTGTTTTTTTCATTGGCTTTTCTTTGGTGAGAGTTTCTTTAATAGGCGAGTTTAGTTATTAATGAAAAATGGATGACTCATTTAACTAATAACTAAAAGCATGGGATCAAAATAATTAACTTGGAACTTAACTTGAGGTCTATGAGTATTCATCAGCCACAAGTTAAGTGGTTGTACTAGTTATGCATTATTTGTTTAGTAACTTACTAAAAAACTTATAGTGGTTATATTAGTTGTATCATTTGTCTAGTGACTTTTTACTAAAAAAAGGAGATCCAACTCATGACTTATGTTTGCCTTTGGTTCCTAAAGGCCAATTTCAACTCGATAGAAATCTTGTCATCTTTTTTTTAATGCATTGTTAAAAGCAATTTGGACATTTGGTTTTAAATTTACTCCTATTGATTTCATGCAATAAAATTCACTGTTTTAAAAGACTATTGAGGTTTAGTATCATACTAGCATTCATGTTCAATCAAAATCTATGATTCTGCTGGAAACGGGTGACAATCGTTCTCTCGATGGCTGCATAACTAACCTACCGAATTAATCTAGTTTGTTTAGTTAATAGTAACCATGAAAGAAATGTATATATTTCTTGTATTCTCATAGAGAAGAGTCGGAGAGTTGTAAGCCGTTGTAATCTNTATAAAGGGTATATTTAAAGGAAGGAGGAAAAGGACCATTTTTTTTTAAAGTAGATTCTTTGAGTTAAGAAAATAAATAAAACGATGATATTATTAATTGGAAGTTTGGAAGTAGTGAAGTTTATTGAAAGTTTTTTTTTTGGAAGTAAAAAAAAAATTTGATGCGGTTATTATTTATGGAATAAAGATTTGTGTTAAAGAATTAAAAAAAAATATTGGAAGTATGGAATAATTTTTTTTTTATTGGAAGGCTGAAACTCGAAAGTTTTGGAATAAATAAAAAATTTGAAATTCAAGCTTTGTGCGGCAAGTTTTTTGGAAATATATTTTTCAAATAAAAGTAACTAGCAGTGATATTTAAAAAATATATATATCTTGAGAAAATGGCAAAAACACAGAGTTTTAAATTTGAAATTGAAAAATTCAATGGGAGCAATAATTTTGAGTTATGGAGGGTCAAGATGAAGGATATGCTGGTTCAACAAGGAGTGGCGAAGGCACTGGTAGGGAAAACCAAGAAACCCTATGATATGTCCAATGAAGACTGGAACAAGATAGATGAAAAAGCTCTTAGTGCTATTCGATTATGCTTAGTCGATGATGTTTTATTTAATATTGTGTCCGAAACTACAGCAGCAGGTCTTTGGACAAAACTGGAAGGTTTGTATATGACTAAATCCTTGACAAATAAAATCCTCCTAAAGCGACAGTTATTTACCTTGCGTATGAAAGAAGGTACACAAATCTCTGATCACTTGAATGCATTCAATACTCATGTTTGTCAGTTGTCTAGTATGGAAGATATTATTAATTCTAAAGACAAGGCGATTTTAATGTTGTGCTCTCTGCCCGAGTCATGGGCACATTTTGTAACCTCTATCAGTTTTAGTTTTGTTCAATCTATTACCTTTGATGATGTTGTGGGAGCCTTAATTTTTTAGGAAACTCGAAAGAAATCTAGTCTTGAAAACTCGACATCAGAAGTAATGATAGCTAGGGGAAGAACCAATGAAAGAGGACAACATTCAAGGGGTACATCAAGATCAAAGTCGAAGGGAAAAAAGAGTAAATTGAAGTGTTGGTTTTGCAATAAAGCAAGACATCTTAAGAAAGACTGTTGGAAACGCAAGCAAGCTTCTAGGGAGGAGAACTCTACAAATGAGGCAAACATAACAGAAAATGAT
>LPNX010691594.1:261815-297823 GCA_001517045.1 Pseudotsuga menziesii | reverse complement strand
AGGTATGATTGATGAGGTATTAACTACTTCTAATGTCTCAGAATATCATTATGGCTGGTTAGTTGATTCTGGAGCATCTCATCACATGTGTCTTCATAGAAGTTAGTTTCACACATACCAATCTGTAGATGACGGTATAGTTTATATGGGAAATAATGTTACATGTAAAACTATTGGGATAGGGAGTATCATAATTAAAATGTATGATGGGATTGTTAGAACTCTAACAGATGTGAGACATGTACCTGAACTAAGGAAGAACTTGATATCAATGGGAGTTCTTGATGATGCTGGTTACAAATTTGCAGTTCAGGGTGGAGTTATGAAGATATCGAAAGGTATCTTGGTTGTTATGAAGGCAAAGAGAGTCGAGAACCTGTATAAACTTGAAGGGAGAACTAAAATCGATCAAGCAATAGTAGCATCAGTTGGTGCAGCAGACTTCACTCATCTATGGCATTAGCGGTTAGGTCATATTAACGAAAGACGAATGAAGGTACTTGCTGATCGGAAGTTGCTTCCTAGTTTAAAATGTGTAGATTTGAAGTTTTGTGAGCATTGTGTTTTTGGTAAACAAGCTAGACAAAAATTTAAATCTGGAAAACACACTAGTAAAGGTATCCTAGACTATATTCATTCTAATCTATGGGGACCATCTCCTAAAATTTCTTATGGGGGATCATCATATTTCGTCAGTTTTATAGATGATTACTCGAGGAAAGTATGGATCTATTTGTTAAAGAAAAAAGCTGATGTTTTTTATATATTTAAGCAGTTTAGATCTTTGGTTGAAAAGATCACTGGCAGGTTCATTAAATGTCTTAGAACAGATAATGGAACTGAGCTTACTTCTAAGGAATTTGATAATTATTGCAAGAAGGATGGAATCGAGAGGCATAAGACCACTGATTACACTCCGCAGCAGAATGGCGTTGTTGAACGCATGAATAGGACTCTTTTTGAAAGAGCAAGGAGTATGCTCAGTAATGCAAACTTGCAGCAGGAATTATGGGGAGAGGCATTGCTTACAGCTTGTTACCTGGTCAATCGATCACCATCAACAGCCATTGACTACAAAATTCCAGAAGAGGTATGAATAGGTCAACAATGTGATTATTCTAATCTTAAAGTATTTGGTTGTGAAGCATATGCTCTTATTCCCAAAAATCAGCGGTCCAAATTAGATCCTAAATCAAGAAAATTAATCTTTGTTGGCTATGGTGATGGTGTTAAGGGATAGAGATTGTGGAATCCTATTGTCCACAAAATCATCATAAACAGAGATGTAACATTTAATGAACTTTCTCTATCAAATTTAGATGTGAGTAATGATTTGAAACAGGCTAATGTACCACAGTTTCAGCAAGTTCAATTTGATACTCAGTCATCTACAAAGGGGAATCATGAGGATGTCCAGGAAGAGGATATTCATGTGGACACTCCTTAGGAAGAGGATGATGAGCAGATAGAAATAGAAGAGATACCACAACAATCTTTACGAAGATCTACACGGGACAAAACTTTTCCAAAGAGGTATGATGATTTTGTCACATCTGTTGCTTTAATCTCTAATGAAGGAGAACCTGACAGTTATCAAGAAGCATTGAAAGTGTCTGATAGTGACAAATGGAAACTTGCAATGAAAGAAGAAATGGATTCTTTGGCAAAGAACAAGACATGGGATCTTGTGGAACTTCCAGAGAGTAGGAAAGTGGTTGGCTACAAATGGGTGTACAAATTGAAGAAAGAAGCTGATGACATTGTACCAAAGTACAAAGCGAGACTAGTTGCAACAGGATTTTCTCAGAAAGCAGGTATTGAGTTTCATGAGATATTTTCACCAATTGTAAAACTTGTTTCTATTAGAATTTTGTTAGCACTAGTTTCCTTGTATGATTTGGAGTTGAAGCAGCTAGATGTCAAAACAACTTTCTTACATGGGGATTTAGAAGAGGAAATTTTCATGGAACAACCAGAAGGGTTCGTTCAGAATCGCAACAAGAGGTTTGTTTGCAAGCTCAAAAAGTCATTGTATGGCCTGAGGCAGTCTCCCAAGAAATGGTACAAGAAGTTTGATTCTTTCATGGTGAGTCATAATTTTACCAGGAGTGAGTATGATCATTGTGTGTACTTTAAAAAGTTGGCAAATTACATGTTCATTATTTTGGTGTTATATGTTGATGATATGCTTGTCGCAAGCAAGAGCATGTTTGAAATCAACAAGTTAAAGGCTCAGTTGGCTAGGACATTTGATATGAAGGATTTAGGAGCAGCGAATCAGACCTTGGGCATGCAGATACATAGAGACAAGAAAAATGGCAAGTTGTGGTTATCACAAAAGAAGTATGTGGAGAAAATACTTCAGAGATTTGGTATGAATAAGGTGAAACATGTTAATATCCCTTTAGCTTCTCATTTCAAGCTTTCTTCAGGTTTGAGTTCTAAAAATGATGAAGAAAAGCAGTATATGTCTCATATACCATATGCTAATGCAGTAGGAAGTCTAATGTATGTGATGATAAGTACAAGACCAGATATTTCACATGCAGTTGGTGTTGTCAGTAGATACATGGAAAATCCAGGAAAAGAGCATTGGGCAGCAATGAAATGGGTGCTTCAGTATCTAAGAGGCACAAACAACTATTGTATCACTTTTGATGGTTGTAGTGATGAAGTCTGTGGTTATGTTGATTATGATTTTGCAGGTGATTTGGACAAGAGGAGGTCCACTTCAGGTTATGTCTTTACTCTTGCAGGTGGAGCTATTAATTGGATGTCAAAGCTTCAAAATATTGTTGTGTTATCCACTACAGAAGCAGAATATATAGCTGCTTCACATGCTTGCAAAGAGGCAGTCTGGTTAAAAGGTTTGTTGGGTGAGTTAGGAAAAGTTCAAAACACTATAAAAGTTTTTTGTGATAGTCAAAGTGCTATTCATTTGGCTAAAAATATAGCTTATCACAGTAAGACAAAGCATATTCCCGTAAAATACCATTTTTTTGGACATGTTGTTGATGAAGGTGGAGTGTTTCTTGAAAATGTTCACACTAAAGAGAATAGCGCAAACATGTTCACGAAGCCGATTACTTTAGAGAAGCTACGGTGGTGCCTAGTTTCTCTAGGCTTGCAGGAAAGGTGATGAATAGAGCAATGAGCAAGGTATAAGGTAAATTGTTGTCAAGGTGGAGATTGCTGGAAACAGGTGACAACCGTTCTCTCGGTGGCTGCATAACTAACTTACCGAATTAATTTAGTTTGTTCAGTTAATAGTAACCATGAAAGAAATGTATATATTTCTTGTATTCTCGTAGAGAAGAGTCGGAGAGTTGTAAGCTGTTGTAATCTTCATTCATTGAATAATAAGGAAGACCGATATCATTGCTCCGTGGATGTTTCCCTCTCGGGGGTTTTACCACAGTAAACCTTGTGTTCATTGTTGAATGTCTGTTATTAAATTCTGTGTATTATTTTCTCTGTGGATCTTAGATCCAGATTCCTCCTCATATGTCTTGATGAAAGAAAATCATATTGAACCTCGGACACACCTGTCATATACATCTAACTGTGTGAAATTCATATGGAGCTATTTCCATCTAATTAGACCACGTTGATGAGTGTTAACGGACACATTCCTTATCCTTTTGGAAATGTCTTAAATTTGGCAATTATGTGAGTCTTGGAAATGTCTTAAATTTGGAAATCATGTGAGTCTTTGAGTCTGTAGTTTTATTTGGTTTTAAATTATTCAAAATGAATGTCAAAGACTGTGGCCATTGAAAAAAATATTCAAAGGTCTAACATTATTCAGCATCGGAGAACTGGGACAACTTAATGAATTGTAATCTTCAACCGTTTGTGTTTGATTGCAACTAGGCTAATGAGTATTGAATAAACTATTTTTCTGCGTTTTGTCATTCATCTATCACAAACAAATTCAAAGTTTTTATATCTATCTAGGATTATCCTCTTTACTACTTTATAGGTTTTGACAAATTCAAAGTTTTTATATCTATCTAGTATTATCCTCTTCAATACATATAAATAGAAAATTCAAATTAGCAGCTACACTAGCTACTACGTTATAGGTTACGTTGAAACATCTCTGAGATAAATGAGATTGAAGACAAATTAAGCTGAAACAACTTTGCGATAAATGAGATTGTCCACATGAATGTATAGTTTTTTAATATTTTTCATACGATACCATATATCGTTTGAATTTTCATAGTTGAAATTTTCGTCAAATAGGAAAACAGATTAAATTTCATATGGTTGGGATTGTTGTCAAGAAAGATAACGTAATGTGCATTCGGTCACGACGTTGTGACTGCGTAATGATTATTGAGTATGTATTTTATGTCATTGTTGATCTTTAAGTCTTTCTTTTATCTTCATTCATATATTTTTCATGATTTGATGTTAACAGTGATCCGTGAGGCCAGGAGAATAGAAGTATGAGAGCATGAAAAACCAAATGGCGGTGATGTGCGTTGGGATGAAGACGTTGTTGCATTTAGAGATAACAAATATATGGAGCAGTGTTGTGTGAAGAGGAACCAACGGTCACAGTGTTGTCACTATTTGCTTGAGGATAAATCTGTAGGAAGCATGCTACCATGTGAGAATTTTAAATTTGTTGCAGGGATGATCTTGCATTGAATCTGGATGAGGACGAGATATTATGCAGAATGGTTTGGATGCAAATTGAAATTATGGAATTCTAGATCCATTATTTAAGAACAATTCAACACTTTTTTTTTTCCAAAACTTGTGCCTATTCATATTTTTATTTTTAGGAATGTTTTTATCAAAACTTGTCTATTCATATTTTTATGAAGATCCAACTTCTCAATTTGGAATTAAACAGTAGATCTAGAATTCCAAAATAATTAAAAAACTCAATTTTGGTGATGTCTTTGAAATAAATAAAAAAATCAATTTTAATGATATGTGTTATTGTGTTTGAATATCATTATTCTGTTGAATTGAAATATGATTGTAATGGGGTGCATTTTTTTGGTTGAATCCAACATCCTTCTCTTGAATTTAAATTTTCTATTGTTTAGATTATTGTAAAATGGTGGAAAGAAAAGAAAAGCCATTCTGAACTTGTTTCTGTTCAGAAATTTTAGCAATTTGTAAATGAAGGGCCAAGTAATCATTTTGAACTTGTTTATGTTTAGACATTCCAGAAGCTTGATCACAATTAGTGAAGAAAGCACTAAAGGGAATGGAGTTAATACATATGATAGATTGATCTTGACAAGGGTATGAAAGGCTGTCTGGAATAAGAAAAACATAAGATTTTTAACATTTTCCACTTTTCTCACCTTGTCTTTGAGAGGGGGAATAAATATTTACAGTTTGAAGTTAGGTTCCAAGTTTTGAAGTGCTATTGTGAGCTTGTGATCAAATGGAAATCAAGCATGTAACCTTGTTCCTGAATTTTGAATTTGAAGATAGAGTGAAAGTCAAAAGTTTTTAGAACCATCAATTGAGTAGAACACATGAGACTCTACCTGTTTTTTTGAAAGTTTTCTATAATCTTTAAACCATCTTTTCTTGGTTCTTGGTACAATTTTTGTGATTAGTAAAAGTCATTCAAGCTTATAGTTGATATGATTTACCAGAAAATTGTGGTAAGATTGAAACCAACAATTTATCAAAAAATTCTGTCATTTTATATTTTCAAATAACATTAGAGTTGTTTCTCTGTTTGGATAGTTTTATGGTCAACTTGAAACCATGTAACTTAGTACTACTTCTACTAGGTTTTGTTTCAAAGACATTTTCAGCCATTAGTAGTTGACGTTCTTTAGTTTTCTACTCTCTGACTTTGCTTGGCACTTTGTTGATTCTCAAGTAGCGGTAGGTAGTTGTTCATGTACCAGCAAACTTATGAATAAGGGGATGTTAAAAACTCTAATCATAGATAGTTAGTTTATCTAACCATTATTCAGTTACATGACCGTTATGGTTTTTATTTTGAGTATTATGTATGTATGTCTATGTACATACTGAAGATAACTTTATTTCTCATTAATTATTATAGATTTTGCATTTGCATTATTGGTCTTCATCATGTCTGGCATTATTAATTTATTTATATATTTGTTGTTTTGTTTTGAAATACTTATGTCACTCGTGCAACTTTTTGTAACTTTCTGTAGGTAACAATTGAGCATGGAGAGGTTATCCCCGAGCTCGCTTTCTATATTGCATATGTAGAGTTTTAGATATGTATGGCTTTTATTGTCTTGGATGGTATCAAGTCGGCTGACCTCTTCGACCACTAAAGTCGGCGACCTCACTCAGCTGACTCAACCGACCTCTCAAGTCAGCTCACACAATCGACCACTCAAGTCCGCTCACTTTGGTCGAAATCTACAGAGTGTGTTTCTTAGTCTCAAGACTTAAGAAATTACAAATCCTTTTCACCTGTGAGTAAGATAAAGTAAAATGGACACATTAACAAATCCAAATAACTTATAAAAACATATGCCCAAATATGTAGGAAGACTTGAGTCGACCAATGTGCCGTAAAACCCTCGAACTTTCATGCGGTGAGAATTTTATGGGTTTTTTTATCTTTCACTTAAGAGTAATTGTAAAAGACATTTACCCAAGTAAATCTGGAAATATGTGCGGCCAAATAATCATGCATTCAACCATAAACTATTTCATATATTTAACTATGCGGAAATAACAAAGTATTACAAACTTGTCGGTCCAAACTTGTCGGTCTAAACTTGTCGGTCCAGACTTGTCCTTTTACAGAGCTTCAGCTCTTCGACTGAATCACTTACACAGATGCTTGAGCTTTGACTTCTCTTTTCTCACCCTGAGTTCCTCTCTCTCTCTATTGTGTCTCTGGGTGTCTCTGTAACCTAAATTACAATTTGCTTCTTCTATTTATAGGCAACCTGAAGATTGCTTCTACATGGGCTCACTGACTCACCATTAAAGACTGTAATAACTATCTACCTAACAACTTAGCTTCAGAAATAAATTCGACTGGTTTACATTGTCTAATCGTGGACTCTTCCTTCTTGTCAGACTGACAGACAAGATCTTGACTTGTACAGACTCTGACAGAGTCGACTGAGAGTCAGGTACATATCTGTGAGTAATTACATTTTCCAACATGTTGCTAGGATCTAGTCGCTATTTTTTGGAAGTCTTGTTATTACCTAATATGTTAAGAGGGTGGTTGATCTATCATTTTGTGTTACACTCTACCTTTTTCTTTAGACTTCAATGAATTGAATGATGGCTTGAACTATCGATCGGTTAAATGGTGATGCATATGTATATTTTGATTATTTTTGAATCAAAATATTCTTGAAAAATCTAAATTAAATCTCTTTGGAAATCTAGTAATACTATGGTTTCTAGACTCGTATATGTAAGTATTGTTGAAAACGTAGGTATATGTGCTTGGAATGTGTGAATGATTTCATGCCATGGAGAAAGACTAGGTAGGATGATCGAATTCTATGTGTTTGATCAGTGAAGATTGATTATGTTGTATGGTGCGATTTCTAAATATTGGTTGAAAACTTATTAAGGATAGCTGAAGAAATGGTGTATCTTCTATAAACCATTAACTGGTGGTAGAGTGAAAGAGTTTAGGGATGAAATCACAAATCTCTACGAGACCCTTGTGATAAATGAATGAGGATTTTTTGCCTGAGTATGAACTCTTTCCATATATAGTAGGTTTTATTGATTCGTGAATGTAATGTTGTTCACAATTTGAGTCGATGCTTGCGATCCACTCAAAATCAGGTTGAATCGTTTTAATAAACAAAGATTTTTGTCAATTGAAATGTATATTATATTTCCCTCCTACTGCATATCTCAAGATGGATAGGAGTAACACACATTTCGATTTGCTTTGAGATATGAGGCAAACTTAGAAATTTATTAGATATGTATAAATCTGTATTGGATTTGTGAGTGTTTTCTTATATGCCAAATAAGTTTGATGCAGGTTTTTGGTGTGGATACCTATAAAAAGAGAAATGGAGGTGAGTTCAAAGGGTCGAAACCCTATAGATTCTAAAGTATGTGCTGAAGGGTACCAAAGAGAATGAGGGTGCAACTTTTTTTCCCAATTCACTACTCCAATTAAATTGCATATGGCCAATGCCTTGTGGATTCCTCGACATGGTAATCAATCATTTATATAAAAGTTGCATTGGTCTCTATTAATGAGTGACTTTTTACGAATATTCAAGTAGGGATGAATATTTGTGAATATGAATACTTTAGATGAAAGTTTTGCTATCAAGTGATCATTGAAGTTGCAAGTGTGCTCCATATTGAAATTGGACATTCAACACGGTTTTGTCACATATGCAACATTTAAACCGCATATCCTCTCAACCAGCATTTGGGAGTGGAGCCAAGGATTAATAGATTATGGATGTTTTGATCAAAGTTACTCATAAAGAGGAATATGTCATTGGAATTTTGAAAGCATTTTTTATAAATCGAAAGTGAAAAGGATTGAAGAGGATTTAGATTAGTAGGGTCGATGCTTTGAACCATGTCTTGGCATTTCAAAATCAATGCGATCTATACAAGGGAACAATATTGTACAAATATGAATGGGTAGTCAATGCCAAATCGCCTCATCAAAGCATAAACCCCAAAACATGAGATCTATCTAATGAGTGATGATAAATTTTGAAAAATCTCAGTGAAATGGATGCTTCTACAACAGAACGGTATGACAAAAATGTATTGGAATATATTTTTGTTCTTCGGCAATGTCTTTCAATAGGATATTGTAAGTTGTCATTTAACCCCCATTGGTTGATAAAGTGGTTAATACAGTTCCATCCTCGGTCGATCCCACTCTTTCCTCAAAGAGTGAACAACAAGCAATTCATCCCATTTTTCCTTTGAAGACTAAAGTTGTAATGCCCCGGTTTTGACCCCGTTTGCATTAAAAGGTACATGATGTATACATTGTAATAAATCGTGGTGTGGAGCTAAAAAAAAAATCCCCACCATCGATTCGGTTGTGTTATGTTTCGGCAATAGGGATCGTTGCCGATGGTACATCGTGCTATCCGGCACACTATAGTTTTGGCATCATGTAAGTATGCACATAAATTTAAAATAAACCTACAGTCAGCTACAATGGTGCAATGTTAAATGAAAAGGGCATGATTCCTAAGGTTAAGGGGGGGTTTTCTAACTCGTGGGGGGCCATTGGGAGTTTTCCATGTGTCAACCACCTTAGTTTTTGTTGTTAGTGGGGGCAGCTATGGACTAGTAGGAAACCACTATGCTCACACTCTCTCCACGACGCATTGTTTGGCTTGTCCACTATCCCGATCGTGGCTGTTCATTCACCTTCACGTGGACTAAGTTAAAAGAATCCACATTCCATTGTTTTGGGGTTTGCCTTCCCTCTCACGTGTTTGCCAGTTTGTGGTTGTGTTCCTTCCATCCATGCAGAGAACTGATTTTATTTCCTCCACACATTATTGGACTGGGTATTGTTCCATCCTTCATAGTGGATCGTGAGCTGAAGAATGCAGTGGTTCCCTCACTGAATGCTGGTTGTAGTCTCCTCCACGCATTGTTGACTATGTTTTCCTTTACAATGTGGCATTTGCTAAAGATTGTTGTGGTTTTTCCCTGTGGTTCAACGATGCACTGTGACTGTTGGCTGTGTCTTTTTCCCTCATGCCTAAATTGGGAGTCTGTTCCTTTTTCCATTTTTTGGTCTGTGTAATTTTCTCCAGCGATTGCATGAAGGATCGTGTGCTGTGGGCTCAGTGTTGGGAATCTGGCTTCCTTCCCTTTTTGCAGACCTTGTAATGCCGCCGCCGTTTCCTTATATGATTGGGGTTGTTGTTGACTTACCCTGGTTCTGGGTTGCTGTGTATGTAAGTACCTTGTTGGGTTATTGCTGAGTTGTTTTGGCCACTCTAGGGCCAAGAACAACTCTGAATCATTGTGTTTGATCTAAGCTATGTTCACCTTGTCGTTTGGGGTTGTCGCCCTGTTGTCTTCATCTCCTTCACAGAGCTGTGAACTGTTGTTTTACTGCGGTATGCAGTGGTTGGTCTTTGGAATGTTGAGAATAGGATTAGAGGATGGGTATGCTTGAGAAACTGGTGTTTGGAGCCACTTAGACAGAGTGAGACTGCTAGCTTTCTTCTCCACAACCCTTGAAGAATATTGGAAAGGGAAGTCAGGGCCTGAGGGACTATGAAATAGAGAAAGGATTGATTCCTAGTGTTGGGTGTGTGGATGTCTTAGAGGTCAGGTTTAGCTCTGGTGTAGGTGTCCTTAGCTCTCCGTTGAGGCTACCAGCTTAGCATTTAGCCTTTACTAACTCCTTAACGGCCTGTAAAACCCTACTGTGTGGGCTTGGCTTATTTATGTACCTTGGCTACGTGTAAGCTTGCTTTGACCCTTACTCCTTGAGGAATCATGCCCAGATCGGGGGTGGTAGTGTTGCTGAGAGATTGATGAGCACGCTAGCCTATGGTTGGGTGGAACGTTGCAGCCACATAACTGGTTGCGGGATGAGTCCTTTTTAAGATGAGTAAGTACAGTTGAGGGTGTTCAAAACATAAATTAACTCAGTGGTCACGTTGTTTGTATAGTAAGAAAATTGGCAGTTTCCTAATTAAAAATAATGTATATGAATTACATTGCATGCAAGTAACTAGCACACTTATATAGTTTGTGATTGCACTATATTTATATGGATCAAATGGTTAACACATAAAGATGTAATGAAAAACAATTTTGAAAAAAATATTATTCTTCACATTCTTTTAGTTAAATGAGTTTAACTGTGTGTTAACCATGCCTAATTACAAGTTATCAGTGGCATTCTTCTTGTTATCAATTTATCAACTATAGATCATTTTTTATATCTTTGTTTTTTATCTCACATTCTTTTAGTTATCTCTAGTGAATTGTTGGTTATCCATTTATCATCTATAAGTTATACATGCATACCTACCAATTATCCATTCATTAGCTACCGGTTTTTTTTATATTAATTTTTTTAATAATTGTTTATTTCAAATTTTGAACGACTCCATAGAATCAATCTCCATCTCATCCTCATCCGTAGATGAAAAGACATAGGAAGTAGTCCACCTCAAATCTCAAATAAATACGTCTATGGATGTAATTAATTAATTTTAAACTAGTTGAAATGGGTCAAATTAATTTTTAATAAATAAGAATTCACCATATTTGCTTTAAGAAGAGAATAAGACTTCATCTTAAGGTGTCAAATTAATTAGCATACCCCCACCTCCCCCATGAAGCTAGGAAATGAAAGGACAGAAAAAACTTAGGTTATCTAAAATGAGAGAAAGTTCATGTGTTTGAAAGAAAGTATAATGAATATATCGAAATTATAATGCAAATACTAATAAGTAATAAATAAAAACCCAATGCAAAAAATATAAACGAATGTAATGTTAGCCAAAACCAAGTCGACTAAACTTGGGTTTAGGGCTCAGTCGATATTAAAAAAAAAAAAAAATTCACTTTTCACTTCGACCAAGTCGGTTGACTTCTTGTCTTCGACTAAGTCAGCTTCGACCGAGTCGGTTCACTTCTTGTCTTTGACTAAGTCAACTCACTTCTTGTCTTCGACTGAGTCGGCTGACTCAACCGACCACTCAAGTCGGCTTACACAACCGACCACTCTAATCGGCTTATTTTGGTCGAAATTTACAAAGTATGTTTCTTAGTCTAACGACTTAAGAAATTACAAATGCTTTTCACATGTGAGTAAGATGAAGTAAAATAGACACATTTACAAATCCAAATAACTTATAACAAACATATGCCCAAATATGTAGGAAGACTTGAGTCAACCAATGTGCTGTAAAACCTAGAACTTTCACCCGGTGAGATTTTTATGGGTTCTTTGAGCTTTCACTTATCAGTAATTGTAAAATACATTTACAGAAGTAAATCTGGAAATATGTGTGGCCAAATAGTCATGCATTCAACCACAAACTATTTCATATATTAACTATGTGGAAATAATAAAGTATTACAAACTTGTTGGTTACAAAACTAGTCGGTCCAGACTTGTCGGTCCAGACTCGTCGGTCTACAGAGCTTCAGCTCTTCGACTAAATCACATGCACAGAAGCTTGAGCTTCAACTTCTCTTTCTCACCCTGAGTTCTGCTGTCTAATGTCTGTATATGACTCTAAACTGATTTACAATTTGCTTCTTCTATTTATAGGCAACCTGAAGATTGCTTCTGCATGGGCCGACTGACTTGCCATTAAAGACTGTAATAACTATCTACCTAACAACTTAGCTTCAGAAATAAATTCGACTAGTTTACATTGCCCACTCGTGGACTCTTCCTTCTTGTCAGACTGACAGACAAGATCTTGACTTGTACAGACTCTGACAGAGTCGGCTAGAAGTCAAGTACAGATCTGTGAGTAATTACATTTTTCCAACACTCCCCCTTAATTATGAGCAGATGGGGTTTTTAAAACAAAATTTACAAAATGTTTCAGAGCTTAGACATGCTCTGTTTATGATAGAGTTCATTGTGGATAACTTGTCATTCCAAGATAACTACGCAGATACTGGAATGTGTCCTTTTCCAATGTCTTTGTGAAGATGTCAGCAAGTTGGTCTTCAGACCTGCAAAATTCCAAACAAATTTCCTTGTCGTTCACCAACTCTCTTATAAAATGAAACCTTGTGTCGATGTGCTTGGTTCTCTTGTGAAACACATGATTATTTGATAATGCTATGGCTGAATTGTTGTTGCAAAAGATTGTTATCGGTTCTTGATGGTTCTGTGACAAGTCTTTTAAGACTCTTCTCATCCAGACAGCTTGACATGCAGCACTGGTCGCTGCAACATACTCCGCTTCAGCTGAAGATAGAGTTACTATGGGTTGTTTCTTTGAAGCCCATGAAACAACACTTGTACCAAAATGAAATGTGTACCCATATGTGCTTTTCCTGTCATCTATGTTGCCTCCATTGTCACTGTCAGTATAGCCAATGAGTTTAAAATTTTCTGAGGTAGAATACATAATACCAAGGTCTTTTGTACCACTTACATACCTCAAAATTCTTTTACCTGCTTGCCAATGTGAGTCTTTTGGTGACTCCATGAACCTTGAGATCAGACTTACTCCATACATAATGTCTGGTCTTGTTGCTATCAAATACATAAGGCTGCCAACAAGCCTTTTGAACAGCGTAGGATCTACAATGGATCCTTCATCATCCTTGCTCAATTTTAAACTTGTTATCACTGGTGTTGGGGTTGTCTTGCAGTTAGACATGTTAAACCTTTTTAAAACTTCACTTGCATACTTAGACTGTGATATAAAAATACCACTTTCAGACTGCTAAACTTCAATGCCCGGAAAAAACTTCATAAGCCCTAGATCAGTCATTTCAAATTCACTTTCCATGACTGTTTTAAAATCTGCTATGCCATAATCACCAGTAAATATTAAGTCATCTACATACAGGCAGACAATTAACATCTTACCTTGCTCATCGACTTTGGTGTACAAAGTCAGTTCACTTTCACTTCTGTGAAATCCATTTTCAATGAGATAGGAATCAATCCGACTGTACCAAGCTCTAGGAGCTTGCTTCAAACCATATAATGCCTTTTTCAACCTATACACTTTATGTTCTTGACCTGGAATTTCATACCCTTGTGGTTGTTCCACATATACTTCATCTTCTAGATAGCCATTTAAGAATGCCGGCTTGACATCCATTTGATGAACATGCCATTTGTTTTGTGCAGCAATGGCCAAAACTATTCTGACTGTATCCATGCATGCAACAGGTGCAAACGTTTCATTAACTTCGATGCTAGGTTGTTGTGTGAACCCTCTTGATACCATTCTTGCCTTGTGCTTTTGCACATTCCCATCAGCATCTTGCTTTGTCTTGTAAATCCATTTGACACTGATTACATTCTTGTCTTTTGGTACATCAACCAGTTCCCATGTTTGGTTTTTCTCAATGCATTCTATTTCTTCATCCATGGCTTGTACCCATACTTCTTCTTCAACAGCTTCTTCAAATGTTAGTGGATCATATATGGGGGGAAATAATGCAAACAGAGAGAATGAATTAGGTGTACCAACTTCATATATCTCTCGCAGACTTCTTGTCTTCACCGGTTCTGTCGATGTCGACCTAGACTGAATGCTTGATGGAGTCTGCTGTCCTCTTGGTGTACTTGTAGGTGTAGCTTGAGCTGCTACTTGTGTCAATGGTCCTTGTGTTGAACCATGTCTTGGTGTCATGGGAGTCGTCTAACCGGTTGACTTACATGTGGTGTTTGAACCACTTCCTCTTCCATATCATCATTGTCGACATTCAACACAATCTTGACATTTATGTCGACGGTTCCATCCCATGATTCGTTCTCGACAAATTGAACATCCCGACTAATAATCACTTTTCTTGTGACAGGGTCATACAACTTGTATGCTTTTGTGTCTTCTGAATAGCCGACAAAAATACATTTCTGTCCCTTCTTGTCTAGCTTCCTTCTCAGCTCATCTCGAACATGAGCATATGCAACACAACCAAAAACTTTTAAATGGGAAACACTATGATTCATACCTATCCATGCTTCTTGGGGAACTTTGTTCTTCACACTCTTTGTCGGACATCAGTTCATAATGTATATGGTAGTTGTGACTGCTTCACCCCAATACTCATTTGGCAAATGCTTGGCTGCCAACATGTTGCGTGCCATCTCCATGATGGTTCTGTTCTTTCTTTCGGCAATACCGTTCTGCTGAGGTGTATACCGTGTAGTGAATTGCTTTTGTATGCCATGGGTCTTGCAAAAATTCAGAAATTCATTTGAAACATATTCACCTCCTCTGTCGGTCCTTAAGATCTTGATGCGGTGTCCACTCTGGTTCTCCATGAGTGCCTTGAACTGCTGAAAATAACCAAATGCATTAGATTTATGTTTCAAGAAATATACCCATGTCTTTCTTGAGTAGTCATCAATAAAGGTTAGAAAATACTTGCAGCCACCAATGGATGATGTCTGCATTGGACCACAGATGTCAGAGTGCACAATTTCAAGTGGTGTGCATGCTCTATAGGACTTTTCGACTGGAAATGTCTCTCTGTTCTGCTTACCGAAAATGCAGCCTTCACAAACCCTCTCTGGTCTGTCGATCAATGGTAATCCCTTCACCATATTCTTTGTGTGCAGTAGCTTCATCCCACCAAAATTTAGATGTCCAAATTTGAAATGCCACAACCAGGATTGATCCTGAACTTCTGTCTGAAATGTAGCTTGCAAATTAGCGCTGCAATTTTCTCTCTTGTCGAGGAGCTCGACTGTTTCTTCACTTTCTGCCTTGAATGCAGCTCCTGTCTTTGTCTTCCCTTTTATGTCGGGAACTATCCTCAATGGAAACAAGTGGTTGCTTGTCATTGGCACTTTTGCTATCAGCTGGTTGCTTGGACGCTTGTCTTTGATCACACAGTGTTCATCTTCCATGTAGACTCTGTAGCCTTTTTGTAACAACTATCCAATGCTTAACAAATTATGTTTCAGACCTTCGACATGATAGATATCAGGAATATACTTACTCTCCCCCTGTTTGGTTAAAATATCAACAGTGCCTTTTCCTAAGACAGTAACTTGGACATTGTTTCCAAGTGTAACATCAGTTTTAACTGAAGTGTCTAGACTAGAAAACAAATTTAAGTTACCAGTCATGTGGTTGCTGCATCCTCAATCTAAGTACCATATGTCATGTGGAGTTTCTTAAACAGCATTGCATTGAAGTGGAGATGTCGATGCCATTAACATTGCACATGTTGAAGTGTTGGTACTGGTTGAATGACTTGGGCTTTTCCTTCCTTGGTCGTATTGCTTCTTCCTGCATTCATATGCATAATGACCAAACTTCTTACAGTAATGACATTGAATTTTTTATTTATCAAACCTCTGGCCACTTGGCTGACTTGGGTTCTGGTTATCCCCTCTGCCACCAACATTTGCAGGACTTCTGCCTCATCCTCCTCTTGAAGAACTTCTTCCTCTGCCTCTGAAGTTGTTTCTCCCCCTGCCTCTACCACGGCTTATGGATGACTGTGCTGCAAATGCACCTTCCAATGATGTCTGTGATCTGTTTAGTCTGTGCTCATGATTGATGAGTGAAGCTTGCAACTCATCAATGGTAAATGTCGACATGTTTGTGTGTTCCTCTAAGGTCACAACCAAATTTTCAACTCTTGGGGGAAGACTTCTGAGAATTTTTTCAACAACCCTTTGGTATGATATGGGTTCTCCATGAGATTTTAGTTGGTTTATCTACCCAACAACTCTGGTGTGGAATGTGTCTACATTCTGTTACCACCTAAGTTGTACTTAGTGGTTTTTATCAAGTGAGCCCGGTGAACTAGACAGGGTTAACTTGTTTGGACTTCAAAAAGACCTTTGGAAGTACTTCTGGGAAGTGCTTGTTATATCATATCACATGTTCATACCCCATGGGGGAATTGTAATAAATGTTCTAGCATGATAGTGTCTGTAAAAGACTCGGTCTCTTAGACTTTATTTGTCAATCCGATCATCCCAGGGTGTTTTTTCCCTTGGTTATTATTGGTTGTTGAACAAACGACTGATAATTTCTGAGTTTTTCACTCCATACCTCCAAAGTTGGGGTGGTCAACTAGGCATTTAGGCCTATTGAGGTTATTAGAGTCTATGTGTCAATGTATAAACATGCTAGACATCATTTTTGAGTCATATGAACATGTCTAAGTCCCCCTAGGTGTTTTTCAATTTTTCAATTTTTTAGTTTTTTCAGTGTTTTTTTTTTTAAATTTTAATTTTTCCAAAACATAGTCTATTTTTTAATAGTTTAATTGGAAAAATTGATTTTGTAATAAAAGTGGGCCAAATAATCGGTTTCAGTCATGTAGGTGCTCATTTTCAAGCTCAGAGCACCATGTAAACCCATGGACCCACTATTTCCTAAGTTTTGAGTGATCTTCCATCACTTAGGTCAAAAAGCCCCAAAAATCAATTATTGATTATTTTAATTAATAAAGTAGACACATTCTCTAGAACTATCACTAGACACATTCTCTTTGGGGAGAGAGTAGACGAGGTTAGAGCAGTTGGATAGGAGATCCAACGGTGTTTTTTTCATAGGCTCTTCTCTGGTGAGAGTTTCTTGAATGGGCGAGTTTAGTTATTAATGAAAAATGGATAACTCTAATCATATATAGTTAGTTAATCTAACCGTTATTCCGTTACATGATCATTATGGTTTTTATTTTGAGTATTATGTATCATATGTCTATGTACATAATGAAGATAACTTTATTTCTCATTAATTATTATAGATTTTGCATTTTCTGGCATTATTGGTCTTCATCATGTCTGGCATTATTAATTTATTTATATATTTGTTGTTTTGTTTTGAAATACTTATGTCACTCGTGCAACTTTTTGTAACTTTCTGTAGGCAACAATTGAGCATGGAGAGGTTATCTCCGACCTCGCTTTCTATATTGCATATGTAGAGTTCTAGATATCTATGGCTTTTATTGTTTTGGATGGTATCAATTTGGTTGACCTCACTCGGCTGACTCAACGGACCTCTCAAGTCGGCTCACACAACCGACCACTCAAGTCGGCTCACTTTGGTCGAAATCTACAAAGTGTGTTTCTTAGTCTAAAGACTTAAGAAATTACAAATGCTTTTCACCTGTGAGTAAGATGAAGTAAAATGGACACATTAACAAATCCAAATAACTTATAAAAACATATGCCCAAATATGTAGGAATACTTGAGTCGACCAATGTGCTGTAAAACCCTCGAACTTTCATGCGGTGAGAATTTTATGGGTTCTTTGATCTTTCACTTAACAGTAATTGTAAAAGACATTTACCCAAGTAAATCTGGAAATATGTGTGGCCAAATAATCATGCATTCAACCATAAACTATTTCATATATTTAACTATGCGGAAATAACAAAGTATTACAAACTTGTCGGTCCAAACTTGTTGGTCTAAACTTGTCGGTCCAGACTTGTCCTTTTACAGACTTCAACTCTTCGATTGAATCACTTACACAGATGCTTGAGCTTTGACTTCTCTTTTCTCACCTTGAGTTCCTCCGTCTCTCTATTGTGTCTCTGTGTGTCTTTGTAACCTAAATTACAATTTGCTTCTTCTATTTATAGGCAACCTGAAGATTGCTTCTACATGGGCCGACTAACTCACCATTAAAGACTGTAATAACTATCTACCTAACAACTTAGCTTCAGAAATAAATTCGACTGGTTTACATTGCCTAATCATGGACTCTTCCTTCTTGTCAGACTGACAGACAAGATCTTGACTTGTACAGGCTCTGACAGAGTCGACTGAGAGTCAGGTACATATCTGTGAGTAATTACATTTTCCAACATGTTGCTAGGATCTAGTCACTAGTTTTTGGAAGTCTTGTTATTACCTAATATGTTAAGAGGGTGGTTGATCTATCATTTTGTGTTACACTCTACCTTTTTCTTTAGACTTCAATGAATTGAATGATGGCTTGAACTATTGATCGGTTAAATGGTGATGTGTTGATGTATATGTAACTTCGGAATGTATTCTTCTATGTATCTTATGTATTGTAACCCGATGTTTATTCCGGGATGTTTCTATTATGTATTTGAGTCATGTGGTCATGCCCCGATGTTCCGATCGGGAGGATTAATAATGTAAACAAGTCATATCAAGTCATTAGGTAAGTCCCCACAGTTTAGGGGCACTTGGGTTATTATACACTAATTAAGGTGTAGGCTCAAGTAATTAATTATAAGTTAAGCCTACATGGTTGAGTGCACTTCAAGTCAACGGAAGAATATAAATAGAGAGTGAGAGTCTCTCTATTTATCACTTGTGACTTAGCTCTCTTGCTCTCTCAAGTGTGGCGCACTTTTGGAGAAGGAAATTCTTGGGCTTGGCAGAAGACAGAAGGCTGCTGTTATGAAGGGAGGTCATCTTACTGTTTTGGGATCACATCTTGTGGTGATACTATCTTAGAGGAAGTTGAGGGGTTTTCTCCATTTATGGTTTCCCCTCCTAAAATCTTTGTGTCTCTTGTCTCTTGTGATGTGCTTATGTGATTGTTGTGCTTGTTATTCTCTCAGTGAAAAGATCTTAACATAATGCTAGCTTAAATGTTGAAAAACTAACATGATGTATATGTATATTTTGATTATTTTTGAATCAAAATATTCTTGAAAAATCTAAATTAAATCTCTTTGGAAATCTAGTAATACTATGGTTTCTAGACTCGTATATGTAAGTATTGTTGAAAACGCAGGTATATGTGCTTGGAATGTGTGAATGATTTCATCCCATGGAGAAAGACTAGGTAGGATGATCGAATTCTATGTGTTTGATCAGTGAAGATTGATTATGTTGTATGGTGCAATTTCTAAATATTGGTTGAAAGCTTATTAAGGATAGCTGAAGAAATGGTGTATCTTCTATAAACCATTAACTGGTGGCAGAGTGAAAGAGTTTAGGGGTGAAATCACAGATCTCTACGAGACCCTTGTGATAAATGAATGAGGATTTTTTGCCTGAGTATGAACTCTTTCCATATATAGTAGGTTTTATTGATTCGTGAATGTAATGTTGTTCACAATTTGAGTCGGTGCTTGCGATCCACTCAAAATCATGTTGAATCGTTTTAATAAACAAAGATTTTTGTCAATTGAAATGTATATTATATTTCCCTCCTACTGCATATCTCAAGATGGATAGGAGTAACACACATTTCGATTTGCTTTGAGATATGAGGCAAACTTAGAAATTCATTAGATATGTATAAATTTGTATTGGATTTGTGAGTGTTTTATTATATGCCAAATAAGTTTGATGCAGGTTTTTGGTGTGGATACCTAGAAAAAGAGAAATAGAGGTGAGTTCAAAGGGTCAAAACCCTATATATTCTAAAGTATGCGTTGAAGGGTACCAAAGAGAATGAGGGTGCAACTGTTTTTCCCAATTCACTACTCCAATGGAATTGCATATGGCCAATGCCTTGTGGATTCCTCGACATGGTAATCAATCATTTATATAAAAGTTGCATTGGTCTCTATTAATGAGTGACTTTTTACGAATATTCAAGTAGAGATGAATATTTGTGAATATGAATACTTCAGATGAAAGTTTTGCTATCAAGTGATCATTGAAGTTGCAAGTGTGCTCCATATTGAAATTGGACATTCAACACGGTTTTGTCACATATGCAACATTTAAGCCGCATATCCTCTCAACCAACATTTGGGAGTGGATCCAAGGATTAATAGATTATGGATGTTTTGATCAAAGTTACTCATTAAGAGGAATATGTCATTGGAATTTTGAAAGCATTTTTTATAAATCGAAAGTGAAAAGGATTGAAGAGGATTTAGATTAGTAGGGTCGATGCTTTGCACCATGTCTTGGCATTTCAAAATCAATGTGATCTATACAATGGAACAATATTGTATAAATATGAATGGGTAGTCAATGCCAAATCGCCTCATCAAAGCATAAACCCCAAAACATGAGATCTATCTAATGAGTGATGATAAATTTTGAAAAATCTCAGTGAAATGGATGCTTCTACAACAGAACGGTATGACAAAAATGTATTGGAATATATTTTTGTTCTTCGGCAATGTCTTCCAATAGGATATTGTAAGTTGTCATTTAACCCCCATTGGCTGATAAAGTGGTTAATCCAGTTCCATCCTTGGTCGATCCCACTCTTTCCTCAAAGAGTGAAGAACAAGCAGTTCATCCCATTTTTCCTTTGAAGACTGAAGTTGTAATGCCCCGTTTTTTACCTCATTTGCATTAAAATTACATGATGTATACATTGTAATAAATCGTGGTGTGGAGCTAAAGGAAAAATCCCCACCATCGATTCGGCTGTGTTATGTTTCGGCAATAGGGATCGTTGCTGATGGTACATCGTGCTATCCGGCACACTATAGTTTTGGCATCATGTAAGTATGCACATCAATTTAAAATAAACCTATAGCGAGCTACAACGGTGCAACGTTAAATGAAAAGGGCATGATTCCTAAGGTTAAGGGGGGGTTGTCTAACCCGTGGGGGGCCATTGGGAGTTTTCCATGTGTCAACCACCTTAGTTTCTGTTGTTAGTGGGGGCAGCTATGGACTAGTAGGAAACCACTATGCTCACACTCTCTCCACGACACATTGTTTGGCTTGTCCACTATCCCAATCGTGGCTGTTCATTCACCTTCACGCGGACTAAGTTAAAAGAATCCACATTCCATTGTTTTGGGGTTTGCCTTCCCTCTCTCACGTGTTTGCCAGTTTGTGGTTGTGTTCCTTCCATCCATGCAGAGAACTGATTTTCTTTCCTCCACACATTATCGGACTGGGTATTGTTCCATCCTTCATAGTGGATCGTGAGCTGAAGACTGCGGTGGTTCCCTCACTGAATGCTGGTTTCAGTCTCCTCCATGCATTGTTGACTATGTTTTCCTTTACAATGTGGCATTTGCTGAAGATTGTTGTGGTTTTTCCCTGTGGTTCAACGCTGAACTGTGACTGTTGGCTGTGTCTTTTTCCCTCATGCCTAAATTGGGAGTATGTTCCTTTTTCCATTTTCTGGTCTGTGTAATTTTCTCCAGCAATTGCATGAAGGATCGTGTGTTATGGGCTCAGTGTTGGGAATCTGGCTTCCTTCCCTTTTTGCAGACCGTGTAATGCTGCCGCCGTTTCCTTATATGATTGGGGCTGCTGTTGACTTACCCTGGTTCTGGGTTGCTGTGTATGCAAGTACCTTGTTGGGTTAATGCTGAGTTGTTTTTGCCACGCTAGGGCCAAGAACAACTCGGAATCATCGTGTTTGATCTGAGCTATGTTCACCTTGTCGTTTGGGGTTGTCACCTTGTTGTCTTCATCTCCTTCACAGAGCTGTGAACTGTTGTTTTACTGCGGTATGCAGTGGTTGGTCTTTGGACTGTTGAAAATAGGATTAGAGGATGGGTATGCTTGAGAAACTGGTGTTTGGAGCCACTCAGATAGAGTGATACTGCTGGCTTTCTTCTCCACAACCCTTGAAGAATATTGGAAAGGGAAGTCAGGGCCTGAGGGACTATGAAATAGAGAAAGGATTGATTCCTGGTGTTGGGTGTGTGGATGTCTTAGAGGTCAGGGTTAGCTCTGGTGTAGGTGTACTTAGCTCTCCGTTGAGGCTACCAGCTTAGCATTTAGCCTTCCCTAACTCCTTGACGACCTGTTAAACCCTACTGTGTGGGCTTGGATTATTTATGTACCTTAGCTACGTGTAAGCCTGCTTTGACCCTTACTCCTTGATGAATCATGCCCAGCTCGGGGGTGGCAGTGTTGCTGAGAGATTGATGAGCACACTAGCCTATGGTTGGGTGGAACGTTGCAACCACATAGTTGGTTGTGGGATGAGTGCTTTTTAAGATGAGTATTCTTAACTATTTTGTCTCTACATTTATATTTACTGAATAATGAATATGATGAACATGTGGTATGCTTGAATGACTGTATGTTTTCTTCCGCTATGCATGTGAAGGTTTATGCGTGTTAGCATGTTTTATGTTTTAAGTTTTTATTTCAGCACTATATGCCTGCTCATCTTCATGGGGCTATGTGTCCGTATGTTTGGTGATAGTAGCATCCTCTTCGTCGGTCAGAGGGTCGAGGACGTTACAGTATGGTATCAGAGCTAAAGGTTGCAGCATGGGCCTGAATGGGCCGTGAAGATGCAGTGACAGAGCTTATGTTGCAGCATTTGGGCCTCAAAGGGCCATGATAAATAGTTAATAGAGGCAGGTTGCTTACTGCCCAGCAGAAACCAAGAAAAATGGGTGAAGACAAAAAAATTTCACAAAAATTTCTAAGTGCCAGATTGTCGGCTCATTGGAAAACTTAGTGACAAGTTCTTCCGATGCAGCGGAGCACTTAGTGGGAAGGCCACCCGATGGATAGTTGATCCAATGGCCGATGCGGCGGGAAACAGAGGAAGAAAATTTAGACAATTTTCTAAGTGTTTTGGCCGTCGGCACATCGAAACACTTATACAAATGGATCGTCGATTCTTAGTTGGTTGAGCGCTGCCGTTGCGGATAGCTAGAGGACCATCCTTTCGATGGATAGAGCCTGCGATCACCGAGGCCGTAGAGGAAGACCTTTCAATAGCCAGTGCAGTAAATAAAGTTCAAACATTTTCTCTAAGGCCCGAAATCATCGACCATCGGAAGACAATAGTGGTTCGTGCGCCCGCTGTTACGGAAGCCTAGAGCACTAGTCTTCCGACGGGAAAAGTTTTGACTGCCGATGCCGATCAGGTTATGCTTCAGTTCACTGATCGAAAATCATTAGTAGATTGGGCTGAAAAAGGATTGAAGATGATGAGCTACCGTTGAGGCTACTGAGTGAACTATTCCACCGATGCATTAGTCTTCCACTTGCCGATGCTGAGGTGTTAGTTAATTATGGTTTCGATAACTACGGCGGCGACAAGAAGTTGCTTTGATCAGTGAAGGATAGTAGAGAATAAGAGACAGTTGAGCCGATGAAGTGGCGGAAAAGAAGACTAAAGAGAAAAGAAAAATTGAAATTTTTTTCAAAGTCGTAGAATCATCGGCCATCGGCGATGGTTAGTTGATAACATCGCTGATGATTAGGTGATTCAGTTGCCGATGAGCTACATCAGATAAAGTTAGTTGATCGAACGACCTCCATTGCAGCCATATAAAGAACTAATCACCCGATGTTCTCTGAGCGTCAATGCCGCAAAATCCTAGTCGCTCTGACCACTGACAAAGTCGTGAGCTGCAGAAGATATAGTTCGATTGTGGGCCATCGTTGCGGAAGCTGAAGGGATTAATCATCCAATGCATAGGGCACCTGACCTCCAACGCAATAGGTTAGTCTATTCTATCGCCGATGAAGTTCGGAGCAATAGACGATTACGGACCCGATACTACGGATGAAAATAAACCAATAAATTACCTATGAAACTCAGAACAGTAGATGAGCAACTTGCCGATATAGTAGAAGAAATTAGAAGTTTCAGGTGTCGAAACGCCGGAATATTAGTAAGGAGAGGACCCGATGAACAGTTGGTTTTCTCGCCAATGCAAATCGAAAGTCTAGTCGTTTTACCCGCCAAAATGCCGGAGAAAAATAAAGGAACAGACCGTCGATGAGCTAGGCATTTTGACCACCAAAGCATCAAAAACTTAGTTGCGAAGGGACCCGATAGGGAGAAAGAAAATTGGGTTTTCCAGTGGAATTTTTAACAGTTCCAGCTAGTGATTTAGTAGGATTTGCAGTGAATTTCTCATTAGGGTTATCAGTAGTATTCAGGACTGAAAAGGAAGAAAACCCTAGGTGGCTGGAGTTCGCATTTCAGACCCAACATTCAATGGTGTGTTTTGCCGTCATTTTTGAAATGATGTGGTTTTCACACCCGGGATCAGAATGAAGCATATGGATAGGCGTTGGAAAGCTTATCCAGCAAGGAACAAAGGAAAGTTACCAGAATTTGAGTGTGGAGCAGCAAAGTGCTAGTGATTTCTTGAAAGAGAAAGGTGTTGCTGTCAAATGGACAAGTCTAAGAAATTGCATGCCTAGAGGTAGCAAGACCATGCAGTCAAATCAGTTGTTTTGTGGAAGAGGAGTTCCATGCAAGGATGAGGGATGTAAAAAGAGAAGTTTCCTTAAAACCATATCTTGCTGATTATAACTACATTTTATAAGTTTTATACATGAAATGTATGAGGATATTCCTTGCATGCATAGGATATCACATGCTGGAAAAAATAGTGAGGATTATACGTTTATAATGAACCACTAATGATGATTATTGCATTGATGTTGGAATTAGTGGAAAACAAACCAACGACAACATGGACATGGATGGAATATGTTGCTGATGCTAACGAATGTGACTAGCAACCCTATGGAGAAAGGGATAAGGCAACAAGTCCAGAATCAAAAGTTGGTGAGCAAATTTTGCAATCTCCTGCAAAGAACCAACCAAACTGGTAATGTCAAGGGGGTAAGTAGGACCCATGAAGGTAAGAGTTTAATTATGACAATTACCTGGAGTGGTAAAGGTAAGAGACCTCATACCATGTGGATATTTGAATGTTATAATACCTTCATATAGAAATATGTTATGCATGTATTATGTTGCTATGAGCTTAGTAGCCCGAAGAAAGTAAGCACTGATGATCTTGATTATAGTAATGCATCCTATATGAAGTAGTCATGGTTAGGCCATGCATGGTATGTTTGAATGCATAGTATTCCTGAATCAATGCAAGGTAGCATTGAGTGGATATGCATTAAAATATTTCATAAATCTTGTAGTTATGCATTGAATGGATGCATATGAAGGGTGCAAGTAAATGATTAACTAAGTATGGGTGCAGATGTTGTGATGCATTGCATGAATGCATTAAGATAGTGCATGTGATATTATGAATGACTAATGGCTGAAATGATGAATTGATGACAGTTCTGGAACCATTTCAAGAGCTCTTATGAATGCAGGATAGTAAATACATGAAGAGGGTAGTCAGAATCAATTGGCTACCAAAAATGCTCTATGGAAGGGCAAGGTGGTACAAATGATACGCTTGTGCAGTAAGGAGTATCTAAACATTTCATTTAATTGCATAAATGATGTGACTGTCCCTGTAATTTAAAGTATGATGATGATTGTGTGAAGTAAATAAGTTTGGCAATATTGATGTGATTAACAGCTGGAAGTATTGGAATTTTATAAATTCTGAAAATGCTTTAGTGATTGTTGCAGCAATGAAAAGGTTATATGCATCAAGACTTACCAAGTGTTTGGCTGATGGAAGTTCAAGTTTTAGGTAGATTGTTGGTGCATGGAAATGAGAGTAAGACCATGACAAATGTCGAAAATCTACCATGTGAAAGATCCAAACCTCATGAGAAGAGGCTCATGGCCGTGAAACTAGTTTATATGCATAATGAGTTGTCAAATTTGAATTTGTGAATTTGGGTTTGAGAAATTGCTGACAACTACTAATCACTATTGGCTTGCATAGAATTGTGTCAGGAGGGCGCAATGAAAGTGGGTGTTCATGTTATGAAGCATAGAATTATAATGGGCATAGTTGTGTTGCTTACAAGAGACCCACAAATGAGGATCACCTCATTGCCAAGCAAATCAATTTCTGTAGTAAACAGAGCTGCAAATTCTCATTGAATTTAATTAATAATGTTATTGCTTAGTTATGGAACAGTCAAATTTGGATTGTATTATCAGATAATGACTGACTGTTTGGCTATGTGATGAATGTGCCACGAGTACACACTATAGGAAGATCATGTGTGCTTGTCTACAGGAGCCAAACTTCATGGGAAGGTTTTCCCTTATCTTGGAATGGGTTTCGGGTGAAACTCCATTGGACATTTTGGAAATGTCTCATATGCACTACATGTTTGGTAAGCAACATGAGTGAGATGGTATAGATGATGTCAGTAAGACATGTGTGGATACAACATGACAAGAGGAGTTGGGATGGAAAATCATGGGACTTTCAAATCAGAGAAGGGAGCCCCCCATTCCTCCTTAATGAAGGAATACTGCTTCCGAAAATGGATAAGTGTTCTGTAACCCTAGCCAAGAATATGCATGTCAATTGTTAAATTCAATATGTGGAGCATGTCTTGATTTTATTTCCAGTATGGCATATTGCTTGAGTATGAATAGAGCCTACATGGCACACACTGAAAAAGGGTGCACACTCTTTCGATGTCGAATCATGGAAGGGTTTTTCAATATTGATTACACCCTAGGGAGTGGACGCACTCCTGGTGTCTCAATACTTGATAGTGAATGGTGTGAAATATGGTTAGAATTTTAGAGCAATAACACTAACGAATATGCTTGTATTGCTTGTGTTGTCAGGCTAAACAAATGTAGTCTGGTATTGTACACTAAATGAACAATGGTTTGAGATCATCCTACCTTCTACAGAGAAGGAGACATTCCTGAGCGACTATTAACTTAGAGAATGGAGTGGTCTCTCTAAAGAGCATAGAGAAGGAGACATTCCTGAGGGACTGTTAACTTAGAGAAGGGAGTGGTCTCTCTAAAGAGCACAGAAAAGGAGACATTTTCGAGGGACTGCCAGCTCAGAGAAGGGAATGGTCTCTTGTGCGATATGGGGTAGTGGCATTAGAGCTCACTACTGGAAATGAAACCTGGAAATGGTCAATATAAGTGCATGTGTTATTGTTGATGGCCTGATAAACCCAATGGTGTTGTCTTGGCTGATGATTGGTTGTTGATATAAGTGTATTTTTTATACAAGTACAGGCGATTTGTTGACGGTCTGATAAACCCAATCGAAGGTTGGCTTGACTGTGCTTGATATATAGCTAAAAGGATGTTGTGAAGTAGCCTACGCACTGACCTAACATCCAAGTCCATAGGCGATCCCAAGGCTTGCAAAGCAAAGCAGGATCCTGTGGACCAATGAGGAAACGCACAATACAGATAAGTATTGGATCATTTTGCAATTCTTGCTTATGAATATGCATGTGTATATGATTTGGTTATGATGTTTTAAGCTCTTGTTTAAGAGATAAAAGCTGATGAGAATAAACTAAACATGTGAATTTATTCAATGTCTGAATACAGGTATCACTGGAAGTGAGGACTATGAGAGCATCCTAGGGGTGCATGTGGACATGTGACTGTCCTGAAGAGCTCAGAATGAGTAGTAATGAAAAAGGTGCTAGTGATACTATGGAGTTCCTAGCAGCCGAGACAAACCATGTGGAGAGGCTCCATGGTTAAGAGGTCTGAAATAGACCGGAGACACTAAGTGTCATGACCAAGAGAGATTGGTCCAACATTCACGGTGAATTGAAAGAGGCTGAGAGCATGAAAATCCATAGCAGTGGTGTGGGTTCCAGGATGGAACAAAACAAAGAAGAAAAATAAAAAATAAAAATAAAAAAACTCTTGCTGCTCTCTCTTGCCTTTCGATTATACATATATACATTTATGCATTGAGAAAACAAAAGGTTGTTGAATGCATGTATTACTGAAAATAGAATGTGTATATTTGCTTAAAGTAAATTGTGAATGCCAGAATGGTTAATTCCCTACCCAAAAATGGACATGAAGGAGCTCATGTGCCTGTTGGGAAGGCATGAAAAATATGAAAGTCTTCTTGATGAGGCTTGGACTGTCATGCCAATTGGGAAATTAATTGACTGATTTTAATGCCTATATTATGCTTGGTCTAATAGAATTCCAATGATACATTTCACAGGTGAGAAAGGTGAAATCCAGTGGTGCATATTGATCATGGCAGTAGACCAAAAGTTGCTAGACTTGGATGGAAGTCTCCTCCAAATGATTGCCAGGATCCAAGAGAATCTTGGAGATATGCTCAAGATACAGAAAAGGAAGAATGAGATGAACCACCAGATTTTGCAAGACTCTATTGGTTTGCAAAAGGAGGTCAAAATCCTTCTGGGAACAATCCATAAAGGCAAGGGAAGTGGACCAATGATGGAACATTCGTCCAAGCGATCCATTAAGAAATGGTACAGCCATGAAGACTCAAAGGAAATTGAGCAGGGAAAGATGAGGCAGCCAACGAAATGCTGGGAATGCAGAGGACATCACTTACGCCGGGACTACCCAACAAGGGATCATAAAGAGGGTAGCTATTACGGAGAGAAATTCCTATGGCTTGGGGTACCACAACAGACAGCTTGACTCCAGAAATCAATCCTTTCCAATATGCAATATAAATTAAATATCTAACACTAAAGGATCAGACCTTGTACCTTATTCCAGACGGTTGAAGTAGATCCCCGTTGAGCTTTCCAACTTCCGCTTGAATTGATAGATTACTTCCTCAACAACAAGTAAACAATACAAGCATACTATATATATTGGTGTTAGATCTATTCTAGGATATATAATCAACAATGCATAAACATTTGAAATCATCCAATGGATAAAATAATTCATTCAAACATACATTATTGGACAGGAAAAGATATTTCTATTATTATAAAATCAGAGATTACAATGGATAAAACCTCTGTCGGCATGTCTGTGAATTGGAGAAACTGAATCCCCCACTTGGGCCTCCACCACTTCAATCCTCCATCTCTCGATAGCAAGCTCACAAGCAAAAGGAAAGCTTGGGAAGAACACAAAAGTGCTCCAAGGGAAAAAGGGATGCAGACTCAAGCATAAGTTCCGGCAACAATAGACTATAGTTTCTTTGCTCTCAATTCTCTCTTATGCCTTCAATGTACCAAAGAGTTCCTTATATAGCTTTTCAAAGGGGTAATGAAAGGTCGAATCCGAGCGATCTCAAGGCATATGGAAGGCCAGGATTCAGGTGAGTCGGATCCATGTCAAGGAAAAATCCAAAAGGATTTGGATTTTGTACACATCCCGATGTATGCGGTTTTAGTGGTCAAACCCGCGTAAATACGCAATTATAGGTTTAAAAGTCGTGTATAGTAATTTACACATGTTTTTAGGGATGGTCAAGGAAACGTCAAAGGACAAAGAATGGTCCAAGGGGTCTAAGGAGTCTGCAGAGGGACAGGGTAAAGGCCATACAAGTGTGATTCACCTGGAGTGGTAAAATCAGCTATAACAGCAGCAGCCACAAAGTTCCTAGACTTCGGGATAAGCCACGAGCTGAGAACCAGCAAGAGAAGTACGTGGAAGCCGAGGGGCTTGGTCCTGAACTTTCAAAGTAAATAACTGAACATGGGACAGATTTGCAAAATTTTGAAAATTTGATGTGCGAATTGTATATGTATTCCTATGTATTCGAACACCGAGGATGGTGTTATTCCAAGGGGGAGGGGATTGTAATTCCCCGGTTTTGACCCCATTTGCATTAAAAGGTACATGATGTATACATTGTAATAAATTGTGGTGTGGAGCTAAAGGCAAAAGCCCCACCATCGATTCAGTTGTGTTATGTTTCGGCAATAGGGATCGTTTGCAATGGTACATCGTGCTATCCAGCACACTCTAGTTTTGGCATCATGTAAGTATGCACATCAATTTAAAATAAACCTACAACCAGCTACAATGGTGCAACGTTAAATGAAAAGGACATGAGTCCTAAGGTTAAGGGGGGGTTTTCTAACCCATGGGGGGGCATTGGGATTTTGCCATGTGTCGACCACCTTAGTTTCTATTGCTAGTGGGGGAAGCTATGGGCTGGAAGGAAACCACTACGCTCACACTCTCTCCACGATGCATCGTTTGGCCTGTCCACTCTCCCGATCGTGGCTGTTCATTCACCTTCACGTGGACTGATTTGAAAGAATCCAAATTCCATTGTTTGGGGGTTCGCCTTCCCTCTCTCATGCGTTTGCCGGTCTGTGGTTGTGTTCCTTCCATTCATGCAGAGAACTGATTTTATTTCCTTAACACATTATTGGACTGGGTATTGTTCCATCCTTCATAGTGGATCGTGAGTTGAAGACTGTGGCGGTTCCCTCACTGAATGCTAGTTGCAGTCTACTCCATGCATTGTTGACTATGTTTTCCTTTACAATGTGGCATTTGCCGAAGATTCCTGTGGTTTTTCCCTGTGGTTAAATGATGAACTGTGATTGTTGGCTGTGTCTTTTTCCCTCACACCTAAATCGGGAGTTTGTTCCTTTTTCCATTTTCTGGTCTGTGTAATTTTCTCCAACAATTGCATGAAGGATCGTGTGCTGTGGGCTCAGTGTTGGGAATCTGGCTTCCTTCCCTTTTTGCAGACCATGTAATGTTGCCATCATTTCCTTATATGATTGGGGCTGCTGTTGACTTACCCTGGTTCTGGATTTCTGTGTATGTAAGTACCTTGTTGGGTTATTGCTGAGTTGTTTTGGCCACGCTAGGGAAAAGAACAACTCTGAATTGTCGTGTTTCACCTGAGCTGTGTTCACCTTGTCGTTTGGGGTTGTCACCCTGTTGTCTTCATCTCCTTCATAGAGCTGTGAACTATTGTTTTACTGCATTATGCAGTCGTTGCTATTCGGACTATTGAGAATAGGAATAGAGGCTGGGTATGCTTGAGAAACTGGTGTTTGGAGCCACTCAGACAGAGTGAGACTGCTGGCTTTCTTCTCCACAACCCTTGAATAATATTGGAAAGGGAAGTCAGGACTTGAGGGACTATGAAACAGAGAAAGGACTGATTCCTGCTGTTGGGTGTGTGGATGTCTTAGAGGTCAGGGTTAGCTCTAGTGTAGGCATCCTTAGCTCTCCGTTGAGGCCACCAGCTCAGCATTTACCCTTCCCTAACTCCTTGATGGCCTGTTAAACCCTACTGTGTGGGCTTGGCTGATTTGTGTACTTGGCTACGTGTAATCCTGCTTTGACCCTTAATCCTTGAGGAATCATGCCCAGCTCGGGGATGGCAATGTTGTTGATATATTGATGAGCACGCTGGCCTATGGTTGGGTGGAACATTGAGGCGACGTAGCTGGTTGCAAGATGAGTCCTTTTTAAGATGAGTATTCTTAAATATTTTGTCTCTGCATTTATATTTACTGAATAATGAATATGATGAACATGTGATATGCTTGAATGAATGTACGTTTACTTCTGCTATGCATGTGAAGGTTAATGCATCTTAGCATGTTTTATGTTTTAAGTTTTTATTTCAGCACTATATGCATGTTCATCTTCATGGGGCTATTTTCCCGTATGTTTGGTGATAGTAGCGTCCTCTTCGCCGGTTAGAGGGTTGGGGTCATTACAGAATTTGAAGTGTTCAAGTCAATGTCATCTCCAGGTGATCCCACTCTTTCCTCGGAGAGTTATAAGACTGAAGTATCCACCTTGACACAATATTTTTCTCATCCCACTCTTCTAGTTGAGAATGAGTTGAAAACTACTAAGAGGTTTTCCCGAGTCAGTTTAGATTGTTCAGGACAAGGGGTCATCACATGTATTTTGACAGAACCCCCTCCAGGTACTGAGGTTATTTCCTTTTATTGGAATATTCTAGTAGAAGCTCATCTTCCCTTGGGTGTCCCATTCAACATATTTGTAAGAGTTGATGATAAGAACATACTTTGCACTATTGTTGATGAAGGGGATTCTGTTTGTATTTTATCCTCAATTGTTTGGAAAACTATAGGTTCTCCTCATATTGTGCCATCCACTGATCAGATACTGGATTTTGATAGAATACCTACTAGACCTTTAGGGATCCTTCCTCAGTTACCTATCACATTGACATTATGGCATTCCCAAATCCCTTAGATTTCAATATCTCCTTGGATGATATTATATTTATGCCATGAAAGTTGTAGTGTCAACACTCTTTCAAGTGATGTATATTCCTCCTCATGGAAACATAGCGATCATTGAACAACTTTCTTTTGTTACAGCTAATCATCGAATGACTTCTAGCCAATAGATTTCCTCGAATGTTCAACATGTTTTAGTGTTTTTTTCCCCTTCATCAGCCATGCCTTTCAAATATGGAAATCATTCCGCAGTTAAGTCATTAGTAAACCAATAGATTATTCCCTTCATGGGGAATCTTGCAGCATCATGTCTCCAGTCTCAGGGCATCATACTAGAGTTAAGATGCTAGCTTCTTATGTAGGGGAGAATTACCAACCTATGGATATCATGTTGGGTAGGGATCACCCTTAAGCATAGTTTATTTCCATTTCAAGCTTGTTAAAAAATGAAATGGGATACTTTAAGCATATTTCACTTTTTTGTATCAAGCTCATTAAAAAATAAAACAAATCCCCCTCCCATTGAGTCGATTCTTCCACCAGATTTAGTACTTGAACCTTCATTTCATTTTCCTATGTTACTTTATCCTCTTTCTTCCTCCAGCTTTAGTGAACATTTTCCTAGTAGTAACTAAGAGTCTACTTGGCTGAAGTAGAAGAGTCGGTAAATGAAATGAATATTGAGGGGATGTCTCCATCCTCTGGACATCATATAAGATAGTAAGCCACTAGATTTTGTGATAATTCTAGGGATAAATTTCCAACCTCTAGACATCATGTTGGGAAAAAAACCCACTATTTTGTGGACAATTTATTTTTGGATTCAATCTCGCTAAAAAATGAAACCATCATCCTAAGAATAGTTCATTCTCTATTGAAAGATCGTTTAAAAAATGAAGCAGGTACCCTGATCATTCTTCTAATTGATCTTTGATCTTATTAAAACAGCAAGGTGGTGTTGATCTTACTTTTTACTTTTTCATGATTTGGTTAAAACATGAAAAATTGTTTTATCTTACTTTTTACTTTTTTGTGCTCTGGTTCAAACATGAAAAAGATTCTGAGTTCTTTTGATACCATAGTTGTGCTCGTTAAAACAAGCAGAAATTGTGTCGAGCTTAGTATTTGTTCTTTCTCATGCTCGTAAATACATGAGAATAGGTTACTGAGTATATGTTTATCACTTTTTTGGGGCTTGTAAAAGTATATGAAAAAGGAACTCCCATGGAGTCTCATTTAAGCTCTTTTCAGACTCATGAAATAATAAAAATTTGTCAAGTGAACTTGTCCCTTTCACGCTCATAAAAGTACTTGAAAGGACATTTGTTTAGCGATAGTTTACCCCTTTTTGCTCCGAGAGGCGCTCTACAGCCCAGTATGGGGGAGATCTTGTCACGTGATGTAACGTTACTAACATGTCGGCAAAAAATAATAGCGAAAGTGAATATTATGGGGGAGATCTTGTCACGTGATGTAACGTTACTAACATGTCGGCAAAAAATAATAGCGAAAGTGAATATTATGGGGGAGATCTTGTCACGGGATGTAACGTTACTAACATGTCGGCAAAAAATAATAGCGAAAGTGAATATTATGGGGGAGATCTTGTCACGGGATGTAACGTTACTAACATGTCGGCAAAAAATAATAGTGAAAGTGAATATTATGGGAGAGATCTTGTCACGTGATGTAACGTTACTAACATGTCGGCAAAAAATAATAGTGAAAGTGAATATTATGGGGGAGATCTTGTAACGTGATGTAACTTTACTAACATGTTGGAAAAAAATAATATCTCGACAAAAAATAATAGGGATTTACATGAAATTATAGAGCCTAGGATTGGGTTGCATTATGAGAGAAACAGGCTTCAATGGAATTTCACTTATTTTCTTATTAATGTGTATATAATAAATGGAATTTGTATCCATCAATAAGGAATGGAAAATATTTGTTTAGAACCAGTGATGAGTGCCTTAATGTTCTCCAGTTCGATTAACAAGAAAGAGCTGGGTGAACTTTTACAGCATTTAGATCCAAATCTTAGGCTCTATCAAGTGCCGAGAGGGTTCAACTATTTGGAGGTGCAAACCTTTTTTTAAGTATTGCACTCAAGTATCAGCTACGGTGTCATTCAAACCAAAAGACACATCTTATTTAAGTCTACCTATAATATTTTTATTATTAATATTTAATCCCGCTAGAATATTTTTTTGGCATTGATTGGAATGAGAAAGGGCACTGATAGGGCTTATTGGAACAATTTGAGTATGCAAATCATCTGCAACAAATCCAACCAAACAAATTCTGCAAAATTGAAACTACTTCAAATAAGTCACCTTTAACGCAATGAAATAATCGTTCCTTCTTAAACGCAAGACAAACTTACAAGGTTGGCTGGCATTCTTTGCCGAATTCGGGCTTTGTGGTAGGGTAACGTTCTTTGCAGAGTTTGGGCTTTGTGGGAGGTAGCAAAGGAAAGGCATGATGTAAACAGAATAATTATATCCGCAGATTCCCCCTATTGATCTACACTTGCTGCAGTTTTTGAATGCTTCATCAATTCCATTCCATTAGATTTCAAAACCCCCACGCAGAAGCTAACAAACATTCTCCGCAAAGAAAGATGGTAATTATTCCAGGATGGGTATTTCAATAGATTTGTTGCAAAACTTAAAAGAAAAGGTCAGACCGAAAGGAATGACCCATATATCCTTATCATTACAAGGCACGAGAACCAGAGGCTCATTCAATGCTTGACATCCTGTTAGCAGGGTTATATTTTGGGTGGACGGACTAGAAAGGTTAAATGGAGAGATAGTGAAATCAACAGAAGCTTTTGGAAGGCCGCAGTCTGAAAAAACTGTGCCACTGGCGATTTTCATTTTTATTTGATTGTTGTAGCTCAAAACCCTGTAGCTCACTTTGTTGATTATGAGGTAGGGAGTGTTGGATTTATGAAACTGGACCTGAAAACCAGGGTGGCCGCATCCTGATTTTTCTAAGCTGAAGGGATATGATATCTTGCTGAAGAATCCATAAGTAGCGTTGAGGCAATTAGGTATCTAACGGTTGCAAGAACAGAAATTGAATAGAGCTACTATAAGCACAAGAAATTGCAGAGGTCTGGCATATATCAAAAATCAGGGCAACGACTGGAAATGGATTGTTGTCATCCTGTGAAGCAAGAGAGGCAGAGCCGAGAAATATTTTTCACTTTCAAATCTTCAAATCCAAGCCAGGCTCATCTAATGATGCTGCTATTTCACGCATTGCTTCTTCAAAGGATTCCAACCAAGGTTCCACTAATGATGCTATTCCTTCAGACAACGTCAAAGAATTTGGTCTTAATTTTGAGTATTCAGAGTTTGCCAAGAATTCCCACTCAGTAGGTTGTCACCATAATCATAAACAAATGCTTACCAAGCAAGCACTGTGATTGAACGTATATATGGGGTTTTGCCTATCTTTTTCTCTGTTTTATTTTTACCGGCTGCTCATTCTTGGTATGAAAAAGCTTATTATTTTCGGAGATCATGTCTAACAACAGCTGCCACGCTCTCGCATGCACTGTCAATTGAGCTCTGGGTTTCCTCCTTGCAAAGGGTCTCAGAAGCCCATATCTTGTCATCGTTTCTAGAGGATCATCCCTGTAATTGCTGAGACAGGGTT
>LPNX010691594.1:235308-261748 GCA_001517045.1 Pseudotsuga menziesii | reverse complement strand
AAATTAATTGCACATTTCACTCTTGAGAATGATTGGCAGGCGAATCCCTCTATGATCCCACATTTCACTCTCTAATTACTACACAGACATTGAAAAAATTAATTGGACATTTCAGTCTTGATAATGATTGGTAGGCGAATCCCTCTATGATCCCTCTAATTACTACACATACATTGAAAAAATTAATTGCACATTTCACTCTCTAATTACTACATAGACATTGAAAAAAAATAATTACACATTTTACTTTTGATAATGATTGGTAGGGGAATTCCTCTAATTGCTGAGTGGATTTTATTCCTAAGTGGATTTGATCCCTCTAATGATAGTAGCTTATTATTTTAATTGATTATAATGTTATCTATTTCGGAGATTGCTAATTGTGTAGAGTTATTTAAGAGGTATTATTCCAGTAAGAAACTAAAGATAGTAAGTTTACATGGATGTAATCCCTTGGCACATGTAACATCAATGGAAAATTTCACACCATGTAATTATCTGCAAAAAAATTTAACAATTTATTCAATCCTTAATACTTATTACTTATATTGAGATAATCCTCATAATTCTATTTGTGTTTTCAACTTAACATGTTCCTCACAATGTTGATAAAACTCGAGTTTTGTGTAACCCCCCACGACTGAAACTAGCCTAGATCCAAATCCTAGGCTCTATCAAGCGCCGAGAGAGATCAAATCTCTCGAGGTGCAAACCTCTTCTCAAGTATTGCACTCAAGGAGCTTTTCGAGGAGAGATTTGCACCTCGGGAGATTTGATCCCTCTCGGCGCTTGATAGAGCCTAGGATTTGGATCTAGGCTGGTTCATACCATTTGGACTATTTACAAAAAAAGAATACTCTAGTCAACCATTGACTATAAGAGTTATCCTCGGTATTATTTTATTCTTTTTTTTGGGCTTATGGGACTAAATTTATGAAAAATATCTTTTTGGAATATTCTTTAAGTGCTTTTTAGATATAAACATGAAAAATCATTGGCTTTTTGGAATATTCTTGAGCCAATTTTTCCAAGACAATTGTCATGTCAACATGTTCAATAGAAGCCTTATATTGTGTTGGTCCTTGTTGTGTCATAAGAGAAGTTCAACCTGAGAAAATCCTTATATTGCATCGACCAACTTTGCAATCATCAAGCCTACTTTTGTGTCAGTCATCCCTTAGTCAGTTCCAAAGTCACTCCATACTCAGAATTACTTCAAAAACCTTTGTTCTTGTTTGGTGGTGATGATGGGAAAACATCATGGCCCTCCTTTGAAATGTCTATTCTTGTTGTATTTAACACATCATCCAAGAGTTAGACTTAGAAATGAGTTAAGTACCTTTGGCATGCATGTCTCAATGGTAGGTTACCTCGCTTTCAACAGTAGGATTACATAATTGGCCTTTTATTGAAATATTCCACCGAGTGTTCGACTTCAGCTCATTAATTTGCATTTGAGGGAATGTACTAGAGTACCTTGAGGATCATTGGCATCAATGGTGATTTCCCTCACACTTGTTAATGGTATACCTCAAAGACGGGTAAACAAGCCCAATTTCTTCCATGTTCAATGCCAAAACATCTATTCACATGGTCTGATAGAATTATACCATTCAGGTTAGGGATGAATATCATGGATTTCATTTGGGAATGTACTTGTATTATCTACCTTCCCAGGTTGCGATGAGTATTTTGTGTGCATTCCATTGAATAGATACACATTGTATTTATGGTGGCTATGCTCAATTTTGAGTCATTATGACATAGATCTACATTATATGTTCAATGGCTATGCTCAAGTTTGATTCATTATGGCATAGATCTACATTGTATGCTTGGTAGCTATGTCTAGATTTGAGTATTTTTGTCATGGATCTGTGTTGTATTTTGGTAGCCATGACCTGGAAGTATTCATATGGATATACAATCTATTGATCAACAACCATTATATGATTCATTGGAATACATATCTCAAGGATTATTATACTGCAAAGTCTTTGTTTGTTGTTGACAAGATTCCAACTGATGGTCCTTTGCCTCAACCTTCATCTCTCAAAGTATTTCACCTATCCTTTCACTCTAGTTTCATACATTAGGGGGGGATTTGTTACAGGGAAATTTCGCTATCTCCATGACAACAGACCATATACATCTAAATTTTTCTTAATCCCTAACCTAATTGTGCCAAAAATTACCTGTAATATGAGTGTCATGAAGTTTTTCCCTTTAGATAGCTTAATTAGCAACATTGTTGTAGCCTACTAATTGAAAACCTATGGCACACTTCATTGTCACAGGTTTCTTTTTGGAAACTTAAGACACTTTCACTAGATGCCTTAATAAACAGTGTGACACCCTAAATTGTTGCAAGCTTCTCTTGGACAAGGTGCAACATTGTTTGTATGAATAGAAAAAAAAACATTCGAGGACATTCTAGAAGGAAGCCGTCATGGATAGGTATCCCCTCCTTGTAACACCCTGGTTTTGACCCCATTGCATTAAATGTACATGATGTATATATATTGTAAATGGTCATGGTGCGGAGCTAAAGGCCAAGGCCCCACCATTGATTGGTTATGCTATGTTTCGGATTTAAATTGTCACCGATGGTATATTGGGGCATGCGGCATACATATCAAGTTTTAGCATCATGTAAATATGCATCTTTAATTAAAATGAACCCGACCAGCTACGTTCGTGGCAACTAAATTGAGAAGGGGGCATGATTTTCACAAGGATAAGGGTGGGGAAATTGTCAAACCTTGGCCAATGAGGGAAAAACCCATATGTCACCACCTTGCCTTACCCAACCACCTCCATTAAAAATTACTGCTGGCAGTTGGGGCAGTTATTGTTTCTGGGAGTGGGATGGCAGGACTGTCAGTCCTTTCCCACACTCACACTCCACTCATGGTTGACCTCCCGATGGTAAAGAAACCACTGCCAACACTCACGCAAACACTACTCTCTCCATGACGGTGCTAAACGCTCACGCACTTCCAATTCACATCCTCTCTGTTGTCTGTTCATCCACGCACAAGCTGGGAGCTATTCGTCCTCACGCAGGGACCATATTCTGTCCATTATCCCCACGCACAAGTATTCTTCTACTTTGGGCTCACACAACGAGCTAGGAGCTGTGCGTTTTCATCCATGGTTTCCCTGTGAAGGGCCATTCACGTTTTCGGTCATGTGTATGTGTTTCCTTACCAATTCGTGGCATGTACATATGTTGCCTCTACCCAGCTGTGAACTTGGTGTAAGCTCCTTAGTGACTTCACTGTTTAGATCGGGTCGCTGATTTTCCCCACGTTGTGGGTTGTGTTTTCCGTGGTCTTCTTTACATTTTGGGGACTGTTGTAAATTCGCTTGAGAGTCATTTTGGCCATGATAGGGCCAAGAATGACTCAGGAATTGGGTTCCCTGTCTTAAGCTGTATCAGCTAATTGATTGCATTTGTGTAATGGTTGGTCTTTGGACTATGTAGGGAGCAGGGATGGGGGCTTGGTTTGCTTGATAAACCTGGTGGCTGGAAACCACACAGACAGATCTAGAGGGCTAGCTTTCTTCTCCACAACCCCTGAATAGCATTGGAAGGGAATGTAGGGCCTGAGGGACTGTGTAGCAGAGAAGGGACTGATTCCTTGTGTTGTGTGTGTGTGGGTGTCTTAGAAGTTAGGCTAGTTCTGATGTAGGTGTTCCTATCTCTGCAATGAGCTCACCAGCTTAGCATTTAGCTTTTCCCAACTCCTTGATGGCCTGATAAACCCAACTGTGTTGGCTTGGCTGTGTTTTGTGTATCCTTTGCTATGTGTAAGCTTTCTTGTTCCCTTATTCCTTCGAGAATCATGCCCAGCTCGGGGGTGGAAGCGTTGCTGAGAGATTAAGGAGCACGATGGCCTATGGTTGGGTGGAACGTTGCAGCGACGTAGCTGGTTGCAGAATGACTTCTTCATAAGATAAGTGATCTTGTCCATTTTTACTTCTACAACCATATTTACTGTTAATGATTATGATGGACATGTTGAATGAATGCTTGTATAAACGTATGTTGATTCCACTGTGCCTGATAAATAATTGTAGCTATGTATGATAAACAATTACATCTGTGCATGATAAATGTTCATGTGTGCATGTTCTAGTTCAAAGCATTTGTTTCAGCATTCTATTTTAGCAATTTTATGAATTCACATGTTCATGGGGCTGGTATCCCAGATGGTTAACACCATGGGTCGCGTCCTCTTCGCCGGTCGGAGGGATGGGGACGTGACAGCGTGGTATCAGAGCTCATGTTGCAGCATGGGCTTGAATGGACCACGAAGATGCAGCGACAGAAACAGTATTTCTTTCTGCCCAACAGAAATCAGGGAATGACTGGAAAATTCAAAAATTGTCTAAGTGTTGAACAGTCGGAAGAGCTAGTGGGAAAGACTTCCAATGTAGCAGAAGAGCTAGCGGGAAAGACTTATGACGTAGCGGAAGAGCTAGGTGGAAGCGTACCCGACGGAGAGCAATTGGAAAGAAAAGTTAAAATTTTGGTTTGGAATCCGTCGAAAGAAAATAGTGGATCGAGCATCTGCCGTTGTAGATGGCTAAACGACTACGCGTCCGACGGATAAGGCCTCCGACAACCGACGCCGTAATGAAAGTTCAAAAAAATTTCTAAGTAATCAAGACAGCGGCCGATCAAAAGAAGATCGAGGATCATGTTCTGCCGTTGCGGCTGTGGAAGGAACTATTCTGCCGACGCCATAAAGAAAGAAAGTTAAAAATTTTCTAAGGCCGAAACCGTCGACTATCGGAAGTAGATAGTGTTTGGTGTGCCGCCGTTGCGGAAGCCAAAGGCACTAGCCTGCCGATGAGAAAGGACTTCTGATGCCGTCGGCAAAAGTTAGCTATTTGAGCAGCGGATGTGGTGGCAGAAAGAAGAAGAAAAATTTCCGAAGAAAAATTTTTGATTTCCAAAAAATTTTCTAAGTACAGAAAACGTCGAAAAACTTTAGAAGATTGAACATCCGCCGTTGCGGCTGTCTAATGGACTATCCTTCCGAAGGATAGTGGATCTGATCGCCGATGAAAAGGAAATTTGAAAATTTTGTTTAAGGACGTCGGATGAAGTTAGTGGATAAAGCTTTCGACAACCGATGAGTATGGTCTGCGGAACCTGTAGTGGGATCACTACCCGTCGTTGCGGCTGTTTAGTGAAATAACCTTCCGAAGGGTTAGAATATCCAATTGCTGACACGATAGTTCTTAGTGGATCCGATAGCTGATGAACAGTGGAAGAAGTTAATGGTTTGTATCACTACCAAAATGTCGGATCAATAGTGGAAATGAGAGCTGATTCTGCATAAGGAAAATTTGAGTTTTTCGTGGGATTTTTCCAGCAGATTTCAATTGTTTTTCAATGGGATTTTCAGCTATTTTTCAGTGAATTTTCAAGGCTGAAAATGAGAAAGTGGCAGCGATCTTATGCACCATATTGCAAAAAAACCAATGATTTACAAAAACAAAAAAAAACGAGGGCGTTTCCCTCGACCCGCCCTGAGGGGCAAGCCCCCTTGACCCCCACCGTCCCCCTGAGACAGACGTTCTTTGATGAAGAAAATTTTGTGTGTTTGGGCAATTGTTATTTTACGGGTATTCTAGGAGAAGGTAAGTAATGCTGTTTTGTATCAATGTCATGCATCTAACGGTTGTGTTACTAACACGTTTGCAGAATCGTAGAAACCTTCAAGGGCATCATTCCAGGTAGTGCATTTTGACAAGTAAGTGGTGGTTCAGTATGAGAACCCATGATGGGTATGATGCTCGGGATTCTTATGAGAGAGCAAAAGATGCCATGGGAGAAAATGTCCATAATAGAAATGATGACATTGAGTCTAATGGAAGGAGATTCCAAGAGACACCGTCAGATGTTGCCTCCACCATGAGAAGCTTGATTAAATCCCAGGAAGAGCAGCATTAGTTGAATGCTGCAATGTTGCAGAGTTTGACAGACTTGCAAAGAAATATAGATTCTGGACGAGGTACAGCAAGACCAGAAGGTAGTAAGAGCAACACTAGGAGAAGGAGAAGGACTTCCAGTGGATCATCCGATTCTGAAGAATCCAGCGGGGATTCAAGTTCTTCTTCTTATAAAAGGAAAAGAAAGAGACACCATAGGGATCGCTCTCGAGATGAATTTAAGAAAGATAAACCTCCTACATTTGATGGTGAGGTAAAGACTGGACAAGAAGTTGAATCTTGGCTTCTTGGGATAAAGAAGTACTTTCAAGTGCATGATTATTCGTAAAACATGAAGGCAAGAGTTGCCATATTCAACCTGAATGGAAGAGCATCCATTTGGTGGGAACACTTCAAGCAAGTAAAGAGGATCAGTGAAAGGAGACTTAAGTGGAAACAGTTCAAGAAGTATTTCAAGCAAAAATACCTCTCTGACAGGTATTATGATGACAAGATTAAGGAATTCCATGAGCTGAGATTGGGACAGCAGACCATGGAAGAGTATGCAAATAAGTTTTTGGATCTATTGAGGTATGTCCGGTACATCAGAGATGAAAAAGTGAAGATCCAACGTTTTCTGAGTGGATTACCTCAGTCTTACAAAGATAGAATTGAGTTTTATGAACCTAAAACTCTTGAAGAAGCAATAAGGAAGGCCAAGTATTTCTATGAGAAAAGCAAAGGTAATCCTGATTACCATAAGGCATGGAAGGACAAGAAGAACGAGAAGTTTGACCAAAGAAAGAAAGGTTTCAAACCCTCTAACTTCAAGAATCAGCAGAAGCAGCCATCCCAAGCTGCGAGTAAGCCAGTTGGAGTGATAGGAGAAAAGCCTAAATATCCACAACAAAATAGAGGGTCACTCCAATGTTGGAAATGTGGAGGACCCCACATGCGCAGGAATTGTCCACTTGAGAATGAGAGTGCAAGGCGATCTTATAACCTTCAAGAAGCAGAAACAGTGGGTCAAGTAGCAAGGGCAGTCCCTAGGATTTATGCAGCACTGGAAGACCGCCAGGCAGATCACCAGTCAACTGTGGTTGAAGTAGCAGGTAAGATTGTTGAACAATCTGTTTCTATTTTGATTGACCCCGACTCTACACACAGTTATATTACTCCTAGAGTAGTGGAGATTTGTGCTTTTAAGAAAGTAAAGCATAGGAAGTCTTGGTTAGTCCAGCTAGCCACTGGAACTAAGAGAAAGGTTAGTGAAGTGGTAGAGAAGTGTCCATTGGTCATGAATGGATTGGTCACTTGTGTAGATCTGAATGTTCTACCGCTTGGTTCCTATGATGTTCTCATTGAAATGGATTGGTTAGAAGCTCACAGGGTGAAGCTTGACTGTTAAAATAAGACTTTTGAATGCATGAATGAAGAAGGAAACCTAGTAGTTGTGAAAGGCATTACAAAGGTGATTTCAGTAAGGCAAGTTTCAGCAATGCAGTTAAAGAAGTTCTATAGGAAGGGTTGCCAGTTGTATGCAGCTCAAATTTTTGAGGAAACGGAAGATGAAACTCTGAGGTTGGAGCACTATCAGGTGTTACAGGAATTCAGGGATGTGTTTCCTAATGAGATTCCAGGGCTTCCTCCAAAGAGGGACATTGACTTCACAATTGAACTTGTGCCAGGAGCAGAACTAGTGTCCAAGGCACCCTACATGATGAGTACACCGAAGATGCTAGAGTTGAAGATGCAACTACAAGAGTTGTTGGAAAAGAAATACATCCGGCTGAGTGTGTCTCCTTAGGGAGAACCGGTTCTATTTGTAAAGAAGAAAGATGGTACACTCAAGTTATGTATCGATTACAGATAGTTGAACAAGGTTACTGTGAAGAATAAGTATCCTTTGCCTAGGATCGATGACCTCTTTGATCAAATGAGAGGAGCAAAGGTATTTTCCAAGATTGACTTGAGGTCTGGTTACCATCAGGTGAGAATCAAGGAGGAAGACATTCATAAGACAACCTTCAGGACAAGGTATGGGCATTATGAGTTTGTAGTGGTACCATTTGGTCTCACAAATGCACCAACTACATTTATGTGCCTTATGAATAGTGTCTTCAGCAGGTATTTGGACAAGTTTGTTCTTGTTTTCCTTGATGACATTCTTGTTTATTCTAAGAATGAGGAAGAACATGAAGATCATTTGAGATTGACATTGCAATTGCTCAGGGAGCACCAGCTGTATGCGAAACTCAGCAAGTGTGATTTCTACAGAGATAGAATTCAGTATTTGGGTCACATTATCTCAAAAGAGGGTATATCTGTGGACCCTGAAAAGATTGAAGCCATTATGAATTGGCCTACTCCAAGAAATGTGACAGATGTAAGATCTTTTATGGGACTTGCAAGATACTACCGGATATTCATTGAGGGATTCTCCAGAGTTGCACATGCCATCACTTCTTTGCAAAAGAAGGGGATGAAGTTCGAATGGACATCGAGGTGTGAAGAAAGTTTCCAAAGGTTGAAGGGTCTTCTCACCAGTGCATCAGTATTGAAAGTTGCAGATCCAGAAAAATATTTTGTGGTGTGTACCGATGCATGCAGACAAGGGCTTGGAGGATTCCTTATGCAAGAAAACCACGTGATATGTTATGAGTCGAGAAAGTTCAAGGAGCATGAGAAGAACTATGCCACTCATGATCTAGAGCTCGTAGCCATAGTACATGCTCTCAAGATGTGGAGACATTACTTGATGGGTAGGAGATTTGCGCTCAGATCAGATCACTGTGGACTGAAGTATCTATTTGATCAGCCTACTCTGAATGCTAGGCAAGCAAGATGGCTGGAATTTTTATGTGAGATTGATTTTGAAATCAAGCACATAAAGGGAAAGGAAAATAAGGTAGCTAATGCACTCAGCAGGAAAGTGCAGGAAATGCATGTGGCATCTCTTAGTATTTGCCAATCAGATTTGAGGCAGCAGATTGTTAATCATGTTGCTGGAGATGAATTGTATGAGCAGGTAAAAGACAAATTGCAGCAGCAAAGTCTTGAGAAGAGGTATGAGGGATATAAATTGGAAGAAGATGGACTTCTCACTTATAAAGGTATAATTTATATTCCAGATGTAGCAGATTTGAGGAGAGTTGTTATGGATGAAATCCATCAAGCTCTGTATTCTGGTCACCCAGGATATCAGAAGACAAATGCTACAGCTAGAAAGCAGTACTTTTGGCCAGGAATGAAAAGGGATATGGCTGAGTACATTTCAAGGTGTATGAAATGTCAACAGGTAAAGGTTGAACATCAACATCCAGCAGGTTTGTTGCAGCCTTTGCCAGTTCCGGATTGGAAATGGGAAGTTATTTCCATGGATTTTATTACAGGATTACCGATGACTTGGAGACAACATGATTCCATCATGGTTGTGGTGGACAAGTTGACAAAGGCAGCACATTTTATACCATTTAAGTCTACGTATAAGACTGATGACATTGCAAAGATTTTCATGAAGGAGATATTCAAATTGCATGGATTTCCTAAGGCCATAGTCTCTGACAAAGGTGTCAAGTTCACTTCCAACTTTTGGAAGGGGTTGTTTGCAGATTTGGTTACAAAGCTAAACTTCAGCACTACATACCATCCTCAGACAGATGGTCAGACAAAGAGAGTTAATCAGGTGCTTGAAGACATGCTTCGCATGTACGTGATGGACAAACCAACCAAGTGGGAAGATTACTTGCACTTGGTAGAGTTTACTTATAACAATGGACAGTAGGCATCCTTGGGGATGAGTCCGTATGAATCTTTGTATGGAAGAAGGTGTAGGACACCTGTGACTTGGGATAATCCAGTGAACAGGATTGTGCTCAAGGCAGAATTGCTCAAGGAAATGGAGCAAGAGGTTGTAAAGATCAGGCAGAATCTTAAAGCAGCGCAGGATAGACAGAAAAGCTATGCAGATAAGCATAGGGTGAATAGGGAGTTCAGTGTTGGGGATCATGTTTACCTCAGAGTGAGGGTGAGGAATAGTTCCTTGAAGCTTGGTAGTTGTGCCAAGTTGTCATCGAGATACTGTGGGTCGTTTGAAGTGCTTGAGAGAATAGGGCCAGTTGCATATAGACTTGCATTGCCCGCTAGCACTAGAGCTCATAATTTTTTTCATGTTTCTTTGCTTAAGAGATATGTACATGATCCTAACCATGTGATAAATTGGGATGTGATTCAGGTGGAACCCGAGGGAGAGTTCCGAATCGATCCAATGCGCATCCTCGACAGGAAGGTCACAATGCTCCGGAACCGGGCCATAGGGCAGGTAAAGGTGCAATGGGAGCACTACGGACCTGAAGAGGCTACATGGGAGCTGGAGGATGCTATGCGATTGGCACATCCATTTTTGTTCAATTTTGTGGAACACTGAGGTGACACCAGTGTAGCATTTTGTTCAATTTTGTAAGCACTGAGGACAGTGCTATTGAAGGGGGAGGGGAATGTAACACCCTGATTTTTGACCCCGTTGCATTAAATGTACATGATGTATATATATTGTAAATGATCATGGTGCGGAGCTAAAGGCCAAGGCCCCACCATTGATTGGTTATGCTATGTTTCGGATTTAAATTGTCACCGATGGTACGGGGCATGTGGCATACATATCAAGTTTTAGCATCATGTAAATATGCATCTTTAATTAAAATGAAATTGACCAGCTACGTTCACAGCAACTAAATTGAGAAGGGGGCATGATTTTCACAAGGATAAGGGTGGGGAAATTGTCAGACCTTGGTCATTGAGGGAAAAACCCATATGTCACCACCTTGCCTTACCCAACCACCTCCATTAAAAATTACTGCTGGAAGTTGGGGCAATTATTGTTTTTGGGAGTGGGATGGCAGGACTGCCAGTCCTTTCCCACATGCACACTCCACTCATGGTTGACCTCCCGATGTTAAAGAAACCACTGCCAACACTCATGCAAACACTACTCTCTCCACGACAGTGCTGAACGCTCATGCACTTCGTCCTCACGCAGGGACCATATTCTGTCCATTATCCCCACGCACAGGTATTCTTTTGCTTTGGGCTCACACAGCAAGATGGGGGCTGTGCGTTTTCATCCATGGTTTCCCTATGAAGGGCCATTCGCATTTTCGGTCGTGTGTATGTGTTTCCTTACCAATTCGTGGCCTGTACATATGTTGCCTCTACCCAGCTGTGAACTTGGTGTTTCTTTCCATCCTTGGACTGTGTAAGCTCCTTGGTGACTTCACTGTTCAGATTGGGTCGCTAATTTTCCCCACATTGTTGGCTGTGTTTGTCGTGGTCTTCTTTACATTTTGGGGACTGTTTTAAATTCACTTGAGAGTCATTTTGGCCATGATAGGGCCAAGAATGACTCAGGAATTGGGTTCCCTGTCTTAAGCTGTATTAGCTGATTGATTTCATTTGTGCAATGGTTGGTCTTCGGACTGTGTAGGGAGCAGGGATGGGAGCTTGGTTTGCTTGATAAACTTGGTGGCTGGAAACCACACAAACAGAGCTAGAGGGCTGGATTTCTTCTCCACAACCCATGAATAGCACTCGAAGGGAATGCAGGGCCTGAGGGACTATGTAGCAGAGAAGGGATTGATTCCTTGTGTTGGGTGTGTGTGGGTGTCTTAGAAGTTAGGCTAGTTCTGGTGTAGGTGTTCCTAGCTCTGCAATGAGCTCACCAGCTTAGCATTTAGCCTTTCCCAACTCCTTGATGGCCTGATAAACCCAACTGTGTTGGATTGGCTGTGTTTTGTGTATCCTTGGCTATGTGTAAGCCTACTTGTTCCCTTATTCCTTCGAGAATCATGCCCAGCTCAGGGGTGGCAGCACTGCTGAGAGATTAAGGAGCACGCTGGCCTATGGTTGGGTGGAATGTTGCAGCGACGTAGCTGGTTGCAAAACAACTTCTTCATAAGATAAGTGATCTTGTCCATTTTGAATGATTACGATGGACATGTTGAATGAATGCTTGTATAAATGTATGTTGATTCCATTGTGCCTGATAAATAATTGTAGTTGTGTATGATAATCAATTACATCTGTGCATGATAAATGTTAATGTGTGAATGTTCTAGTTCAAAGCATTTGTTTCAGGATTCTATTTTAACAGTTTTACGAATTCACATGTTCATGGGGCTGGTAGGCCGGATGGTTAACGCCATGGGTCGCATCCTCTTCCCTGGTCGAAGGGATGGGGACATGACACTCCTATTCAGATGGATCTTGAACGAACTCCTAAATTTATGATATCTCACCCTAACCTTCTCCCCTTATCTCTCAAATCCCCTCTATCCATCATGTCTTATAAATATGAGCTCACCCCGGTGGGTGAGAGATTAGAAGGAATAGTAGATAGATGCTAGTGGAATGGTGCTAGAGTTTTTTTTATTCTTTTTTATCCCTTTGAATCAGGGTGACTCTTTGAGGAATTGGATTATTAAAAGGAAGATTTCAACGCTAAGGATTGGTTGTAATTCTCTCCCTCTCTTCTTTATATTACTACAAAAAATATTCTCCTTTCCTGAGTGAAAACTCGAAGTTGGGTAGCACTTCCGTGAGAATCGGCTACCAAACCAACATAGCGGGAGTTATTCGGCCGAATAACTATATTTATTCGGTCGAATAATTAAGTTATTCAGCTGAATATTTATAGTTTTTCGATCGAATAACTAATCCTTTATTCGGCCGATTAAACTTTAACAACAACCATTTAATTTGATGGAACAGATTGCTGACTGGTTAATTTTATTGGCAATTCAACAATTATTCGGTCGAACAATTATTCAACTAAACAATTGTTCGGCCGAATAATTTTTTACCATATAAGGTCAGCTGCTGGCTCATTTTCGTTGTTTCTCCTACAGCGATTTGTCGTTGTCCCGCCACCCATCGCCCCACCCGTCTCATTTCGCCACCTGTCTCATCCTTGTCAGCGTCACCCAACCGTCTGACGTGTGCATCCGCTATCCTGTCACCCCTTATCGTGGAGGTCTGTTCGGTGTGGAGGGCATGGAGGTCTGTTCGTCGAGGTGTACGTGGTCTTCTCATGGTGTGGTGTTGTTGTGCTTCTTCTTGGCTGTGAGGTAAGCCTTCAAACTTAACTTTTATATTACTATTATTAAGTGCTTGCTTAAACTATTATGTGCTTGTTTCATATCATGTTAGTAAGGACATAATTGCAATGGTAGTAAGGATAGAGTTGAACAGCTCTGCCCATTTGGACAGAGTTTAACAGCTCTACCCATTTGGGCAGAGTTCAACAGCTCTACCAATTTGGACAGTTTTACTTATTTTAAATTATTTTAATTAAACAAAATTTAATATAAAACTTGAAATCTGTTAAAGTTTTTTCTGTTTCTATTTTTTTATTAGCTTATTCTTATTCTTATTCTTATTCAGCTATGTACAAATGGACAGAGCTGATCTACTCTGTTCATTTGGACAGAGTTGATGGGCTCTATCCATATGGACAGAGTTGAACAAATCTGTCCAGATGGATAGAGCTGATCAACTCTATCCATATGGACAGAGCTGATCAAGTCCCTATGTAAACAATTTATATGACAATTGAAAACAATTCAAATGACAGTTGAACAGCTCTGTCCATTTGGACAGAGTTGAACAGCTCTACCCATTTGGACAGCTCTACTTATTTTAAATGATTTTAATTAAACAAAATGCAATATAAAACTTTAAATTTGTTAATGTTTTTTTTGTTTCTATATTTTTTAATTAGCTTACTCTTATTCCCAATGTACATAAAATTATATAGAATATTTAGACAGCTCTGTTTAAAAAAGGTCCATAACTTTTTAATTAGCTTATTTTTATTTTCTATGTACATGAAAGTTTATAGAATATTTAGAGCACTCATCCAAAAAAATACATGGTTATGTAGGCTTAAATAACTCCACCAGTATGCAACATCTCTAAATGATATTTAATACATTTAGACATTTAAGACTGTACAGGTTGCAACTCTGTCCAAATGGACATATCCGATCAGCTCTATACAAATAGACAGAGTTGATCTGCTCTGTCCATTTGGACAGAGTTGATGAGCTCTGTCCATATGGACAGAGTTGAACAGCTCTGTCCAAATAGACAGAGCTGAACAACTATGTCCAAATGGACAAATCTGATCAAGTCCCTAAGTAAACAATTTATTTCTGTATGTTTTTTTGTTGGTAGGGGACAAGATTCCAAAACCTTTTCATTTTACTTGCCTGAGTTACAACTTCAGCTATAGTGTAATAACTATATAGTTTTGTTCTTAACCTCTACTAATTGCTTTAGTCCATACAACTACTAGCCAAAGTATAAGTCCCATGGCACTTTATGAGTATCTTAGTCCATGATGCTTTGCATTAAGTAACATTGCCATTTCATGCTTTTCTGAAACATAGAGAGAAAAGGTTAGATAGATAAAGGCAAGTTTAAAGAAATAATTGCTTTATCTTCTTATGGGGACGAAGACCAAAACAACCAGAAGTGTAACGTAAAATGATAGGGATAGGCTGGACTAATGGGGGGAATCCATAGGTGTATGTGGTCAGTCCCTAGATGCTTTCCTTAGTCAAAGTTGAAATCTATATGTCTTTTCCATTTGATGTGATAAAACTATGAAATCACAACAGCTAATTGATAGCAGTTAGTTGATTCACTGCCCTTACTTTTCATTGCTTTATACAACTAGAGGAACTAGGATATATAATTCATTGTAAACACTCCAGATTCTAGAAGAAGGGAAGTGGAAGTATTTAAAGATGAGAAACGAAGAGAAGGAAAGGAATAATCTAGAAATACTTTCTCCCTATGAGATTCAGGGATGAGCTAGTTGATTCACCTACGATTTAAGTTCAGTTGAAGAAATAGAAGCTCTATCTATATTTAATAGTGATGCTCTCACTAACAAGTCTATAATGACTAGGTAGCTAGTAGCCAACAGTAGTGTCTGTCTGTAGAATAGGTAAGTACTTGCACTTGCCTTAAACTATATTTTATACTTAGCAAAACGTAGTTCATGCACATGTAGTTAAAGGACTATTAGATAATATTAGTGATATCTAGGTCCTTACTGAAATATTAGTTTTTATATTTGTTAGGGATTTGAAGTTGATTAATTAACATGTAGAAGGTTAGGTCCTTAATGATTGAGGCATTATGGCTGTCGAACTTTAGGCCTAGATATTTAGGCCTGACACACAATCTCCTTGCATTTTCCACCTCTCAACTTGAAAAATTGTTTAATGAATCAACATGTTTGGCTTCAAATTACTCTACGTTTCAACTTTTGGCCTCTGAACCAAAACAAGTTTATGGCATGTGCCAGGGTCAAAATTTATACAACGTGCGTAGCAACCATCATATACCAGTGTATTTAGTGGATTTAGGGATCTTCCTTATCACAAAGAAGCCTCATCGTCTTTATATATGTTATTTCTCCATACCCCCTTTGTTTTTCTATTTATATTACATTGAAAGCTTAATTTTAGTAGTAGCTAGATCTTTGAAGTTGATTAATTAACATGTAGAAATTGATATTTGTGTAAACTTGTAGATATCATATCCAATGGAAAGAGAGCCGCCTTTGAGACAGAAGCATAGGAGGTCATCACATTCTTCGGGAGTTGGTGTCCAAAATGAAAATCGAAGATTATCGACTTCACCTCGATACTCAAGCCTATTGTATAGTTCACATTCATCTGATCATCGACGTAGCGATAGTGGTAGAGATGATTCCCCCTTATCATCTATGGGTGAACATGGATCTTGACCTTCTGTACGGGAGACAAGTGTGGAAGCAGAGCAAGGTTTGCAAGAGGCTCGTCATCCTACACAAGGTGGCGAAGGTCGAGCAAGGACACAATATGTCCAGCTAGCCGAGGGTTGTACGCCCATTACGACTTATCCATAAGATTTATCGGACGAGATTCCATGGGAAAGTGGGATTCAACAAACAACTCTTGAAAGTTGTAGGGCTCACTATGACAAGCTGCAAAATGATCTTTATAGTTTGGATCTTGCTCCAGAGAATAAACAAAGTATAGAGATGGTTTTGTTATCTTTACAAAAATTCATTGAGGTATATGAGGATCTTAAACCAACAACAGATGGTTTTGTTGCTTTGATGCAAAGAAGAAAGGCAGAAGTGATGGGTCCAGATAAGTGGGTTGTTGTGAAGGAAAGGGTGACTAAATATTAGGCCAACTCAATGTTCAACTTCAAAGAGGGCCTAAAGCAGAAAGCATTGAAAGTGCAATATTTTAAGCACCCTGAACTTGCACATTTTTTATATGATCGGTTTCTTATAGTCTATGGTCGGTTTCCATGGAACGATGAGGTTCCTAATTATTTTGCTAGGTTTTTTTATGCTGAGTTTTTTTTAGGAATTAAGCCAGACTATACTGATATTCATTCCGAGTTTTATGGAGTTAGAAAGGGGAGGATATACAATCGAAAAGGTGCCCTTAGAGATCCTAGTACTATTTGACCTCCACCTCCGATATCTCGTCCACCTAGGCTTGTGACTTACAAATCAGAGATGGAGCCCACATCACAAGTTGGGACAACTGCAAGGCATAATGTTGCCGAAGGTTTGACTTCAAATTTTGTAGGAGTTGATGTATGATTGAGTCGAGAGAGGGCTCATGCCATTGTTTGGCAAAATTTTGTTTACAAAACAAATGATGAGTTAGATTGTATGGGCATTGAAGATGTAAAGGCCTATGCGAAGCTTTGTCGTAATATAGCTTCGGATAGAATATATAATGTCACGTCAAGCATAGGAGAGGTTTGTGTACTTCCAATCTATTATTATTTTTATTCATTTTGAATTAAACTTTTGGTTACATTATATCTATGTATGATAAATTATTTTTTGATGTATAGTAATAAATACGTTACATAAATGTTTATTGTTTTTAGTTTTCTCGATTGTTAAATGAACATAATTTTAGAGTCTCCACTAGTCAAAATGCTGGAAATGTAGAAGAGCATATTGGAGAGGTATATTTAAAATTTACACATTTATATTTATGTTTGAAAGATATTTTTGTTTGTTTATAAATTTAACTATGTATCTTATTGTTAATTTGACTTATTTATGTAGGTTTCATTAGATTCGAACTTTTTAGATGATTTTCCATCTATTGTGAGCTAATGTTTTATTTTTTTTGTTTTTTAAGTTAATTGCTAAGCTTAATATTTTTTGCTTTTACTATGAATTATTTATTAACAAAATTTAAATTTTAAGTGAAGAGAACATATTGAAATTGGAGGTGAAGATATAGGTTCTTTGATGGATGTGGATATTGGCACCGAGGTAATTTTGTTCATAATTGAATTGTTCTTTGATATATATGTTTAAATAGTTTAAATAATGTTTGACATTTGTAAATTGATTTTATATATGTTGAAGCTTGGGTCTCTTTGATATTTTCGAGGCAAAGGAAAAACTCCATTGGACGATAGTGTTGGAATTGTAAGTTTAATATTTTATTTTTTTTATTTTATTTAAAATAGTCTAAATAATTTGTAAGATTTATAAATTGTTTTTATATATGTTGTAGCTTGGGTCTACTCCACCTTTTAGAGGCAAAGAGAAGACTCTGTTGGATGATAGAGAATTGGAGGTAATTTTGTTGAGAATTGAATTGTTCTTTGATATATTAGTTTAATGTTTTAATGTTTTGATTTTGGTTTAAAGTTCTTTAAATAATTTATGTTATTCATAATCTGTTTTTATACATGTTGTAGATTGTTACGAGTCCAAGGGAAACAAGTAGAAGGGAAGACCCTGGTCAAGGATAGTGGTGGACTTCTATTTAGAGAATTATTTACATTTTTTTTTTATGTAGATATATATGTTGTAGTTGACTTGGACATGGAGGAGCTTAATTTTTTAATTATATACATGTACTTTGAACTCACATGTACATAATTTTTTTATTATATACATGTACATTGAACTCATATGTACATGATTTTTTTTTGGATTATATACATGTACATTGAATTCACATGTTCATGATTGTTTTTTTGGATTATATACATGTACATTGAATTCACATGTTCATGATTGTTTTTTTGGATTATATAAATGTGCATTGACCTTATATATTGTTTTTGGGATTATATACATCTATATGTAAAGGTTAGGAATGTTAAGAAGTTTTGATAGGTGCAAATATATGAATGTATGTAATTTATTAAATTAATGTTTCTTGTTGAGAAGTTGAGAGTGATAGAAATGTTATGAAGTTTTGATAGGTGCATGACTATGGTTAGGAGTGAATGTTTTTATAGGTGCAATGTTAGGAGTGAAGGCGAATGGAGGAATGTTAGGAGGGAATGGGGGAATGTTAGGAGTGAATGTTTTGATAGGTGCAATATTAGGAGTGAATGTTTTGAATAGTGAATGCTTTGATAAGTGCAATCTAATGTTAAGAATGAATATATGGGGAATGGATATGGAAATGTTAATGTTAGGAATGTTAGGAAGTTAATGTTAGGAATGCTAGGAAGTTTTGATAGGTGCAATGTTAGGAGTGAATGTGGAAATAGGGGAATGTTAGGAGTGAATTCTTTGATAAGTGCAATCTAATCTTAAGAATGAATATATGGGGAATGGATATGGAAATGTTAATGTTAGGAAAGTTAGGAAGTTTTGATAGGTGCAATGTTAGGAGTGAATGTGGAAATAGGGGAATGTTGATGACGATGATGAAGATGATGATTGCCTTATGATGATGACAATGAATATGATGATGTGTGATGATGACGGCAATGACAATGAAGATGATGATGTGTGATGATGATGATGATGATGATGAATACAATGATGATGATGATGACGACGAAGATGATGATGATGAAGATGTTGATGATGATGATGATGATTATGATGTTGATGTCGATGATGAAAATGATGATGATGATGATGATGATGATGATGATGATGATGAAGATGATGGTGATGGTGATGATGTTAGTAACTCTTTTTTTTTTAAATGAGATAAAATAATAGTTCTAATTAAATATTTACCTTTCAATATATTTAATCATCTTCTTCATCCATGTCATCATCTTCTTCATCCAAGTCATCATCTGTATCATTAGACACATAGTCAACATTGTAAGGATTGGACATATCATCATTGTCATCATCATCAATTATGCTCATCATGTCATCGTCAGAATAATCTTCATCGGCATTGTCTACTACATCATCTGATTCAACTATTTCTTGGACATCTTCTGTTGGATCATCATCATCAGCTAACTCATTTTGATCATGCTCTTCGTCATCATATTCTTCTTCCAGAGAACTGTCTTCATTACCATCATCTAGGTTATACTTTACCAGCCTTCCCCTTGGATCGTGTCTCACAACAAACGACCACCCTGCTTTACTTGGAACCTATGAGTAAAACACTTGTTCACATTGGCTTGGAAGAACATAGGGCTCTGTTCCTAGCTCAAACAACCTTGTGTTTACCATGGTAAATCCATTATCATGTTCAATAATAGTTCTATCGGGATCACGTTGATTCAATCGTAACCTGTACCATTTGACAACGAATAGAACTACCTTAAAGGATTTAAAGTCGCACTATATAATGTCTTCTAAATACCCATAGTATCGATTTTCTGAGACTTCTGGATGTCTGTCAATTCTATATGAAACATTGGTAACCTCAAAGACAATCGAAACCCCTGAATCTGATGTTTTATTTGTTTCATCCAATTTTTTGATCCGATATCTACCTCCATTGCAGACCATAGCCTTATGGTGTTTTACCTGCAATAAGCAATACATGAAAAGATTACACAATCATTCAGTCCTTATGCAACAATACATGGAAAACAAAAACATGTACGTCAAAAAGTAATTTGCAAAATAAAATATTTAGAGGGATTGATTAATTATATGCTTGCCATTTTATCTTTTACACCATATTCCAAATCGATTTCCCTTTTTGTTAGATTGTTATCTGCATTACGTTGTGCTGCTTTTACCAATGAAGCCACACCTTCCCCTGATATTCCATGACCTGATTGTCCACATCGTTCAATCCATACATTCATCTAGTCAATATTTTTTGCGATGTATAAATGAATTGCATCCCATTCTTGACCAACTATTTAATGACAATAACCATTAAAATGAAAGAAAGGTGTAAATCTCCTGAACAAAGTATATGCTCTTAATTGAAGCAATTATGACTAGAAAATACAATTAGAATATGAAGGATATAATAAACATCCACTAGCTAATAATTACCTTTCAGCTTCCTCAATCTACCTTTCCCCTTCGGTTGCTCCCCTTCAAATTTTTTATTGGATTCTGGATCACAAATGCGACAAAAATTGAGCTTTGACGCTAAAATAGGAAGATATTCACTAACATACAACATGTTTTGGTATATCGTATATCCTTCCATCATAAAATCCTCCGCATGTGCTCATTGTCTCACCAAACCCTTCATAAATTTCAAGTGCCTCTCAACCATCCACATGGACCTTGAGTGGACAGGTACACACAACTCAATCTCCTCAACTTAGTGTATGAGGTAGTGTTCCTGTGCATTGAAAAATGCCGATGGTAGATGCTTCTACATTTCACACATGAGACGATGAATTTATCTCCTCCAATACTTTATATCTTCTTTATGGATTTCTGTAAATGTCAACCATCTACAAGTGACGGAAACCAATAACAATATTTAACAAAAATAAACATTAAATTACAATATATGCTGAAATAGTGCACAAATATATATATATATATATATATATATTATACGGAGGATTAAAGAAACACTATGCACATGCAAGTAATCGCTAGTTACCTCATGTATTTACCAAGATTATATATAACTTTTTTGACATTGTTGTCGAAGTTGTCCGGGAGAGAGAGGTAGAACATACTGTATCAATATACAAACCATGCCATTTATTAAACAAAGAGTATACAAACAAGAAAAAATTATATGGACATAAAAATAATAATTACCTTGATGAAGACATGCCAATCATGTGTTTTGACCCCCACAAAATCACCTTTTGGTTATGATATTCTTCAAGTTTGCACAAAATCCAGTGGGAAATTTAATTTTTCGCATTACTTCTTTGACAACATTGCTTTGTTGCTCCATAAACATCCATGGAATTGAGTTTATATTAACTTGTTCTCCGTTGGTATGAAATTGGATGACGTCTTTCATTGCATGGTTGCTTTCTTGAATGTCTTTGCACACAACTTTATCTTTCTCCCTCCTTAGCTCTAGTAGTCGCCATAAGGTTTCAGTAACATTCTTTCCAATATGCATTTTATCAAACAAATGAGCAATTTGTAGGTGCTCATAGTAGGGAAACCTGCTGAATTGAATAGGATAACTTTTCATTCCTCGTGGGAGCCCATTAATGCCTTCATGATCACGATGGACATCATGAATATTAGTTTATAATTAATAAATTACATCATAAATCAAATATGGCCACTATAGAAAACAACTCACGATAAAAATTAAAATACATAACAATTCATATACGATGATCCATACATACCATGATGACGATTTCTATTGTATTGCATCTTCCAAAGGTGAGGTGTCATTCTCCGTGGTTTTAATGTATTCTCCTGCTTCCCATTGAAAATATTCCTTTCAGTTGTTCTATACCTATGATTCTTAGAGAGGAAATGCTTATACTCATCAAACACCTTCTTTCTTAAGCTTTTTGAACGACGAGATTTTATCTTAGGACCACAAACTGGACATGCAAATTTACCCTTTGTCTGAAGACCTACAATATTTAGATATGGAATATCTATGTCAAATATATTCATATATAAACTATTCTAACTACTCCATATCATTAAATGCAATTAAAGTGGAACTTAAAATTACAAACCACAAAATGAAGTTAACCCAGGGGCATCGTGTATTGTCCATACAACCATTGCATGGAATTAAAATTGCCTTTGTTGTATTGGTCTAGATACGTCATACATAGTTATGCCATTCCATAACTTCAGTATCTCATCCATAAGAGGTTCAATGTATACATTCATATCTTTGACTTGGAACTTACTTGATTCATTTGAAGTACATATAAAATATATCATTATGAGAACCATTAAGATAAATAAACCATGCACAAGAGTAAATTAATAGATATATATCTGAAATTAAGAAACATAATACAACAAATGAGATGCCACAACTACATTATAAATAAAACAGTTTTCGACAAAAAAACCTAGAATAATAATCGACAACATTATGTGCTCCCTCTTTATTGACAACCATGGAGGAATGTTATTGTTGATAACAAAAATAGGCCACATCGTGTAAATGGATTTCATCTGTGAAAATGGATTAACATCAACTGCTGCAAAAGAAATCCTAAGATTACGTGGTTCTTCTTTAAAGTGAGGCCACTTTTCCTCCATATCTCTAAAAGTAGAACCATCTACAGGCATTCAGATAACACCATCTTGACTTTTGTTCCTGGCATGGTAATCCATAAATTATGCTATGTTTTTTCACCTGAAGAGTCGTTGCAAACGTGGAATGATGGGAATATAACAAAGAACCTTCTGAGGCAGCTTTTTTGTTACTTTATCTGTACGATATCTACTTACATGACATTCCGGACATTCTGTTGCAAATTTGTGCTGATTATAATATATAATATGGTCACCGGGGCATGCATGAATTGCTTCATAATGCATTCCAATCTCTTTCATGATGGAAGATAAATCTCGATATGTGCGAGGTAAAATATTTGATGGTGCTAACAAAAATTCAGCTATCAAGCTACAAAAAAAAATAAAAAAATTGTTAATGTAATAAATAAATAATATTAACAAAACACGCTTCATCCATATGATGATCAATAATGAGTTAACAATACAATTATTAGAGGAATACAAATAAACTTTATCACGATCCTATATATGTGATGGATTATTTTACATACCTTAGCATCTGTGTGATTGCAATGTTTGAAATACCATTCATAACCTTCAAGTTCATTATCAACAATACAGTAGAGAGAAGATTTGTTTTGGAGCCTTCATAAAGGGGTTCATATGCCTTATCGAGAAGAGGTATATCGTGAACATCATCATTTCCATTATCAACGTCATCGTCATCATCCATTCTAACGTTAAATGAATCATGGATCAATGTATTTGTACCATCATCTTCAATTACATCATCGACATGATCATCTTCTTCAATGTGATCATTCACTTGTTCTCCATTAAACATACACGCTACATGATCCTGATCCTGAAATTGTTCTGAAAGCAATTCCTTTGGACGATATGCTATAGGGTGTCTTTCCTTTAATATAAATACATGGAAACATCAAGAGATATACATTAATATATGAAAAATAAAAATAATACATACAATTACCAAAAAAAACGAATATAATAAACTTTATAATGCTAAACCTACAAATGGATGATATTCGTTCCCCCCTTCAGTGTGTCCATGTTCCTTGCAATGTTTTGTGGCTGTTGAGATCAATATTTTTCTCCTCTCAAATCCCCTGCATTGAGTACACGGACAATAACATTTGCCATCCCCACTTCGTTTTGCTGCATCCCATAGTCTAGCAAGCAATTGTCGGTTGTCCTCGTTTGGATCTAGAATATTTAATCTATTTTACATTTTGTCACAAAATTCGTTAATGAATATAACCGGTCGTCTTAAAAAATCAAGTTCCACGCCTCAACATTTTTTCAAACGAAGAGAAGTCGAAAAATAAAAAATTCCCAGCAAACTATCTATCGATGAAAAAAACAAATGTCCCACAACCGCCCATTGAAGAATAAAACAATTCCTGAAAACATCCATCGAGGAACAAATAATTTTCCCAAATCATCCTTCGCTTCTACAACAAACATGTCGAAATGTTTAAAACAATTTATATTTATAATGGCCATGCGTCGAATATTCGACACCTTGAACATAGTTACCATTGAAAATATGGGACCATAAATTTAAAATCATGTAAACCAAACATTTAAAAAAAACAAAAATCTATACATCATGTCAGATCTCCGATGCTCAGGGGTCGGAGATCTGACACTATTGGGTTTATAGATCGTCGGTTATTCGACACCATACCGTCGGATATCTGACATCCAACCATTGGAGATCCGACACTTAAGGGTTAGATATGCGACACTCTAGGGGACGGCACTATAAATCTTTTTTGATCGGCATTCTTTTTAGTGATTGTTGTCCGATGCATCCGTGCGAAATGTCAGATGACATTGGATTTCGGGTTCAAATCCTGTTGTGTCCTAATTTCGTGATGATGTAATTAGATGTGATGTTCCTGACGATGCAACAAGATTTGATGTGATGCTTATGATGATGTGTTGAGATATGATGCTCGTGATGTGATGATCTACATGTGATGTTCTATGATGGCGATATTCCACGAATAATGATAATGTTAATATAGTTGTGAAAAAATCCTATGACATATAGACTTACCAGTCAACTGTACAGATGTATTGTTGTGTTATATAATAGAGCCCTTGTTAAGAGGGAGTGTTAAAGAAATGTAACTATTGTTATTACCCCTTCCGGACATGTTGTTCCTTCGATTAGGGATTTCATTGATGTAATTGGTCATTTAAAGTATTGAGGTAAAACCTCCATTATAAGCCGGGTCAGTAGTACCCACAAAAGTATTATTAAAATGTATTTTTCAGACTCCCAAGGAAAGTCGGCCCTGATTGGGAGGCGAATTCAGCCCTGTTTGGTTATTAGGATTCTCCATTGATCATTATAAATCATAGGGAAGGCGCCTCACTCATTTAAACACACACATAATTCAAGCAGTTGCGCTAGAGAGAGAAGAAACGGTCTAGTTTTGTTCTTTAGATCTTCCTCTCCTTCCATATGGAGGAGAGGAAGCAGTCTAGTTTTGTTCGTTGGATCTTATACTGTACTTGGGTGAAGTCTATATAGAGGAAGTTTTGTTGGGTTTTCTTCCCCGTGACAGTTTCCCAGGATAAATATTTGTTTTCTCTTTTGTTCTGTTGTGCTTGTTACTCTTTCAATGATCCTTGTTCTATTTGATTAGAAAAACTTAACACTCATATTGGTGATTATCGACAACCTTCTCTTTTATTTATTTGTTTAACACATCTTTCAAGTTGTTCAGATTAAACAATTATATTTGTTTAATTAACCTCTCAAGGAATATATGGACTAGAATAAAGTGTGTTGTATATGGTTTATTGTTGGGATATATAAGGATGAATTGAATGATTAATTGAATGTATTCTTAACAAGAGCCACAAGGTGTAAATCTAGAGGGACTTTGGACAGACTTCTTGTGCACGAGAGTTCCATGACTTGGTGGGACTTATGCACTAGAGTGCCAAGAATTGGTGGGATTTGTGCACATATAACCTTATTCTAGCATTAATACTTTTTAATGTTTGGTGGAGCTTTCTGAGACTTGCGCGCATATTTTCTATATACTTCTTCAAACTAGCTTTAAGACTTCAATTTCATCACCAAGTTTACCAATCTCTTTGACATCAACGACAACACCAAGCTCAATATATAACTAATGGAATAATTGATTTAGAGAGACAAGTAGATGCAATGTGCTTCCATCTTCTCTCTAGATTAAATTTTGAGGAACAAAAACCTCCCAACATGAAGGTATGATCTAAAATGGATTCAAAATGAACACAAGACATATGAACTATATCTAACAAATTATTAACAAATGAGAACTACGTATTAAGCTATGATAGTTATTAAAGAAGTTAAAGAAACAATTTAAAAAGCTATAAGAGAGTAGCTCATAGCTACTAAAGTGGATGAATAATGAGGTAACGATTATTAGCTTGAGGACCACACATTGACTCAACCAAATGCCTACTCACCACAAGGAACTCTAAACTTCCAAATTAAATCCCAAACTAACAAAATAATTAAATCCCAAATTAACAAAATAACACTAAAGATGAAGGAACGACGAAGAGGAAGGTTACCGGTAAATGGCAGAAAGGAAAGAGAGAGGGGAGACTAAAAAAAACTAAGTTGCTTAGTGTTCGAACTACCCTATCAATGCCCAATGCTTCCTGTTAAATCCTTAACAATGAACTCAAAGAGGACTGAATCTGGAAAATAAATGTCAATCAAATTCTCATACAGCAAATTACTCTCACCAAGCCCACTATTATGTAATATCTCAATATTTATTAATTAATATTAACTAAAAAATGATTTGATATTGGTTTTCCCATTTAAGTTTCTAAAGTAAAAACCTATGTTGTTATGGTGTGATTCTTACTATATGAATTCATATGACACAACTTGTATTTCAATTGATATGAGCTAGAGTGATTCCAACATACATAAAATAATCAACACCCATGATAATAGCAGTGCATATTAATAAGTCG
>LPNX010691594.1:203975-222685 GCA_001517045.1 Pseudotsuga menziesii | reverse complement strand
AGGAATATGAATAGATAGGAAGGCGAAAAGGCTGGTAATCAACCGCCTCATGAAATGTATAAATATAGGCATTTGCATTTGAATAATGAATGGGAATCGAGAGTTATTACCAACATAAATAAACAAAGATTTTTGTCAATTGAAATGTATATTATATTTCCCTCCTACTGCATATCTCAAGATGGATAGGAGTGACACACATTTCGATCTGCTTTGAGATATGAGGCAAACTTAGAAATTCATTAGATATGTATAAATCTGTATTGGATTTGTGAGTGTTTTCTTATATGCCTAATAAGTTTGATGCAGGTTTTTGGTGTGGATACCTAGAAAAAGAGAAATAGAGGTGAGGTCAAAGGGTTGAAACCCTATAGATTCTGAAGTATGCGCTGAAGGGTACCAAAGAGAATGAGGGTGCAACTGTTTTTCCCAATTCACAACTCCAGTGGAATTGCATATGGCCAATGCCTTGTGGATTCCTCGACATGGTAATCAATCATTTATATAAAAGTTGCATTGGTCTCTATTAATGAGTGACTTTTTACGAATATTCAAATAGAGATGAATATTTGTGAATATGAATACTTCAGACGAAAGTTTTGCTATCAAGTGATCATTGAAGTTGCAAGTGTGCTCCATATTGAAATTGGACATTCGACACGGTTTTGTCACATATGCAACATTTAAGCCACATATCCTCTCAACCAACATTTGGGAGTGGAGCCAAGGATTAATAGATTATGGATGTTTTGATCAAAGTTACTCATAAAGAGGAATATGTCGTTGGAATTTTGAAAGGATTTTTTATAAATCGAAAGTGAAAAGGATTGAAGAGGATTTAGATTAGTAGGGTCAATGCTCTGCACCATGTCTTGGCATTTCAAAATCAATGCGATCTATACAAGGGAACAATATTGTACAAATATGAATGGGTAGTCAATGCCAAATTGACTCATCAAAGCATAAACCCCAAAACATGAGATCTATCTAACGAGTGATGATAAATTTTGAAAAATCTCACTGAAATGGATGCTTCTACAATAGAACGGTATGACAAAAATGTATTGGAATATATTTTTGTTCGTCGGCAATGTCTTCCAATAGGATGTTGTAAGTTGTCATTTCACCCCCATTGGTTGATAAATTGGTTAATCCAGTTCCATCCTTGGTCGATCTCACTCTTTCCTCAAAGAGTGAAGAACAAGCAGTTCATCCCACTTTTCCTTTGAAGACTGAAGTTGAAGTGGTCAAGTCGATTTCATCTCCACGTGATCCCACTCTTTCCTCGGAGAGTTATAAGACTGAAGTATCCACCTTGACACAATATTTTTCTCATCCCACTCTTCTAGTTGAGAATGAGTTGAAAACTACTGAGAGGTTTTCCCGAGTCAGTTTAGATTGTTCAGGACAAGGGGTCATCACATGTATTTTGACAGAACCCCCTCCAGGTACTGAGGTTATTTCCTTTTATTGGAGTATTCCAGTAGAAGCTCATATTCCCTCGGGTGTCCCTTTTGACATATCTGTAAGAGTTTCTAATAAAAACATACTTTGCACTATTGTTGATGAAGGGGATTATGTTTGTATTTTATCCTCAATTGTTTGGAAAACTATAGGTTCTCCTCAGATTGTGCCATCCACTAATCAGATACTGGATTTTGATAGAATACCTACTAGACCTTTAAGGATCCTTCCTCAGTTACCTATCACATTGACGTTATGGCATTCCCAAATCCCTTAGATTTCAATATCACCTTGGATGATATTATGTTTATGCCATGAAAGTTGTAGCGTCAACACTCTTTCGAGCGATGTATATTCCTCCTCATGGAAACATAGCGATCATTGAACAACTTTCTCTTGTTATAGCTAATCATCGAATGACTTCCAGCCAATAGATTTCCTTGAATGTTCAACATGTTTTAGTGTTTTCCCCCCTTCATTAGCCATGCCTTTCAAATATGGAAATCATTCTGCAGTTAAGTCATTAGTAAACCAATAGATTATTCCCTTCATGGGGAATCTTGTAGCATCATGTCTCCAGTCTTAGGGCATCATACTAGAGTTAAGATGCTAGCTTCTTATGTGGGGGAGAATTACCAACCTATGGATAGCATGTTGGGTAGGGATCACCCTTGAGCATAGTTTATTTCCATTTCAAGCTTGTTAAAAAATGAAATGGGATACTTTAAGCATATTTCACTTTTTTATGTCAACCTCATTAAAAAATGAAACAAATTCCCCTCTTATTGAGTCGATTCTTCCACTAGATTTAGTACTTGAACCTTCATTTCATTTTCCTATGTTACTTTATCCTCTTTCTTCCTCCAGCTTTGGTGAACATTTTCCTAGTAGTAACCAAGAGTCTACTTGGCTCAAGTAGAAGAGTCGGTAAACGAAACGAATATTGGGGGGATGTCTCCATCCTCTGGACATCATATAAGAGTTAAGCCACTAGATTTTGTGATAAGTCTAGGGAGAAATTTCCAACCTCTAGATATCATGTTGGGAAAAAACCCACTATTATGGCAACAATTTATTTTTGGATTCAATCTCGCTAAAAAATGAAACCATCGTCCTAAGAATAGTTCATTCTGTATTGAAAGATCGTTTAAAAAATGAAGCAGGTACCTTGATCATTCTTCCAACTGATCTTTGATCTTATTAAAACAGTAAGGTGGTGTTGATCTTACTTTTTACTTTTTCATGATTAGGTTAAAACATGAAAAATTGTTTGATCTTACTTTTTACTTTTTTGTGCTCTGGTTCAATCATGAAAAAGATTCTGAGTTCTTTTGATACCATAGTTGTGCTCATTAAAACAAGTAGAAATTGTGTCGAGCTTAGTATTCGTTCTTTCTCATGCTCATAAATATAGGACAATAGGTTACTGAGTATATGTTTATCACTTTTTCGGGCTTGTAAAAATATACAAAAAAGGAACTCCCTTGGAGTCTCATTTAAGCTCTTTTCAGACTCGTGAAATAATAAAAATTTGTCAAGTGAACTTGTCCCTTTCACGCTCATAAAAGCACTTGAAAGGATATCTGTTTAGTGATAGTTTACCCCTTTTTCATACCATTTGGACTATTTACAAAAAAAGAATACTCTAGTCAACCATTGACTATAAGATTTATCCTAGGTATTATTTTATTCTTTTTTTTGAGCTTATGGGACTAAATTTACGAAAAAATATCTTTTTGGAATATTCTTTAAGTGCTTTTTAGATACAAACATGAAAAATCATTGGCTTTACTTCTTTGGACTCGTAAAATATTATATCAAATGACCCTTATGGGACCAAACCCCTCATTTCTTAGGTTTATAAAACATGTGAGATTGGAATCATCCAAAGGATGAGCTATAATGAGCATCCGCTATCCTCCTCAAGATTGTTAAAAAACAAAGAGGTAACCATCAATCATGATGGGGAAAATGTGGGAAGGGATATGTATTTGAACCTATATTAATGGAAACTAGTCACTCTTGAATATGAAATCCTTTCATATTTTGTGTCAAGGTTGGGAAATATGCTTGTCTCTTATTAAGTGTACCCCCCCATTAGATTACATTATGGTCATGTTTTTTTTTGTTGAGCCAGTTTTTCCAAGACAGTTGTCATGTCAACATGTTCAATAGAAGCCTTACATTGTGTTGGTCCTGTTGTGTCATAAGAGAAGTTCAACCTGAGAAAATCCTTATATTGCATCGACCAACTTTGCAATCATCAAGCCTACTTTTGTGTCAGTCATCCCTTAGTCAGTTCCAAAGTCACTCCATACTAAGAATTACTTCAAAAACCTTTGTTCTTGTTTCGTGCTGATGATGGGAAAAATCATGGCCCTCCTTTGACAAGTCTATTCTTGTTGGCTTTAACACATCATCGAAGAATTAGACTTAGAAATGAGTTAAGTACCTTTGGCATGCATGTCTCAATGGTAGGTTACCTCGCTTTCAAGAGTAGGATTACATAATTGGCCTTTTATTGAAATATTCCACCGAGTGTTCGACTTCAGCTCATTAATTTGCATTTGAGAGAATCTACTAGAGTACCTTGAGGATCATTGGCATAAATGGTGATTTCCCTCACACTTGTTAACGGTATACCTCAACACCGGTAAACAAACCCAGTTTCTACCATGTTCAATGCCAAAACATCTATTCACATGGTCCGATAGAATCATACTGTTCAGGTTAGGGATGAATATCATGGATTTCATTTGGGAATGTACTTGTAATATCTACCTTCCTTGGTTGTGATGAGTATTTTGTGTGCATTCCATTGAATAGATACAGATTGTCTTTATAGTGGCTATGCTCAATTTTGAGTCATTATGACATAGATCTACATTATATGTTCGATGGCTCTGCTCAAGTTTGATTCATTATGGCATAGATCTACATTGTATGTTCTGTAGCTATGTCCACATTTGAGTATTTTTGTCATGGATCTGCGTTGTATTTTGGTAGCCATGACCTAGAAGTCTTCATATGGACATACAATCTATTGGTCAACAACCATTCTATGAGTCATTGGAATACATATCTCAAGGATTATTATACTGTAAAGTCCTTGTTTGTTGTTGAAAAGATTCCAACTGATGGTCCTTTGCCTCAACCTTCATCTCTCAAAGTATTTCACCTATCCTTTCACTCTAGTTTCATACATTAGGGGGGAATTTGTTACAGGGAAATTTCGCTATCTCCATGACAACAGACCCTCTACATCTAAAATTTTCTTAATCCCTAAATTAATTCTGCCAAAACTTACTTGTAATATGAGATTCATGAAGTTTTTCCCTTTAGATAGCTTAATTAGCAACATTGTTGCAGCCTGCTAATTGAAAACCTATGGCACACTTCATTGTCACGAGTTTCTTTTTGGAAACTTAAGACACTTTCATAGGATGCCTTAATAAATAGTGTGACACCCTAAATTGTTGCAAGCTTCTCTTGGACAAGGTGTAACATTGTTTTTATGAATAGAAAAAAAAACATTCAAGGAGCTTCTAGAAGGAAGCCCTCATGGATAGGTATCCCCTCCTATTCGGATGGATCTCGAACAAAATCCTAACTTTATGATATCTCACCCTAACCTTCTCCCCTTATCTCTCAACTCCCCTCTATCCATCATGTCCTATAAATATGAGCTCACCCCGGTGGGTGAGATATTAGAAGGAATAGTAGATAGATGCTAATGGAATGGTGCTAGAGTTTTTTTTATTCTTTGTTATCCCTTTGAATCAAGGTGACTCTTTGAGGAATTGGATTATTAAAGGAAGATTTCAACGCTAAGGCTTGGTTGTAATTTTCTCCTTCTCTTCTTTTTATTACTACAAAAAATATTCTCCTTTCCCACAATAATCTCTTCATAATTATTGGTGCATTCTTCCTTAGCTATTAGCATAGATTCTTGTTTCTTGCATTTTCCTTTTTTCTCTTGGCAGGTCTTCTACGTGGGATTCTCTTGCAATAATAGAGTGAAGTACTGAAACAAGGACAACCAACTATCTACTAGGTTTTTCTTCTTTCCTATTTGCATTCGAATTACAAGGATTTGGAGAAAGGTCATATTTCTGTACGATGTTTGTTCTAGTTTAGGTTATGTGAACTAGGGATTTTGGGGTGAAAATGTGAAGTTGGGAAACAACCTCATGACAACAGAGTGAAAAAAAGAGGTCACGCGGATGAACATGCGAAAATAATTCAACCTTAAACTCTATGCCGAGAGTTTAAAATACTCTAGGATGAGAGTTTAAAAAAATCTAGGCCGAGAGTTTGTGAGAGTTCAAACTATCGGCTGAGAGTTTAATAAGACTCCGGGATGAGAGTTTGAACCAATCACCGTGCTGTATTTAAAAAAATATAGGATGAGAGTTTGAACTAAACTCTCGACCAAGAGTTTGGAAGATATTTTTTCGACCGAGAGTTCATGGTCAATAAAACTTGTGAAAATATCTGGCATCTTTCAGGAACCTACAACTTCAGCAAGCCCAAACCCTTGCAAATTTTAAATATTATTTGTCATACTTGGTAGCAATGGATTCATTTCTAGTTTCCAATGATATAATAATTGTTTCATTTTGATTTGAATTTCTATTTATTAATAATTTTTTTATAAACCTTATCCCTTAAGAATTTTATTACTCGGAAAATCACCCAAAATGAAAATTCAATATCATAACAAAGAGAACACAAAAAAAAATTGAAATCTTAATAGAGATCATAATTGCCTTGGCCTATTTAAAAGGGTACTTTTAGTTTTTCCACTAAGAGTCGCACCAAAAATAAAATTGAAGCTCACCAATGTGTGTCAATAATGCACCATTTTCTTAACTTATGTTGTTTCGATAAATAATAAAAATTAGTTCTCAAGTCTGAAAAACATCAAAATATAGTCCATGCACAAGTGCAGTGTGTGTAGATTATGATCATACATTTTTTTACCTAAAATGAATAACCATCTCTCAAAAAACTAGTGCTCACGCTGGTCACTCATTATCCATACCTAAAAATTTCAAGTATATGTCATTGGTGAGCAACAAATTTGTCCCACGATATGTCCATAAAAAAATTTAAAAAAATACGAGTAGAAAGCTAATTCAATTCTCTCAACATTTTTGTTCAAGTTGAAATTCCTAAGGGAGATATGGGTTTAAAGAGGTAGAAGTTGAAAAACATAAAATTTAGCAGTTTTTTTTGTAAAAAGCATTCCAAAAGTGTTACCCAACTTCACGTTTTCACCCTTTAGTTTTTGTCTGCATTGACCAAATAATCCTCAAACATCTGACTTTCAATCATACATATTATTTATAGTCTTGGGAGGGTTGAAATTAAAATATTTGTATTTTTGTAGCTTAAATAGGGTCAAACTCTAACCATAATGTCATGGAGGGCACCCACAAGTTTAGCCTCTACATCTTGACATACTAAAAAGGTAAGTATGCTACTATTTGTAACTATTGCCTTATTCTTAACAAACCAACACCATATGCCAATATGTCTCCTCTTATAGATTTTTGAATTCACATGGATTATGCAAAAGGCCACAACTTGCAATGCTAAATCAAGAACTTCTTAATTTCTTGTCCATCAATTGCATTGTGTAGAAAAATTGTAAACTTGGTCATTGACTCTTGACCTTTTAAATAAGAAAAACCACCACATATTTCTCCAACAAGCATTCTCCTGATAACCTCATCTTTTGTCTATCTTGTTGGTTTTTCCATCATTACATTCCATTCAAAGTAGAAAGCATATTCATTTGAAGAAAATATGCGAATAATTAGGGGATTGGGGCTTTGCACAAAAGAACTATATCACCTAGGATTCAGACAAACTTATCCATAACCACATTTTGACTAGTAACATATTGTCCCACAAAGCATACTCCAACAATGTTTTCTGTAAAATCCCTTCTTGAACAGGCGTTGACAACCATAAATAAAGCCTTCTTCTACTTCTGTGGGAAATTATTAGTGCACTAAAAAAGATTAACTCTTCTTATTAAAATGACAAATTTTCAAAAACTAACTCTTATTAAAATGCTAAACTTTCATATTATTATCCACTTAATTAATTTGAAAAGTTTAAAATAACTAAAATTTATTTTTTAAATATTTTTTTTAACCAAAACGTGTATATATATATAGTATTAAAAACTTGATTGGCCAAATCCATCAACCAATTTACAAATATGTTGATGATTACATTTCCTTCATTCCAAAACTACTCAATTTCTGGGATAATACAAGTGGAATCTCCTTTCTTATGGAATTTGATGCTTTAAGCTAGGTCCTTCATTCAGACTTAGCATTCCTATAGGTAGTTGGCAGCCCTGATTAGCTTTAGAATCCACCTTCTTATTCAATTCTCGGAGTATATGAAAAAAGGAAACATAGTCAAATTCAGTCAAGATGAATTGAATCCTTTGCATAGTCCCATCAAGGAAAGATTGCTGAAATGTTTATCAATATTTAGAACTTTGATTAGAATGTCTGAATCTCCAAATATTTGCAGATCTTTAGATCCGGATTCCTTCGCTAGCTAACAGGATTTTAAAAGAGCAAGTATTTCTGCTTTGTTATTTGTGCTTTGTCCTATACCCCAACTGAAACTAGTTTCTAGAATTCCTCCAGGATAATACAACATTCACCCCGCTCTGGCTATCCGTCGATTTCCTTTGGATGCTCCATTGAAAAAAACCGAAACTTCATTTTGTCTTTGCCAACATTCTGAAAATTCATTTTCCGGTAGTCTCATTTTCCATTTTGGTTTGATAAAGGGCTTACCAAAATTATTTTGTGGTTTTTCCTGCTGTAAAGAACCAATCCATTGATTTTCAACTGTAGAGGGATCAATTTTAATTTGATTTCCCACTGCTTCTAGTAACATAGCCTTGGCTTTTGATGGTACAATTTCTGGCTTCATGCACCTGTTATTAAAAATTAAATCATTTCGTGCAATCCATAGTTTCCACCATAGGAAATTTGGAATAGCTTGCCAAATTTTACTCCATCCAGGACTTATTGAACTATTTCTTGGATACCTTAACTTCCAATTTAAAAAGAATTTTACAGCTTCAATTTGCACAGGGGCAGACACCAGTAAATAATTAAGAATCAACACCCATGCCTGCTGAGTGAAGACACAATCTATAAACAAATGGTATGATGTCTCTGTGGCATGATGACAACAACAACATATAAACGAGTCATAGAAACCTCTCTTTTCCATGTTTTCACTTGTCAATGCCTTCCTGTGCATTACCAACCACGTGAAAAAGTTAACCTTAGGCACATGTGGAGAGCTCCAAACAGATTTCCAGAATTGAGTTGGGTGCGTTGATGGAAGATTGTTTTGAAGAGCTGAATATCCTTACGTTGTTGAATATTTACCCAGTTTTTCCCAATCGCAACAATCTTGTATTGAATAATGAATTGGATATTTTCCTATCAGCTCTGTTAGCAACATATTTTTTTGTGAGTTGAGCCATTCCGGTAGTTCAGATTGCCAATCTACCATGTTTCCTTTGCTGTCCCATTTTGAAATATCTGCTAATCGTAATAGCCCTTTGTTAACAAGCCAAATCTTGTCTTTGTGAGAGAGGATTGGTTGATAATGGAACATGTCCTTGAATATTATCTTCCCACTAAATAATTTTCCTTCCATTCCCAGGAATGCAATATAAATGTTTTTGGAATAATTCAAGTCCTCTTTCGCATAAATTCCAAGTTAGAGACCCTTTGGGAGTGTTTATTTCCTGAAGGTTTATCAAAGTTCCTCCCAAGGGGTATTTTTTCCATAATACTTGACTAACTGGATGTTTATGATCAACGAAGAGTTTCCACTAAATTTTTCCTCCCATAGCAAGATTTGTCAAACCCAGATCTCTGATTTGCAAGCCAGCTTCTAACATAGGTCTTTTGACTATATCCCAGTTAACTAAATGAAATCTATTCTAATTTCCTTTGCCACCTATCTAGAGGAAATATTGAATAAGTTTGGAAATCTGATCCATAATTGATTTTGGATATAGGAGAAGAGAAGATTGATATATTGGAAGAGCTTCTAGAATTGACTTGATCATTATAAGCTTCCCTGCCTTCGTGAGCCATTATCTACCCCAAGAAGCAATTTTTGCTTTTATATTACTAATTACTTCCAGCTAAAGAGAAGGTGTGTTTTTACTTGAGGTTAAAGGAAGACCCATATATTTGATCTGATCCCAAATGTCATATCCATAAAATTCTAAAATATTTGCTATATTCAAGATAGTTGAATGATCAGTGTTCCAACCATACACTGCACTCTTTCTATTGTTAACCAGAGCTCCTGAAACGAGACAAAAGTTATGCAAAATTCCTTTGAAAGCTCTTGCCATCCTGAGTGAGGCCCCTTCCAAGAGGAGAGAATCATCTGCAAATAGAGCATGATTGGTAGATTCTACCCCTCTTGTAGACTTAATGTCCGGAATAATCCCTGCTTCTTTTTCCGTGGATAATTTTTTGCTTAGAGATTCAACCATTAGAATATACAGGAATGGCGAAAGCAGGCAACACTGACTAAGACCCCTAGTTGCTTGAAATAAATTTGTCAATCTTCCATTTATTAAAGGATCTATCCAAGGTTTTTTTGTACAAACTTGTATCAAGTTTACAAATGCTGAGCAAAACCCAAATGAGCGTAGAACGTTATAAAGGAAGGACAACCTTGCCCCGTCAAAAGAATTTTCCATGTATCAAGTTTGATTAGCATGCCTTTCTCCTCTCTTTGAAAGCTAGATTGCATGGCTTCCTAAACTTGGATCACATTATCTAAGATGTGTCTCCCTTTGACAAACATGCCTTGAAGAGGGGAGATCAGCTTTCCTAGCAAAGGCTTGATCCGATTAGCTGAAAGTTTAGAAATGATTTTATAAGTAGCATTGCAAAGAGATATTGCTTGAAATATTTCAAAAGTTGTCAGGTTAACTTCTTTAGGGATTAATGCTAGGAAAGTGGAATTGGTGCATCCACCAATTTTAGTTTTTAGTTGAAAGGATTTGATCATCCTCAAGAGATATTTCTTTATTATTGTCCAACACACTCTATAAAAATGAAAAGAGAATCCATCTGGTCCTAGGGCTTCATCCGGCTCCATTGACCAAATAACATCAATGATCTCCTCTTCCATAAATGGATTCGTAATTTCTCCATTTATATCCTTGCTGACCAAACAGGGAATATTGGATAAAAAATCTGAGTTTAAATCATTCTCTTTTAATGCAGTTTCACTAAAAAAACCTTGAAAGTGTGATTCAACCACCTGCATTATTTGAGACTGGCCTTTAAAAATTTGTTCATCTAAGGAAGAAATTTACGAAATGTGATTGTGAGAGAGTCTTGCTCTATAATTCTTGTGAAAAAAGGAAGTATTTCTGTCTCTTGCTTGTAACCAGATGCTGTGAGATTTCAATCTCCAGTATTCTTCTTCCTTTCTAAAAGCACAAAAGGAATTGAACTGAGCTAGTTGTTCTTTTTCCATCTTAGTTGGGGTTATTCCTGCTTCATCCATTTCCTTTTGAATCTCCTCTAAATATTTTAATGCCTCTATTCTATCACTGGATGGAGATTTCAAAGTTTTTTTAACCTATTCCTTAAGAGCAAGTTTAGTGAATTTTAATTTTTGCTCCTGTACAAAATTTGGCGATCCTGTTACTGGCCGACACCAAGACTATGAGACTATATTCATAAAACCTTCACAATCTATCCAGAGTGGGATACACTTGAAAGGAATGGGCCTAAGATATTCTTTCTCTTCAAATTGTAGTAGAATAGGTTTATGATATGAAGTTAATTTCGACAAAATGCTAGAAGAAATAAAAAAAATTTCCAAAAGGGAGCTTTGAACCAAGAAGCGGTCCATTCTTACTGAGATATTGGTTGCTCCTACTATGTTGTTGGTCCATGTGAATCTTCCTTTCTTTGGATTAAATTCAATCAAATCCCATAAATGGATAAAATTCTCCATTGTTTTTAACATTGGGTCCCTCCCACAGACTCCTCTATTTTTATCCTTTGGGTCCAGCATGATGTTGAGATTGCCAGCCACAATCATATTAGATAGTACATTTGTATCCACATAATTTGCAAGAGACTTCCAACATTCTTTTTACTCTTGAAAATTAACAGGAACATAAAGATTAAAAATAGACAGAGAAATCTTTCTTGCGAGATGGAAAATTTTAGTAAATATCTAAGGCTGAGTTTTAAAGGAATTTTCCAAAGAAAATGTATCCTATGCCCACAATGTTGCAATTCCACCAAATGAACCCCTTGCACTCATGGCGATCCATGTGTTCTTATTCCATTTCATTTTACTTAATGAGAGGAGAGTTTCCTCATCAACCTTTGTCTCTTGGAGCAAAAGGACATTAGGTGAAGCCATTTTTTATGAGGTCTTTTATAGCTTCAACTTTCGAAGGATTTCCCAACCCCCTGCAATTCCAGGAGACAATGTGCATTACTCAATTATGACAGAAGGTTGAGGGCCTCCCTTTACATGTCTAGCCCGAGTATTCCTGCTAATAGACATCTCTATTGTGGCTTGACTACCCTGCATCTTGAAACATTCAGTTTTTTCCTCTCGAATGTTCTTAAAAAAATTTCACCCTTTTTTAGAGTACCTCTCTAGAGATTCTTCTTCAGAGGATTCAAAATTATCCATGGGTTTATTTTTTTCCATTTTTGCATATGTAGGGGAGGAACCACTAGCAGGAGAACAAAGATCCCGAGCAACTAGAATTTCTTCCCTTATCAGTCCTTGAGATTGTTGGACTTCCCCCTCCTCAAGCACTGGAGCTTGTTCTTCTGGATTGCTCAATAATGCAAATTTGTTTTCAGATATGATTTCCTTCATTTTTGTCGCATTTTCATTCTGCTTCTATCTGGTGGGATTACTACCCGACCCCATTTCTCCTCTTTTTCCTTTTGATCTATTGACCTGCTTTTATGTGTTGGTTTTTTGGGCTTTATGCCCTTGTTCTCCCTTCTCTTTGTCATATTCCTCTTCTTCTTTCTTCTTACACGTTCTAGAAAAATGACCATATCCATGACAATGCCTACATTTGAATGGCAATTGCTCATAATCGAGCTCCTGCACATGTGACCAATCTACTACTGTCAATTTAATTACTTCAGGAAGCCCTACCTCGAGATTGACCTCTACACATATTCTAGCACAAGAGTATTGGTCTCTTCTTTCAACCCTATCGATGTACTTACCCAATTTGTTTCCTATGGCTTCTAAATACTCTGAGTTTCAGCAGTGAAGAAGAAGATGTAGGAGAACCCAAACAGGAACTGCTGAAGGCACATCTTGACACGAATCAAAATATGACATCCACTTATTCAGGTACATCCATTGAGGCCCCATGAAGTATGGACCATTTCAAAAAATTAGATCTCTATCTTCTGAATTTTCAAATAGGAATACATAGTATCCCTTACCTACTAGATGACTACGTATGCCTGCCGAGATAAGGGGCTTCCAATTTCTTTGAACCCGTCGATCAATTGCCTTGGGGGATGGCCAGAGGCCTATAAACTTCCCAATAAGGCCTCGATCTGCAATATTTATGGCTGTCCGACAAGGGTGTTCTGCTGGTAAATCCACCAAAGGTATATTGTCTAATTTCTTGACAAACTTCTGTTGGTTCGGGCTAAGTTTTGTCTTGTTTCTTGCTGCCACCAATCTCCTGAAGGATGGTACTCACGTGACATGAGGTCCGTGCCCCACACCCATCATAGGACACGGGAGAAGCCAGGTGGGATTTGAAGTCTTGACCTTCAATTTACAACAAGTGAGTTCATAAGAACTGAACCGCCAATGATCCACACCTGTGTAGACTAATAAAAAATATTATTTATTTTCTCCAAATTTTCTTAGTTAAATTATTTTATATAATATTTGATACATTTTTTTTAAATATAATATTTTTAATATATAAACAACTACACATCATAACAAACATAATATCAATAAATTACTATTAAAACGTGGATATGTCTTTCCAAATCAACCCATAAAATTTCAATATTGCATTCGCTAAAACCAAACTCAAGCAATAACAATGCTATACTTTTATTAAACACTAAACTTAAATTTGCGAGGATTTATGCTCTCATTTTATTAAATCAGTAGCCTAAACCTTTAAAAAGAATTTAAGATTTTAAAGAAGAGTGTTGTATTTAAACGCTTTCGGACTATTTAAGGGCGCAAAATCTATTTATACTTTAAGACAACATATTTTTTTTATAAAAAAATAAAAAATCATCATATTTCGATACAAAAATTCACCAAACAAGAAATGTTTAGAGTACTTCTTTACTAAATACACAAACCATAATCTCTAAAATTCTAAGATTTCATAGTGTAAGTACTTTTTACAAATTACAATTTAGGTAGGTAAAATATGGAATTAATTAAAACTAAAAAATTAAATGAAATATATGGATGGTATAAAGAAGGCCCACTTTGTTATGATTTACCTTTTCCACCAAGAACATTGTTTGTTTTTCTTCACCTTTATAATAAGGTAATTTTTATAATGTTTTTGTTTTATGTTTAATCCAAATACTTCATTAATTTTAAAGGATAATATTCATCTAAAACACATACATAACCATGATCATCTACTTTTTATATTTTAATTATAATTATATTTATTGTAGTTTTTAAAAATCTTTAAATATCTAATAAATATGAAGTCTATTGAGTTTAATCTAATATAGTGCAGATCTATTTTAAATCTTTTAAAGAAAACTTCTCCTCAAGTTTTTACTCTAAAAAGGATTTTCCCTTCCAAATAAGATGGATCTACCCTGCTAATATTGTCCCAATCTTTGCTCAATATAATATTTTTACATAACAATTTTTTTTAAAATATTTGCTAGTATATGTTGGTTTGATAAAGTGGAAACATTTCCTCAAAATTATCACTCTAAAATGGATCTATAATAGTGTAGAAAAATTGAAGCAAAACCATAATAATAAGCACTACAAGTATTAAAGTCCCTCTGTTTTTGAAAACAAATTGAAATAAAAGTTTGGAAGAAAATTGTAAGCTTTTATAAAAACATATATTGTATTTATGAATCTTCTTAGATTAGATATACATACATAAAAGTTAAATGTAATATATAACAATTTTTATATTATATATAATGTAATATAAAATATATATCTATTTATATAATATTTAATATTACATGTATATGCATAGATATGAGCTTTTAGAAAGCCACATGCAAACTTACAATCATATATAGGAACTCTTTATTTCCAATCATGTAAAGGAATTCATTAAAAAAAAAACTATGATGGAAACGGACTCAACAAATGGAAACAAATCACCAAAAAGAAAGAAAATCACCACATGGGAGGAAATCACCATAAACATAAAAAAAATGTGATTAAAATGAAAAATAAAAAAACAAACAAAAAACAAAAAAAAATGTGTCAAATTTTACTATTTTACTCCGTAACTTTTGAGAAGTTTTATACATGAATATTAAAAATATATTCTTTATTCTTTTTATTATTTTACTAAATATAAGTTATCAAGAAATATACTAAATATAATGTTATATTTTTACTAATTAAGTTATCAATAAATATACTTTATTTTAATTTTTTATAATTTACAAAAATTACAATTCTATTTATTGATAAAAAAATTTGGGTAAAATTTCATTCAAAAAATCTAGTTAAATTTATTTTTAAATTTTGATCCATTTTAACTAATTTTTTAAAATTTTCAACCTTTACTAAGTCACCAAATCTATTTAGAACGTGACAAAGTATAAATCATAAGTAATTATAACTAGCACATGTACATAGTTTGTGGTTGGATCACGGGATCAAATGGTTGAGAGGACAATTTTTTTATATTTTTATTCCTCGTATTCTTTTAGTTAAAATGGTTCAACTTTGAGTTATCCATGCCTAGCTACATGTTATCCCATGTTATCAGAGACATTCTACATGTTATCCATTTATCAACTATGAGTTATCCATGCATCGCTACCAATTATCCAGCTACCAATATATATATTTGTTTATTTCGAATTTTGAACCTGCCATAAAATCAATCTAGAAAGCATAGCCCGTAGTTCAACCCAAATCTCAAGTAAAAGATCACCTTGATAGAGATCAAATGGTTGAGAGATAAGGATGGAATAGAATGAGATTTTGGATTTTTTTTTATTCCTCATATTCTTTTACTTAAACCGGTTCAACTCTAAGTTATCCATGCTTAGCTACATGTTATTATCAACATTCTTTTAGTTATCTGCCATAAACTCTCTTTTATCCATTCATCATCTACCACTTATCCATTCATCAACTACTAGTTATTTTTATATTTTGTTTTATATAATTGTTTATTTCAAATTTTGAACAACCACCATACACTTGTGTGGTCCTCGTCTTTAAATGAAAAAATATAGGATAAAAAAACATAAACCCTAGTTCATTCCAAATGTCAAATAAAAAAATCTATCTCATCTTTAAATAAAAAACATAGACATTAATCCACCCAAATCTCAAATAAAAACGTCTAAAATAAAAAATGCCCACCTGGCTGGATTGTGAGACCAATTCTGCTTCCAACCGATCATGTATCAAATTTTCTAGTTGACGTCCTCCGATTCAATGAATCGGGGATAAACAATCTTTATCATTCCATGTTGTGGATTTTGCAATTTCCAACAACCATACCCCTATCCTATCCTGGCAGCTGAGTTAACTGGCATGGCATCATGATCAGGAAAAACAAGTAATTAACGCTCAGAAAAGCCCATATGAAGCCCAATCCATCTGGGTGGGCGGTGGTACTGTTTCTCCTCCTCCTCCTCCATTAGAGGGCGAGAAATATGCGTCCGTCTCTACACTGAAACGCACTTGTTTCATTCCGGCGGCCGATTCACAGTAATTTCTGTTAGAGCTGCCCGATCTGATTTTCTTCTTGAGAGCACTAATCGGTCGAACGGGCTGAGAAGCATCTATCATCTTGGGACCCTCATGAGGAGAAGTAAAATTTACTTTTGAGTCTTGGCCAGCTTGATGCCCTGTTGCAGGCCACTCGCGTTGCTGCTGCTGCTTCTTCTTCTTTCCCTTGTGGTTTTTGGACGACGGTAGGAAGATGCATTTGCAAGGAAATAGAGCCGAGAGTAACGTTGTGCCGGCGCTCCTTGCAAGACCCGAAGGCTGCATCGTGTCATGAGAATCGTCGAAGGACCGTGAACTATTGGAATAATTAGCTCCGGGACTTTGTGGGAGCTCTAAAGTGCTCACAGGACTAGACCATTCTTCGTTCGAATCCAATTCCAATTTGGATGGAATTGTTATATCCTCCTCGTCGTCATCTCCTTCGTAACCATTAATATAATTTCCTCCCTGCACAGACCCCTCGCAGACATTAATCGATTGTGGGGATAAATGAGAGAAATTCCAGTTGAAGCAGGCCCCCGCGTTCTTTGGCGATGCACTAGTTGCAGCACTAGGCCGAGAAGCAGTTGGAGGAAACTTGAGAGGAACTGGCGAGGACTGGTCCTCGTCCACAAACCTAATTAATTCTGATTCTCTCTGTGAGAGCATAGGAACCCCAGGATGTATTTCCTGGGGTTCCCTGTACCAGTTATATTTTTCCTGATCCTCCAACATATGCATCATGGTCCTCGTGCTGCTGCCACTCTGGAACTCTTCCTTCTCTTCATGTCTGGTGATGGGTTTACTGGAGCTCTCGAGTAGGTCACTTGAGGATTCACAGATTTCGATCTCTGGAGAATTATAAGCAGATTGAGCAGCAGCAACAGCAGGTGATTGTGGATGATTATCATCGAGAATATAAATGGATAACTCTGCAAGAGCCGATTCCAGCAGCATGCTATCTTTCGTTCAAATGCCGCTTACTCTTCTTCTTCTTCTTCTTCTACAATTAACTGTTAATCTCAGCTCCGCTCGTATCGTATGGGTCGAGAGATGAGCGCCTTAATTGACGCAGGGAAATGCTTCGGTCTCCCTGATTTTTGTTAATAAATCTTAAAAAGGCTGTGGCTGGAGCTATGGCAGTGGGACCGTGTGGTGTGATCGGGCACATACAATGTTGTAAACCACAATAGTGAGAAGTCTCCAGGTAGGATCATGGAGAGCTTCCGCTGTCAAAAGGTGGGCAGGGTAGGGTAGTGTGGTAGAAAAATTCCATGGAGTAGCATTCATCCGCCGTGATTATTGGGGTTGGACGGTGACCTTGTGATTGCCGCGACTCGCATACACGACTTAGATGGCGTTTGCTTGATAGTCGTTTCCCGAATTTCGTGTTTTCCATAAATTCCATGAGTTTAAGTTTAATTAAGTTTTTCAAGCTTTAATGAAAGCTTTCAATAAATTTGATATTAGTTTTTTATACAACATTATATATACTAGCATATCTACATAGTTTGTGGTTGGACAAGGTCCATGAGGATCAAATGGTTGAGAGATAGTTTGATTTTTTTTATTCTTCATATTCTTTTAGTGAATATGTTACATTCTTCTAGTTATCTAGGATGAAGTGTTGGTTATCCATTTATGAGCGATGAGTTATCCATGCATCGCTACAACTTATCTATTCATGAGCTACCAGTTATTATATATATATAATTGTTTATTTCAAATTTTGAACAACCGCCATAGAATCAATCTTGACAGTACACTTGTCTCATCCTCGTCTGTAGTTGAAAAAACGTGTTGGTTATCCATTTATGAGCGATGAGTTATCCATGCATCGCTACAACTTATCTATTCATGAGCTACCAGTTATTATATATATATAATTGTTTATTTCAAATTTTGAACAACCGCCATAGAATCAATCTTGACAGTACACTTGTCTCATCCTCGTCTGTAGTTGAAAAAACATAGGCCGTAGTCCACCCCAAATCTCAAATAAAAATGTCTATTGACATAAAAATACTATATATATAATGAACATTACTTCCAAAATGAATTTTGAGATTCCTAAAACTATAAGTGGAGAGAGTAGATAGGGAGGTTGTTAGTAGTAGGAGTAGGAGAGAGGCGGGGAGGGTTAGGGGCAGAGGGAGTAGGATGGTGGTTAGGGACAGAGAGAGTATGAGTTAAGGGTAGAGAGAGGGGGTTAGGGGTTGAGAGAGCAAGGGGTGATAGGT
>LPNX010691594.1:107548-202452 GCA_001517045.1 Pseudotsuga menziesii | reverse complement strand
ATATATATATATATATATATATCTTAATAATTAATATTAATATTTATAGATAATTAATAATTAATATCAATATTCATAGATAATTCATAATTAATATCAATATTCATAGATAATTAATAATTAACGATTAGTAATAATTAAAGAGTCATGACTGTAGTTGTTCCTGATTCATCATCTGAAGTTTGAGTTTCTATTCCCATGAATATAATTTCTTCATTTTCACTTATCTCTTTGTCTTCATTGTATTCCATGGAATAGAAGTTTTTCTTCCTGTATATGGTTTTACTCTTTTGATCTTTCTTATGACTGCAAGTTTCTTCATCATCATTATCCTCTTGTTTTGGGTAAGGAAACTTTGTGGAAAAAGTCCAATTCTTCCATAGTTAAACCACTATAGTGATAGCTTTCCTTTATACTTTCTAGTACCTTTCTTAGGTTTCTTGATGAAAAGAGCTTGTTCATCATTTGAGTTCTCTAACTGGTACTTGGGTAAAGCTTTAGATTTCTTTGACTACTTTGTAGCTTTAAATGTTTCCTCTTTTCTTAATGGTCCATTATGTTATGTTCTCATCACATAGGTAGTGAAGATCCCATGTAGCTTATCCACTATCAAAAGTTCAAGACATCTCGATCTTCTACAGTAGACACTTTTGGGTTATATCTTATTGGTAGGGTTCTTAGTATTTTTTCAACTACTTCTTTCTACTCTTAATAGCATTGACAATTTCATCTACTCTTGGAAGATATTCTGCAATATTTTCTTCTTCTTTCATCTTTATACTTTTGAACTGCCCTCTGTATGTTTGAAGTTTGGATTTTTTGACTTTGGAAGCCCCTTCATAAGCAATTTTAATATTTCCCAACCATTTTTTGCTTTCTTACATTGCATGACTTTAATAAACACTAAATCTACTAATCCTTTCAAAATTGCATTCAAATTTTTTTCATTGGATTCATATTCATCTAGTTCATCTCTATATGTAGGTAGGTTTTCTGGTATTTTATATCCTTTTTCAACAGAACCCCAAATTTTGCAACCAAGAGACATTAGATGACATCTCATTCTTACACTTTGAAATGCATAATTATTTCCTGTAAATAATGGAGGTCTATTAGAAGCTAACCCTTCTTGATGATCCATAGTGTTTCTTAATAGGATATTCCTTCTAGTGGTTTAGATTGTAGTGAAGGATCCCTTTATGATACCAATTGTTGGAATATTGGACAATACTTAGAGGGGGGGTGAATCAATCTTGATAACTTTTAGAAATTTAAATCCACTTTTAACTTATTCATTAAAACACAAAACACAACATTTATCATAGAAGCCTAATTGGGAAAACCACAAATACTTTCTATAAATGCAAAATTATATTTACAATTGTTTTTGCAAGCTGCAACTGGCTGGAGACAGCAATCCCCAAGTTTTTCATCTACAATTGAAGGATGCTACAACACCCTAGTTTCTTCCTGCTCCAATAGAAAACCATGCTACAACACCCTTTTTTCCAACCACTACTAAAAGGAGGCTACAACCCTCTTGCAGGTTTGCAACCTTCCCTACCACTACCCTACCGCCCTAATTTGGTCTTTTTCTTCAATTCTGATTTTGATTATTCTTCACTCCATTTGTCTTTGTCTTCTCTTGTCGTTATGTTGATATGGCTTGTTGAGACATATTTCTTCCACTTTAAACTTATGTTTAAATACTTCTTTCATCATGTATTTGAACCATTGTGTATTTTCATCATTGTTTCCCTTCATTAAAACCTTTTCACCAATGCATCTCTTCATTATGGAAACATGCCTTTTCATGAACTGGTGCAAAAAAACCTGAAACCCTATTTTGCCAGACCTGTAACTTTGTCTTCAAGCACCTTTTATGAGAAATAAGACCGTGGTCAGATGCACACACCAACAAGGTACATCATGATGGTATCAGATTATTTTTATTAGTTTTCTACAAAATATGGAGCCCATTTTACTAGGTCAACTTAGACCAATTTTTCAATAATTGGTCAATTTTCAGCAAATTTCCCAAATTAGTCTGAAACCTCATTTTGGTAGACCTGTAACTTTTTATTCAAGCACGTTTTAGGATAAATGAGACCATATTTAGATGCAAACATAAACAATATAAAACCTTATGTTCTGATATAATTTTGATCAGTATCCTACAAAATATGGTGGGAATTTTACTGAGTCCACTTAGGCATATTTACCAGAACTGAAACAGTGTAAATCATGCCAGAAAACACTTTTGGCATACTAATAAATTCACCTTCAGAGACTTTCTTGACAAACCAATATTATGGTTAGATGAAAAATAAAACAATATAGATGTCTATACCCTCAGAATCATTTAATTCATTAAATATAGAAGATGGCATGCATTTTATAGAGGCCCCTTAGGCAGGTTAAGAATAATTTATACTTAGACAATTTTTCAGAGTTTCAACAAGTTTCCATAGTTTTACAGAATGGTTTCAAATTTTAAAAATGACTTCATGAGAGGATTAGAACACTATCATATGAATTTGCAACCTCATCACACATGCCACATGCCATGTCGTCACTTCCTTTGTTATTCCAAGTTGCCATACTTTTACATAATGGTTTCAAATTGTAACAATGACTTCATGAGAGGACAAGAAACACCATCATATGAATTTGCAACCTCATAACAAATTCCACATGCTATGTCATCACTTCCTTTGTTATTAATTTGTCATTAATGAATTCTGATTTTCCTATACTTGGTCAATTTCCAGAGTTTCAACAAGTTTCCATACTTTTATAGAATGGTGTCAAATTGTAAAAATGACCTCATGATAGCACTAGAACATCATCATATATGTTAGGTAATTTCCTTTTTAATTAATGAAATCCTTTGACATCAATGACAACCATACTCAAAATTACCCCCCTTTGGCATTGATGGCAACAACTCTTCATTTTTCTCCCCCTTTGACATTAATGACAAAGGTTTCCTTTTGGCATCTCCCCCTGACATAATTCCTTTTTTATTTTTTCTATATCTATTGTAGGGATATTACTCCTAACTTTTGTCTAAGATGCTCAAATGCTTCTTTAGGTAGTGGCTTAGTGAAGATATCAACTATATGTTCCCTTGTATCGACATATTCAAGTTTCACCATGTTTTATGATACTTGATCCCTCAATAAGTGATATTTTATAGGGATGTGCTTTGTATTGGAGCACATAACATGTTTTTTTATATGTTTATGGCACTAGTATTGTCACACTTTATCAATATTGGATGCTCATATTTTATAAGTAAGTATTCCAATGTATGTTTCATCCAAATGACTTGAGTGCAACATGATCCAACAACAATGTATTCAACTTCTACTGTAGATAGTGTAATGGAGGATTGTTTTTTTCTTATCCATGATACCAAATAGTCTCCTAAGTAGAATGTTGTTCTGCTGCTACTCTTTCAGTCATCAACACTTCCTTCCCAATCTACATCAGTGAATTCGTTTAAAGTGAAGTATTGACCTATTGGGTACCATAAACCATACTCTATAGTACCTTGCAAATATTTGAGAATTATATTCACTGCTATCACATGTGTTTCTTTGGGAGCTGACTGGAATATAGAAACCAATCCTACAACTTGCATCACATCTGTTATTGTAGCTGTCACATATAGTATGCTTCCTATCATATATCTATACATGGTATGATCTACTTCCAACGACTCATCATCCTTACATAACTTACAACCAGTGACCATAGGTGTACTAGCAATCTTATAATATTCCAACTTAAACTTCTTAAGCATGTATTTAATGTACTTTGAATGATGAAGATACCTTTGTCTGTTTGAGAAACTTGTAATCCCACGAAGAATGTTAATTCACCCAACATTGACATTTCAAACTCCTTCTTCATTTCATAGGAATATTTACACTTAGCATTTGTAGATCTCTTCCAAATATAATATCATCGACATAAATAATAACAATGATAATATTCGTATCTTCAAAACTTATGTAGAGATTACTATTAGTGACCCCTCTTTTACATCCTTGTTGCTTCAAGTGTAACACCCCAGTTTTGAACCCAAGGGGGAGGGGAATGTGTGCCCTAGTTTCAACCCCATGGCATTCAATTGCACATGATGTAACTATTTTTATTTGATCATGGTGCAGAGCTCAAGGAAAATGCCCCACCATCGATTTAGTGTCCTATGTATCGGCAACTAAAATCGATGCCGATGGTTTATGTGCTAGCCAGGCACAATATGTTTTGAGACATCATGTAAAAATCAAAATTAATAAAAATTCCACAACTATCTATGCATCACAATGTGAAAGAGATGGGGGCATCATTTAACAAGGAATAGGGAGGGGGAAATATTCAAACCCTTGAGACAATGGGAAAAATCCAAATGTCAGAGGGAGAACCCATCTGATAGAGGGTTGATTGTGATTATTCACTTGGCTAAGAAAGTCTAAGGAACCCATATGTTAATTAGTTGATTGTGTTTTGATGTAAGGGTTGGATTGGCTGAGTAAGTCCAAGGAACCAATGTCCTATTGGCTTATTGCCTTAGTAGCCCTTGAAACCCAATTGTTTATTGGTTGGGATTGACGATATGTGAAACCCAACTGTGTGTGTATGGTATTGCTATGTGTAAGCCTATTTGTTACCTAGTTCCTTGTGGAAATCATGCCCAACTTGGGGGTGGTGATGATGCTGAGATATTGATGAGCACACTGGCCTATGGTTGGGTGGAACATTGCAATGACTTAGCTAGTTGCGGGGAAGCTTATTCTCAAGATAAGTATTTTCTTGTGTATTTAATATTTGCAACTGTATTTTCCTGTTTTATGAATTATGAACATGTTGACTACTTGAATGAATGATGTTGCTTCTGCTGTGTATTCACATGTATTATGCATATGCATATGTATTTTATGTTCAATGCAATTTATATTATGTTCATGGGGCTAGATTGCCCGTTTGTCAGCAGCAATAGAGTAGTCGCGTCCTCTCCATCGGTTATATGAGGGGAGGGGATGTGACATCAAGTAGCTATATAGTCTTGAAAACCATGCCCTTGGGGCTTATTTGAGACCATAGAGTTCCTTCTTCATCCTGCAAACATACTCCTCCTTTTTTGATAAGAGGAAACCTTTAGGTTGTTCAATATAAACTTCCTCTTCTAGCTTTCCATTCAAAAAATGCATACTTGACATCCATTTTATATAATTTGAAGATTATATAACATGAATATGCCAAAACCATTCTTATTGCTTCAGGTATTTATATAGGGGAAATGTTTTATTCAAGGTCAATACCTTCCACTTGAGCATATCCCTTACACACTAGTCTTGCGTTGTCTCTTATAACTTGACCATCTTCAATGAAATTGTTTTTGAAGACCCATTTTGTCCCTACATTATTCTTGCTTTTAGGTATTGGGAAAAGTTCCCAAGTTTGATTCTTCTCAATTTGATCCAACTCTTCATTCATGGCCTTGATACAATCATCATATTTGTTGGCTTCTGCAAAGTTCTTAGGTTCCGCCACTGATAGTAAGGCTTTTTCATTAAACAATAGTTTCCTTCTTGTATTGAAACTCCCCCTGAGTATATGATCCCTTCGAATGCTAATTTCAGGGTTCTCTTCTAGGTCATGAGAGATGCTAAAACATATATTCTTTTTCAGTTCCACCATCATCATTATATTCTTATTCATCATCTCCATCAGTGTATTATTTTACATCTTCATATTTATTTTCAACATAATGGATGCCATTCTTATCTACAACACTATCATCTTTGGAAACTTCATCGATGCTTGGAATATTTGTTTCCTCTAAATATTAGTAATCAAACTTTCTTCTCCACATATTTCCATGAGGTACCCTACTCACGGATCTTTTATTTCTTTGTATTTTCAAAACTTGATCTTTTCTCTCGATTCTGCAATCAACAACCTTGTGACCAAACTTGTGATAACAATGACAATATCCGTAGAATGTTCGTTTATATTTGGGGAATATTTGATCTTTTTGCTTCATAAATTTATTCTCCTTCCATCCCTTCCTTTGTTTCTAAACCTATATTGTAGCCTTATTTTCTGTAGGACTTATCAGCTTACATTCTCTATTCATATGCCCAAAATTATTACAAGAGTAATAATGGCCAATAAAGATCTACGTATACCTGCTTTTCATTGGTCTTCTAGGAATCATATTAGTTCTATTTTTATTATGAGAGGAGGGAGCATATCTCTAACTATCCTTATTTCCAATTGGATCCATAATTATAGTACAATAACTCTTCTTGTTATATCGTAATCCATATTTGACACTTGATGGTATTTGGCCACTTAGGATGTCATCTAGAATATTTGAGCTATTCTCAAACTTTGACTTAATAGATTCTTCATCATCCTTCTTTTTAAGCCGAATAATTTCTTCCTTAATTATTTCAGAGTCTTGTGTTTTAGTGCTTTCTCTGAACTTATCATTAATGGTCTTCTGATATTTTATCTTCTTTACTTCTCCCTTGAAGTTATCAACTTCTTATTTTAAGATATTGACCTCTTTCATGCTAACCATCGCTTATTGTCTTGAATTGTGCATCCCTTCTTAGAGGGTCTTGACTTATGAGAGTGCCTTCTTTAGGGTGCAACACTTAGAGTTCATCCTCTATGTACACCTCTCCTTCTACATTTGATTCATCATCTGAAGTTTGAGTTTATATTCCCATGAATATAATTTATTCATTTCTGTTTATCTCTTCGTCTTGACTATCTTCCATGGAATAGAAGTTTTTCTTCTTTTTATTAAATTTATTCTTGTATAGGGTTTTACTGGTTTGATATTTCCTATGACTACAAGGTTCTTCATCATCACTATCCTCTTGTTTTGGGTAAGTGTTTGGTTGCAAAAATACCACATTTTATTCATCTTTCACATACCGTTTGTCACCTTTATTCCTATTTTATCCTTCCATAAAACCATTAATTTCCATCACTTTGATAATACATATGGGTTTATATTACCATTTTCCAAATTATTTGTTTTGAGTATTTTTAAGAGAATTCTTGATTAAATATTATAAATTAATATATTTTTTATATATATCTCAAATATTTGTGTGAGATTTTTAATGTAGGGATATTTGAAGCTTTCAACCAAGGAGTATTCAAAAGTTTCCCGAATGTTTTATCCATCTTTTCAATATTTGAAAGAGATAATTCAAGCTAATTTCAAGGAGAGGATTATGGAAATATGGAGAGAATATATCATCCAATATTTGTTGGAGGATTTGAAGGGATAAATTGAGAGAAAAGTGGATATGTTGGAGGATTTGAAGGGATAAGTTGAGAGAAAAGTGGATTGTAATTATGAGTTGTTTATCTTGAATTCATGTATAAATAAGAGGGTTCTCTCCTCATTTGAGGAGAGGCCTCTCTAGTGGTGTGGAAGTAGAGAAATAGGTTATGTCTTTTTATAGTTTGTCATGAAGTGGATTTTGATTGTTATGTAATGTAGATGACGCTTTAATGCAAATCATTTTACTCTCTCTCATGTTAATTTCGATTTCTTTCTTATGAATTGTTAATATGGATTTTCTGTGAGCTCATATCTATTTGTTATTTGCCTTTTTTTACATGCTTTCATAGATTAGTTTGTTCATCTTCTTGTTTTATTGATTAAATTTACTTTCAATATGATCTCATGTGTTTTCGTGAATAGGTTTACTTTCATGTAGTTTCACATTTTGCTTGAATTTACTTTATGCCATTTTTGTTATTTCTTAGATTTAAATTCAACAACAGCAGTATAATTGTTTCTTTTAAAGAATTAACATAAGTTAATGTATTCTATTCCTGCATATATTTTGTGTACACCTCTAAGTTTATGAACTCTCGGATTGATAATTTATGTTGAAATTATTATCATGTATTTCACTCAACATTTTGGTTCCATTTTTGGGGAGGTGCTGAAAAAGGATAAGAGTTTAGATAGGTAGATAGGTTTCTTTTTTATATTACACAGGAAGGGGGTAGGGGGAACGATAAAATGCAAGGATGACTTCACTATGAAATTCCCATGGTGTAACAGCTAGACACATCCACTTTAGTGGGTCACCCCAAAGCCTTGTTGTTCCCTTTGCATGTAAATAATTCCCTATTCGCAAGTGTGTTTATTTTTCTGCAAAGTATTTACTTTTCCTGCAAGAGTGTTCATTTTTCTGCAAAGTATTTACTTTTCCTGCAAGAGTGTTCTTTCATTTTATGCAAATGTGAGTTTGTTTTTATGCAAGTTGTCTTTTTTCATTTACATTTTTATAGTGTAAAGTTTGGATTCTGAATTAGTTTCTTCTTTCTTACTAGTTTACTTTTGATTTTATACCTGTTCATCTTTGGTTTTGTACTGTTTTTACGCTTGTCATGTACTCATTTTTCATTTTTTTAAGCATTTGATTTGATTTCAGTAAAAGGATTTTAGGATGAGCATAAGTCTAGATCAGCTCATTTAGATCCTAGCAAAAGTCAGGATTTCCTCTTCTCAAGAAGAGGAGATATTGATAGCATCCAAATATGTAATCACCCCTCCTAATGCAAACAAAGAAGAATTGACATTCAAAGAATCATGCATATCAGATGATGAACACCTATTCATTGAGGGGAAGGAAGAAGGGATTCTTGGTGATCTAAATCAAAATGAAAATCATGAAAACGAAAGTTGCATCGGACAATGTTTTCATGAAAGTACTAGGGTAGATCAATTTTGTTTTTATTTCTACTTTGTTCAAATACATTTTCAACACTTAAACTCGTATATTCTTGTACATTCTAGATTTATTTTTGAAAATTTGAATTTGAATTTATGTTTACTTTTGTTACATAGATGGCTAAATTAGACCATTTGAGAATAATTATCTTCAATATTTTCTTCCTAATATTCGTGCATTCACCTGTTATAAAATATGACTTGAATAATTTTAGGATCAAATCTCATCTTCCAATTGATGCTTATCCATTCCATCTCTCTGTAAATTTCTGATCATGATGACAATTGAGTGATTCATGAATCACTTTGAATTTGCGCATGGGATTGGGTTGTTAATCGCCTTTACTCAAGTGCATCAGTGGATTAGAATTTAACATTTTAATCCCCAACACCACAGTCAACGAAAAATTGAGGGCATGCTTCAATGCATCAAAAGGTTGTTAATCCTCACTCCATATTTCCCAGTAGCTCAAACAATCCAAACTATTACTTGATATGTATTTTCAGCTTATTGTTACGAAGAAAACTTCCTATGGCTTGGGGTACCACAACAGATAGAGTAACCCTAGAAATCAATCCTTTCCCATATACAAGAGAAACAAAACATCTAAAACTAAAGGATCTTGAAACATACCTTATTCCGGATGGTTGATGTAGATCCCCATTGAGCTTTTCCACTCTTGCTTGTATTAGCAATTTGCTCTCTCAACATTCAGAAAACAAGACAAGAATGCTATATAATGGTGTTAGAGATACTCTATCATATATAATCAATAACATATAAACATTTAAAAGCATGGATGGATTCAATATTCATTTAAATACACATTATTGGACAGGAAAAGATATTTCTATTAATATAAATAAGAGATTACAATGGTGACAACCTCTGTTAGCACGTCTGCGAACCGAAGAAATTGAGTCCTCCACTTGGGCCTCCACCACTTCAATCCTCCATCTCTCAATAGAAATCTCACAAGCAAAGAAAAGCTTGGGAAGAACATAAAGTGATCTAAGGGACAAAGGTATGCATACTCAAGTATAAGCTTCGACAACAATGTACTATAGTTTTCTTGCTCTTCAATTCCTCTCCCTTCAGTGTATCCAAAGGGTTCCTTATATAGTGCTTCAATGGGGTAATGGAAGGTCAAATCCGAGTGATCTCAAGGCATATGGAAGGAAAAGAGACAAGTGACTTGGATCCACATCAAGGAAAACTCCAAAACTATTTGGCCTTTTGCACACATCCCAATGTATGTGGGTTTGAGGGTCATATCCATGTATATATGCGAGAATAGGTTTAAAAGTCATCTATGGAAAATAATTCATGTTTTTAGGGATGATATTGGAAACATAAAAGGTAAAAAAATGGTCCATGGGGTCCAAATAGTATGCAGAGGGACAGGGAAGGCCATAAATGTGTGATCCACCATGTGTGGTAAAATGAGCTATAACAGATGCCCCCTAATGTGTGAGGTCAGAGGGGTGATACGATGGCCAAAATACATTATAAGTCCATCCCAGAAATGGAGTGATGAAGAACCAGGTGGAAGAAATAGACATCCAATAGTATAATACAATAATCAAACTCTCCACATGACTGCAAGTACATACAATAGTCCTAGATATATAAGAGTACAATGGCCATGAATAAGCATGATACAAAATATGACATGTGTGGTCATTTCCATGTACAATATAGATAGATTAGAATCTCCATGATGAAGATATACAAAGGATCATGATCTCCATGATGAAGATATACAAAGGATCATGATCTCCATGATGGTTGAATATATCTGACATACACTGGAATCAAGTCACGAGAGTTGAAATCTCATGAACACTGGCACGATCAAGGAGGTAGCATATATGAAATGCCAACAATCTGGAAGGTCTTATACACAATCCGCTACGATTACATGCCATACTATGTGAATAGAGGTGTCAAGGTCGAACATAGTAGTCCATCGTCTAATTACCAGTCATTGATGTATACTGTTAACAGATGCGAGATCACCCACCGATAATGAAAATGGGAATCAAGGTACTAGAGTGCAAAATAACAAGTGTGAATAAATGTGTTGAGGTCGAACACTTGAAAGGATCCATTGATCAGGGGACATTGATGTATTCCCAAAAGCTGTCAATGGTGAGAGAACCTACCATTGATGACTGTAAGTCTCAAGGCACTCAAAATGACTCTAGATTCCTATCCCATAATAAATGATCTGAAGTTGATGGAATGAAATCCGCTGGAAGGAGGGCATTAAGGCATCTCTCATCATCCAACATGAGGTACTCAGCAAACCTGTATAATGTGGAAGGACTTGATCATAATGTGCACGAACCAGTATCAGTACCGGGAATGGCCGACATGCAAAGTCAAGTGAACTGAGGAATGGCCGACTCAGGTTTCAACTTCCTTCAAACAAGAGCATAAAATCAAATGGTGATTGAATGTAGGAAACATAGACTCAATATAAAAAATCGGGACATCTCTGCGACACAGGAGGCATCGACAAAGGCTCCATAGGGACTGGACGCTTAACCATCCAATGGAGATAAACTTAGAGAAACTAGTACATCTTCTAAAGTCAAATTATTAACCCAACCAATGGATGTGATATACAGTGCTCTGTTCGAAGGCGACATGACTTGACTACTGCCAAAGATAATATCTTTTCCTATCCAGATTTTTGGTTTTTTGATTTTTTTTGGACTTTTTCAAATATTTTAAAAGGCTTGAAAAAGAATAAAAGTGCTTTATAGTTATAGACTAGGATGAGACTAGTGTCAAGGGGAAAAAAAACTAGTTCCAAGTAGCGGAACATACCTATGCTCAATGCAAGGACACATGCGTAGGATAACGACACTCGAGGGAAAGTCACCTCCCAGTAAAAAATGGGGAATCAAGCTGCAAAGGATATGTAAAATGGCTCTGCTTGGCTAGACATGAGACAAGATCAGGCTATATAGCTAATAATCAAAGTCAGGGAAGCTGGCATAAGGCTCAATAAGGCAAGAAAAACTCATGATAATGCAATTACAACTTGACATAAGGGAGTCCTGGGAAAAAAAGAAAGCAAAAATATCAAGAGGAGTATGAGGCTCTTGCACAAAGTCATGGCGATACTATACAAAGGAATCCCACACCCTAATGGAAAAATGTCAGCATGGGCGCTAAATGCAAAACATGAGCTAACTAGGGCACCCATGTATGGTCAAGCTCTACCATTCACATCATGTCACTTATAAAAGCAACAAGGAGGTTCTGTGACAAGATAGAATGGATTCGTACCTAAGGTTATAATGAAATGGTCATAAGGTCATGCAAGTGCAAATGGATGTGAAACCTAAGCTATATGCCAGTTTAGACATAATACCTAAAATCAACATGAATGGGTCAAAATCATGATAAAACGACGCTCAAAATGGACTTTTACATCATCAAATTAGTCCAAAACCGTCCAAAATGGTCATAAATGGTAAAAAACTATAGAAAGTGGGTAAAAAATTTCAAAAAAATTCTATAAATAGTAAAAAATTCAAAAATTCCATATCATTTGAAATTTTTACCCATTTGAGCTCAAAATTTCCAACATGAATTCTGGGAGTATCGTCCAGTGAAATTCGACACTGTTTGTTCAAGGTAACTCCTCATGTCCTCCTCTTCCCATTTCATGCAATGTTTTTCAGTTTCCATGGTCAATTTTATTTTCTAGACCAATATAAAGTAGGTGTGTTTGGCCCACGTGGATATCAGGGTTTTTTCCACGTATAGGGATGGCTATACATGGAAAAACCTCCCAAAACCATGTACATACGTGACTGTTTTGGAAAAAGTCACGTATGCGGCCACGTATAAGGATTTTTAAGGTAAATAATGACCAAAAACAAGTTTTATGTGTAGGATGGTTCTAGAATGGAGGGAGAGGAAACATGGTGATGTAGAAGAGGTTGTTTAAGGTGACTTAATGGCCCAACAAGCTCTACGTGCATGCAGTTTGTATAAGTTTTGGTGCCTTGGAAGACCAAGGGCCAAACCAAGACTCTTGTAGATGCTAGTGGATTACTGGGATCCAGACTCAGAGTCTTTTCAAATTGATGGGATGTCTCTCATTATAGATATTGAGGATATATATATTTTATTACTAGATTATCCTGATGAGGAGAGATGGTCAACCTACGTTCTCATAGGCCTGGAGGTGGTCTGACTATTGATGAGTACATTGCGGTATACTTCTTTCCAGACATGGAAAAGGTTGGGAGTCAAATCCTGAGAAACTCAATCTAGGTGTTGGGATTGAAGGCCATACTATTGGCACTCGGCAAGATATCCAGTCTTTCTTCACTCCACCAGGCCTTGTGGCCATTGATGTTCTATGCGGTGGAGTGTATGAGACCCACAGTGTATGAATGGAGCACTACACTATTGAGTAACATGAAGCAGCAACTTAGTGACTGCAAGATGGGCAGGGTGAGAAACTTTGGTTTCGGTAGCATACTAAGCATGTTTTTCTTTGAGTGTGTACCAGGGCTAAGCCCTAGAGTGGACATTCCTCCACATAGATTTCGAGATCTGGCCCAACAATGTTGGGAAAATGTTATGTGTAGACTAGAAGGATGTAGGGTGGCTAACCCCTACCTAGCGGACTTCTTTCCATGGTGGTGGCGGCAGATCATTGCCATAGATGACTACACCTATGCAGGGATATATTTCTAGGGAGATCCGGACATGCCCCTACCACCAGGAGCGTCATATGGTGACATAGGTAACGAATCCCAAACCCTATTTTTAAGTTTTTTGAATTATTAAATTTTTTTGTGTTTTTTGGTATATTGACTCAAAAGACATGTTTTGGTGTGATGACACATAGTGACAATCTGTCATGTGTATGCAGATGTTGGACCACAAAACCCTGACGGTTTCCCTCATCATAGGCGAAGAGGAAGAGGAGGCGACATCATGGGTCTGGATGCGGAGCGGACGCTCCAAAGCATCCACACAAACTTTGTACGCTTGACACACAGGGTACCCGTGGCGCAAGTCGAGGACTTGCCTGAGGCCATGCAGTGCTAGGTGGTTGGTGTACCGTGGACATGGGTTCGATTATTTCGATGGCTAGCTAGAGCCATGGTGTGCTACCATGATCAGAACCCCCCTCCTCCTCCTCAGGCTTAGAGACCTGAGAGTGTTTCATTTTTGTACTACCATGTATTATATTTTGGTGGCTCAGAAGCCCCAATTTTGTATTATGACACTTATGTATTATGATGTTAGATTTTGGATGTTTAATGAAATTTTTTTATGATGATCGATTTTATTTATTTACATGTGTGTAAAAATTTATGTTTGTGATATGCTTATGGTCTATGAAACAAATGCCAATCTAACACATAGTTTGCATATGAGTCGGAAACTTGATTAAAAATTCTTGAAACATGTATGTATGTTATGTTCTCAAATTTCCGTTCTAGCAATCTCACACGTAAGAATATTTATAATAATGCTGGATCCCTAATACGATACAAGCCATTAAGCTGTGAAACCACTAACTGCGAATCAAGACGTAACTCAAGAGAGAGAACACCATGTGAAATGGCATCTTGCAATAACTCGATAACGACACTATATTCAACAACATTGTTCGAAGAAGGCTGTAAACATACGCCTCTAGAAGATAATACTTGACCTGTAGGAGTATAAATCACCCAAGCAGTAGAAGCTAAGTTTTGAGTGTGGCGACTAGCACCATCAGTGAATCCTATGTAAGTGGAAGACTCCATCGACATCTGCCATAAGAAAAGAAAGCTAATAAAAAAACCTGATCACCACTGAGAAAACCTAACTATGTAAAAAAATGTACAATAATCAGCCCTGGTTGAAGATCATGCATAGTATTTTTAAGATAGAGCCCATTTCTAGGCTCCTCCAAGGCTGTCCCTTCATAATCCACCAGCTCATAGGCGCCCTTTTCTAACACATGTTTGACTACGTAAGGACCATGCCACATGGGATTAAACTTCCCTGCCCCTAAGGGTTCTTTAGCTTGATCCCATAAAAGGACCAAATCACCTTCACTAAACCTCCTTGGACGGATAGGATTATCATATTGGACCTTAACATGATGCTTATTTACTTCTAGAGCCACTAAGGCATCCCGACACTACTCATCAAGCTTCTCTAAGTGTACCAAATGTTCCTACAATGCGGAAGTGTTTGGTAAAAGCTCTATAGCTAGCTTCAACAAAGGCATTTTGCATTTAACTGGCAAGACAGATTCCACCCCATGTACGAGTTGATATGGAGAGAAATTGGTGGCAGTCTTAACCATGGTTCTATAGGACCACAAAGTAGGATATAACATGATATGCCAATTCATCTTTCTTTGCACGATGGTTCGTTGGAGAATGGACTTAAGTGATTTATTCACTGCTTCAACCTGTCCATTCGCTTGAGGGTAATAAGAAGAGGAGTGCTCTTGATTATTTTGAAAGTGGCCACCATGGTCAGTGACAAGCTCTTTCGGAATGCCAAACCGAGTAATAATTTGGTTGAAAATGAAATGCACGGCTGTATCGCCGTTGGATTTAATCATGGGCATAGCCTTTTCCCATTTTGTGAAATAATCGACAACCACTATAATGTGATGGTGCCCCCCAGCCGAAGCTAGGTTGCAATCCATGAAGTCAATCCCCCACTTGATGAAGGGACTGACGGTGATAATTGGATGTAATGGGGCAGAGTACGAGCGCATATTGCATGCAAACACCTGGTAAGGATGACACTTCTTGACCACATTGACACAATCTTTGAAGATTGACGGCCAAAAATATCCCACTCTCAAGATTTTTTAGGCTATAGAAAGCCTACATAAATGACCACCACATGCCCCTCTATGGTAATCATTCAGCACAACTTCACCCTCATCATGGGTTAAACAATGATGTAAAATGGAATCTACCCCATGTCGGTACAAAGTGTTATCCATTATAAGGTAGTTCTTAGATACATGACGTAATCGTCGTCGCTCATCCCATGAAAGGTGAGTAGGGACCTTCATTGTTTTCAAATATACAATGATATCCCCATACTGTGGGTCCAAAGTTGAGATAAGGAAAATATGCTCATCGACAAACGTATCCTCATAAACCTCCCCTTCCTCCACACTTGGAAAATCAGAAATGAGCTCCGCAAAGATCAACGATTTCTTCGATTTTGTCGAAACGAATTCAAGATTGAATTCTTGCAAAATAACAATCCACTTATTATATTTCCCCCCGATCATCCTTATAGTGAGGACGAACTGAAATGGATTGACATGAGCTACCACCAAGGTCTAGAGAAGGAGAATGTAATGTCTCAATCTCTGAACTGCATGAATGGTGGCCAAGGAAAGTTTCTCCACATGAGAATAACGAATTTCTGCATCAATAAGGTTCCAGCTCAAATAATATATGACATGCTCGTGGAGCTCCTCATCCCCTTGAACCAAATCCATACCAACCGTCTCCATGGACATGACCACATAAATAATAAAATCATGGCTATAGTTAGGTGGACTAAGCATGGGGGAAGATGCTAAGGCTCTCTTAAGAGCATCAAAGGACTCCTGAGCTCACTCATCCCAGCAAAAAATACTTTTCTTGTTTAAAAGACACATAAAGCCTTTAGTCAAATTGGAAAAATTAACCATGAATCTTCGCAATAAATTTTCCATGCCTTGCAAACACTAAAGATGTCTAATATTACACGGGGGAGACAATTGAAGTATTTCCTCAACCTTTGAGGGATCAACTCTTATACCCTCCTTGGATATAATGAACCCTAGCAAACGACCAACAGTCACACAAAAGATGCACTTATGAGGATTTAACCTAACCCAGTAATGGTGGCATCTTTCAAATACTAATCTCAAATGGTATGGATGACGCACTCTCAGATAAGAATGAGCAGCAAGATCATCCAAATACACTTCGATAATCGTTTTGAGATCATGAAAAATTAAGGTCATAGCCCGCTGAAATGTGGCTCTGGCAATTTTAAGACTGAAAGGCATATTTCGATATGCAAACATACCCCAAGGACAAATAAATGCAGTTTTATGTTGATCCTTGGGTTTGATTTGAATCTAATTATATATGGAAAAACCGTCCATGAAGGAGAATGCCTCACTTCCCGCACACTCATCCAAAATCTGATCAATAAATTGTGTGGAAAAATTATCCTTAGGACAAGCACGATTTAAATCATGAAAATCAGTGCATATACGGATCACTCTCTACTTCTTATCAACTGAAATAGGATTTGAAACCCACTCCATCAAGGGAACGGGATAGATAAAAATAGCTTTTAACAGCTTCTCTATTTCAGCCTTAACAGCGGGTGCTTTTCTAGGATTCACTGCATGTAAACGTTGTCGAACGAGCTTCACATTTGGATAGGTCTTAATCTCATGTTTGACAATACGAGGGTCGATACCTAGCATTTCTTCGTATGACCAAGGGAATATGTCACGGAATTTTTTAAATAGCTTGGTATACTCCTTGACTTCATCAAGGGAACAATCCACCCCAATGTAGACGTTCTCAACTTTCACAGGATCGCGAGAAATATTGGTAGGAATAGTAGGTGATAAATTCGCCATGTTCCCATCATCCATCTAACTAGGAGAGCTCAATGGAACCATGTGACTACCAATATTCTCACTAAGAATCTCCCTAAATTCCTCACACTCCATACAGTTAAGCTCGAGAAGAAAATATGATCTATGATGTAACTCTTCCCAAGGTGGCTCAACCCTAGACATGGCCTCAATAATGGCTTCATCTGATGGAAAAAAATCGTCAAGGAAATCATGTGTGTGAGAGGACTCAACTTCCCATGCAGGAAACACATACGGGTCCTCCTCCTCCGTCCGCGAGGAGGAAGGACTAGGTTCTACAACACAATAAAGATTTGCTTGATATGCTATCATTGCTACAGGCAACAACACATCCGTTTTGACAGGTCCATTCGAAGGACTTGATGAAGGAAGAATCCAAGGATGTTCCATATGGGTAGTGCAAAAAGACACTAAATTGAACGAAGATGAAGCCCCATCGAAACTAGATCTGATCATAAGAATGGGCGTAGGAAAACTAAAGGTCCCCATAATAGATGGATAAATACCCACACCCACACTCCCAGTTGTCGGTTGAGAATGATTGATAATCAGGATAGAAGCTCCCGATGATGCACTAACACTCAGATTACATAATGATGTCTGATCAATCGTAATGATCTTCCCAGTAAATGGAAAGCATACTACTCAAAAGAGAGAAGAGGCTACGACTTACATACTATACATCCAATTCCAACCCAACAAAATATTGTAATCAAGGGGTGCATCAACCACCTCGACCTCGATCGCAATGGTCTTCCCTCCCAATTGGACCTTAAGAGAAGGAAGAATCCTATATTGCCAAAATGATTTACCATCAAAGGTAGTCAACATAGTAGCGGATTGAGACAACTCGGGAGAACCCAAACCCTTCCAACACGACAAAGAAATCTTGGAAGCAGCAGCGCCTTCGTCAATCACAGTGCATTTGACATTCATATTAAGACACTCTACATGAATAAAAAGAGACACATAGTAAGGAAAGCAAGGCTGTAGTCCCATGGTTTCAAATTTGATGACAGAAGAAGAGTTATCATCATTAACCCCAAGAGCAAAAAGAAAGGCTTTCCTTTGTGGAGGATAACTTTGAAGTACTTCAAGCATAGACATTGCACAAGGAGTTTGGCCCAAATCCTCGACAACGGAATAGTTCTGGGTGGCTTGGGAATTAGGATTGTGCCCCAAATGCTTTAAGACTCCCTTAGGAATGTGAGGTGCAATTTCAGGTTTATCCATAGGGTTTTCAATACGCAAAGGGCTCTCGGGCAGAGCATGTTCTTTTCCAAGGTCCGGTTGTGACGAACCATAATCTTTTACATGAGTCACAACCTTAGTAGCAAGTACCATGTTGATGCAACCATGACCAGTATTGGCTTTTGGTAGATTTTGATCTCCACCTGATGCACAATGAGGATCATGGGTCCTCGAGTTCATATTTTTATTATGGGGAAAGGATTAGTTAGCACAGCTGGGCCTTGTGCTATGAATCTCGAGGCATCTTCCATATGAGGGTATAACTGAGTGAGGTGGTCTTCCTTACACAATTTGCAAGGAAAATTTACCTTATGTTTAGACTACTTGTCCCCCCAGCATTACAGGTGTTTTTATCATTAAAATTAGAATTTTCGTTCTTATTCCCACCCTTATGATTATTTTTACCCTTTTTCTTATTCCTTCCGGGCTACTGGTTGCCATTCTGGTCTGACGATTACAGGAAAAGTACACTCGCTGTTTGGGTGGGTTGAGATGAAGTCGTGGCTTGTCATGAAGTGGATTTATTAATATAAAATTGGCTCACTTCTTTCACAACCGAATCCACAGGTTTGGCACTTGTACAACCCACGATGCCATCAGCATGTGGTCCAGGCTTGATCTTGGGATCGAAACTAGAACCTAGAGCGTTAGGTATAATCTCATACAAACGTCCAGATTGAGCATAGATCAAATCCAACTCTTGTGCCCTAAAGATTGCTTATTCCTCATTTTGGACTCCGGATGTAAAAACATCATTCGCGATGTAAGGTAGCAACAACTTGAGGAACCACTTAAGGAGAAATTCTAGTGGTATAAAGGCTTTAATCAACCTCTTCCGTCTACGCCACTCTTGAATATGATCCGAGATATGTGTGGCTTTGTCTTGTCAAAATGTCAACAAGAGTTCTGTACCGATGTCGTAACACATGGGTAGCTGAAAGTGATTGAGGAAAGTCATAACAAGGTCATTGAATAAAACGAATGCCCCCCTTGGCAAATCTATATACCATTTCACTGCAGGCCCAGTGAGGGTGCGTTGAAATAGACTTAAATGGATTGAGTCATCATGTAAGGAATTGGAAGAGCATTAAAGGTGAAAAGTAGTGACATGTTCACTAGGATCTTCTCCTGCTTTTCCCTCAAACTTGGGAATGTTCGAGGGAAGCTTGTTAGGGATGGCCGGACAAGCTGGGTCATGAGATACCATATCATTCATAAGTATCGATAAGTTAGGTAATTTTAATGTTGCGAGGAAAGGGAGCCTAGGTTGAGCCGGTCTATGCCATGCTCCCTGATAGTTTTGGTTCATGTAAGGCTGATTGTTGTAAATACCATGGCCTTTGGCCATAATATCCTCCTCCCATTTGACTCGTATAGGGCTACATGGAAGCATTCTGATTTGGTTTACCTTGACTATGCGGTGCTACAAAGCCATAATTGGAAGAGTAAGAAAGTTTTTGATATCCGTACCCATAGGGTTGATAGTTCTGTCCATACTACGGTCCATAAGAAGCTCCATAAGGTGTCCCATGGGATGTCCCATGAAAACCTCCATAGTTATGGATATGGGGAACTCCTTGCGATGGAACATGAGACGATCCAAAAACAGGAATATGACCTCCCGAGACAACAGGAGGTACTTGACTCTGAGATACTATTGTTCGAGCAGTTGCAGTATGAACATGGATAGTATTGATATTCCAGCCCAAAGGACCACGTGAATGAGGGGGGGGAAGGGTTGTCAAAAATGCATTCAAAGGAGTAGGGTTTGAGGATGAAGGGACATGTGAAGGGATGTAAGTGGTGTTCCCTATGGTCACTCATCTCGGTTCTGGTATCCGCATATGACTACTAACACTAGGTCTAGGACAGACATGTGAGGTAGCTTCCACCACCAGGATGGAAGGTGCAATGTGACTAGTGCTCCCAAATCTCTTTGCATGGAAAGAAATAGGAGTGCCCCTAGGCGTAGTGCTAGGTTCAACTTCTGATTCGACATGATATGTTGGATCGTGTGCAGGGATATTAGGCATGCCATAACGAACATGACTAGTGCTTGTGGGTTCATGATGAGTCTCGTCGCCTGGAAACCAATATCGGTGACCTGTGAATGAGGGATCATAACTAGAATGTGAAGGTATTTCTAGTGAAGGATCATATACGAAACTAGAATCTGCATCCCCAACCTCGTGAGGTGGAGAATACATCTCAGGAATCTCATCCTTGTGATCTCCCATCGTGTGTGAATCAATGTGAGAAGTAGTCTGCTTGGATTGTCTATTTCTCTCTCCTAAAGGAGGAGGAGACATGGAAGGAGGAAGTCCTGCTAAACGACAATAATGGTAAAGTGCTGCGCCCGAATCCACAATGACTCAAAAATGAAAAAGACTCGATCTAATTACGCAAACCCTAGGAAAACTAGCATGCATAGAGCATACACCTATAAAATGTAAATCTAAATCACAAGCAAATAAGGGTACGATATGTGAGCTCCCGGATAAAGCAGGTATGTCTCTCTTAGGAGAGGATTGAGACTCCCATACACAATAAGCATAGGTTCGTAACCAATTATAGTGGCCCTCAGCTTCAATGCATATAGTGAATATGTTGTCCGACCCTTACCTGGCAAGGACACCTACAGAATAACCTCTGCGAAGTACCCCCTCGATAACCTAGGTAAGGAAACTAAGGTCACCTCAATATAATCAATGTTGACGCGGATAGTTGCGGGCATGATTGACCATATGGGCAGGGCAGCAAAGCCCAAAACTCTCGAAAGAGCCCTCAGATATGAATACAATCCTAGAAATATCTCTAGTGCTACTCAGTTATGACTAGGGGTCATCCCAATCAATAACCACTCACATTGCCTCATGCTTACTTCCCTTGTAAGAGGAGGATCTTGAGAAACACTAATTATATAAAGGAATTTCACTCTCTCACCTAGACAGACACATAAATGTTTCATTTAGTGGTCTTGGATAATTTGCTCACAATGAACTATTCCAAGACCTTAAAACCTAATCTTGTTGGTGCACCCTATAAAAGAAAAGAGTGTAATTAATTTTATTATGCATTGATTTTAATTGGTTATTACTCAAAAGGGAAAATGGTCATGCAACTAATGATGTTATGACGCAACAAGAAGTAAAATGCACACCTAACAATCAATGCAAATTCACTATGTCGAATGAAAAATGGGGTATGCTACTACGTGAAGTGAAAAATTTTCCTTCAAATGAATATGCAATCATTCCTATATGAAAATATGACTAATATTCTCCAAGCAAACCTAATGCAAGTACCATGAAAAATGAAAAATGCAACAATACATAATGATGCAAAAAACAAATGTTTTTTTTTATTTTTTGAATTAAAATGAGACAATAAAGCAAAAGCATGACTCTACAACCCTTAGACTCTGTAAGCACTACCAGACAGCACTCGAGCAAAGCACTAAGGTAAAAGAGACTAATGCACTAATCCCAAAACAAAAAATAGAAAATGAAATGACAAGAACATTCTCAAAAAATTCAAACTAAAAGCGTCTCTGGTTAGAAACAAAGGTGTATAAAGACTCCAGAAGCATCCAAGAAGACTTAGTAATGATCCAAACTCACCCAGCAACACTTAATCTTCCCCCAAAAGGAAAAAATAAGGGCATACACAACTGTTTGCAGAAAACCCACGTACATACATGGATATTCCAGTAAAAACTGTGTGTACACACGACTGTGAAGACAAAACTTGTGTACAGGAAGAAAAAGAGATAAAAAATAAGGTAAATAGACAAGATGAGACAAAATTTACTCCTATCAGACACTACTAGGCAAACATTCCCTCAGACCCGACTTAGAAACAGAGAAATCAGAGCAATTCAAGAACATTGAATTTCGATAAAACCCCCAAAGGAAATGACTAGGAACTCCCCAGTATGGTCGCCAATTATGTTACGGAGAAACATTCCTATGGCTTGGGGTACCACAATAGACAAAGTAACCGTAGAAATCAATCCTTTCCCATATGTAATAGAAACAAAACATCTAACACTAAAGGATCTCGAAACATATCTTATTTCGGATGGTTGATGTAGATCCTCGTTGAGCTTTTCCACTTTCACTTGTATTAGCAATTTGCTCTCTCAACATTCAACAAACAAGACAAGCATGCTATATAATGGTGTTAGAACTACTCTAGCATATATAATCAATAACATATAAGCATTTAAAAGTATTCATGGATTCAATATTCATTTAAATACACATTATTGGACAGGAAAATATATTTCTATTAATATAAATCAGAGATTACAATGGTGACAACCTCTGTCGGCACGTCTGCGAACCGGAGAAACTGAGTCCTCCACCTGGGCGTCCACCACTTCAATCCTCCACCTCTTGATAGCAAGCTCACAAGCAAAGGAAATATTGGGAAGAACAAAAAGTTCTCCAAGGGACAAAGGGATGTAGACTCAAGTATAAGCTCCGGCAGCAATGGACTATAGTTTTCTTGCTCTTCAATTCCTCTCCCTTCAATGTATCCAAAGGGTTCCTTCTATAGTGCTTCAATGGGGTAATGAAAGGTAAAACCCGAGCGATCTCAAGGCATATGGAAGGCCAAGAGACAAGTGACTCGGATCCACATCAAGGAAAACTCCTAAACTATTTTGCCTTTTTCACACATCCCGATGTACGTGGGTTTGAGGGTCATATCTGCGTATATACGCAAGAATAGGTTTAAAAGTCGTGTATGGAAAATAATGCATGTTTTTAGGGATTATCTTGGAAACATAAAAGGTACAAAAATGGTCCATGGGGTCCAAAGAGTCTGCAGAGGGACAGGGAAGGCCATAAATGTGTGATCCACCATGTGTGGTAAAATCAGTTGTAACACTTATGGATTTGGATCTGTTCCTGTGGCTGGGAATGGAATCTAAGTTTGCTTATACATAGTTTCTCTCCCAATCGATTCATTCAATGCTAGGCACTCACCCTGAATCCTTGATTGATGATATCCCCTTCTCTGCACAGGGAATTGCATCAACGTTTATATTCTGAAGGAATATGGGCGAAAATCGAAATAAAAAATGATGCTTATCCTCCGCTCTTTGCATTAATTTTCAATTTTTCCAACTTATTAGGCATGGGGCTTGATTAGAGCATTTACTCGGGAATCGGTTCTGGGAAGCTTGAAGACATGTTGTCTTCCTCCTCAAAGCCTATTCGTGGACATCAATTAATTAGAACAAGCAACAATAAGTAAGGCGAATCCAATATCTTTATTGGTAAAGGAAGTTAACTTTATCTTCCCTGCTCATAATGTTAGGAAATGAGAATTTAAACAAACAACAAGAATTTAAACAAATAGGCTCCTAGATCGTGGTATATCTATGTGGTGTATTCTCTAGTTATGTTTAGTAGCTAATGCAACTAGCAATTTGATAGTGTTTAATTTAGCTACTATTGCATATTTTTCTTCAAAGTCAATCCCCTCTTGTTGAGAATAACCCTTTGCAACTAATCTTGCCTTAAATTTTTCAATACTGCCATCATATTTAAGCTTAGATTTGAAAATCCATTATCCTATGGGTACTTTATCTTTGGGTAATCATACTATTTCCCAAGTTTTATTTCTCATGATAGAATTATATTCCTCATCCATTGCAGTCACCCATCATTCCTTATCTTTGCCTATTTCATAGTTTAATGTTTCTATGACATTCATTACATTAGTCATCAAGGAATAATCTCTAAACTTTACAGGAGGATGAGTTTGTCGATTTGACCTTCTAGATACTACAATACCTGTTGGAGTTCCATCCATGATTCATTTATATTTTGTTGTTTCTTCATATGAGGTAGTATCACTCATGTTTTACTCATGTTCCTGAACCTGTTGTTGTTCTTGCACCTGCTGCAGTTCCAACACTTTTTGAGCACTTTTATCTATTTTGGCATGCTCATGTGGGATTTGTTCTTCATGAGCATTGTTCATCATGTTACATATATATGTATTTTCATGAAATACAACATCTCTACTAGCAATCAATTTGTGTGAACTAGGATGAAATAGTTTATATGATTTTTGATGATCACATTAGCCAAAAAAGACACATTCAATGTATTTTGCATCCAATTTCCTACTATCATCTTTAGGTATATATGCAAAATCCCTAGAACCAAATATTATTAAATGACTAATTTAAGGTTTATATCCATAAAAGACTTCAAAGGGGGTTTGAAGTTCTAATTTCTTTATCAAACTCATGTTCTTTAGATACAAAACAGTGTTAATTGCTTCATCCCAAAACCCATTAGAAATTTTTTTACCTTGGATCATGTTGCGTGCACATTCCACCAATGTTCTGTTTTTCCTCTCAGCAAATCCATTTTACTGAGGTGTATCAGTGATAATGAATAGCTATTGGATTCCATTTTTTGTACAATATATTTTAAAAGATCCAAAAGTGTACTCACCACCTTGGTTCAATCTGAGGATTTTTATGTATTTACCGGTCTGATTTTCAACTTTGATTCTGAATTCCTTGAATTATTCAAAAACATCGCTTTTCCTTCTTATGAAGTAAACCCATGTGAACTTAGATGATCTGTCATAAACAAATATCAAAAAATACCATGCACCGCCAAGTGATCTACTTTGCATAGGTCCACACACATCAGTGTGTTAGTTCAAGAAGTCTAGTCTGTCTCTTCTCTTCATGTTTAGGAAATTTATTTCTGTGCTCTTTTCCAAGTGCACATGCAACACATTCAATATGATCATTTTTTATGACCGGAAGATCCTCAACCATAGAATTTTTTCTATAATAACATGAGATCACTGTGGTTGAGGTGTCCATACCTTTGATGCCATAATTCAACATTTGAAATAGCTGAAGATGTTAGTGCTTGATGGTTTCCCTTGATTGCATCCATCTTGTATAATCCACCAAGTCTAGATCCTGTCGCTATAACCCTGTAATGATCTTGGACATATTTAACATGGCACTTATATTTATCAAATTCTACTTTCATATTATTATCGGTGATAGAAGAAACAAATATTAAGTTATTTTTGATTCCTAGAACATGCATCACATTATGAATCTGTTTAAATTGTCCATCAGGTATATTTACACTTATTGCTCCATAACCTAGGACCTTGTGAGACCGATTATCATCCAAATAAATGTGTGTGCCATCAGACTTTTCATGGTACTCATCATACCAGTATCTATTACATGACATATGGGAAGAAGCACCCATATCTATAAACCATGCATTTTTGCCATTCGTTTCAGTAGACAAAGCATGTTCAGATAAAAATAGTCTAAGATTCTTGAATACATTGAAATTAGGGGTGTATTTTCTTACATAGTTTCGATTATGTTTTTTGTATCTCTTATTGGAATCATTGTTTATCTTCTTAAAACAATCTCTAGCTATATGACCTGATTTTCTACAATAATGACAAACAACATCTCTATTAGAGTCACCGTGTGACATACCTCTATGTATTGTACAGAAATTGCCTCTATGAGTGTTCCATTGATTTCCTCTGTGTGAGTGTCTGCCTCTTGTCATCACTGCTTGATTTGTAGTCTGATATTTTGGCTCATAAATCTTCATTCTCTCTTCTTCTTATAGAAGGATTCTACTGAACTCTGTAAATGAAGGAGGTGTCTGTCTTGCTGCAAGTGTTGAGATGAATAATCTGGCAATAAAACTTTTAATGTAATAGATACCATATCAGTACTAGACACTTCTTCGCCTATATCACCTAGATTATCTCGAAAATATTTTTATGCGGGAGATAGATTTATTTATGGATTCATTTACTTCCATCTTAATATACAATAGTTTAGTCTTTAAAAACAAAATTCTATTTGAATATGACGTCTCATACAAACCTTTGAGTTTGTCCCATGTATCTTTGGACATCTTACCATTTCTGATGTGAGATATAATATTGTCTTTTACATGCATACAATATAATACCTTTGCTTGGAATTCCCGCATATTCCAATTTGAGAGAGATAATGGATCTGAAGGCTTTTGTTCATCTCCTTTCACAATTGACCACAAACTGAGAGCTTATATTACAGTGACTAATTTGAATTTCTAGTTTACATAATTCTCTCCATTCAATTTGGATGATTCAGTGATATATAAATCGATAAGAGAGATGTCTGCCACTTTTAAAGAACTGAAGGGAAACCAATTTCAACTGGAAAACAAGAGAATAAAACTGGCTCACCTCTTTGAAAAACTATTTATAGCCAAATCGACGCTCACTGCCTTTTCCTGATCAACACCGACCAAAATAGTTGTAAGTCAGAGGTTTCTCGATGCTTTTTTCCTTCTCCTTCTCCATGTTGTTGGTGCACAATTGAATTCTCCAGAAGCGCCACTAGCGCTCTCTCTCCACAGTGGAGGCACCTCCATCGCACTCTCCTCTCTCAATAAGTGCGTTGGTGCACTATTGTCTTTTAGCAAAGGCATCAGCCAAAATCGTGAGAAAAAAATTTCCAGAGGTCGTGGTCTATTCTAATGTCTTTGCTTTCTGTAGCAGTGTTACTCCTTCAACAAAGGAAACACTGTCCTCTTCAAAAATTTGACGAGGCTCCTCTACACACACTCACACTCTCTGTAATTATTCTGGTTCCCTCATAGCTGCCTTGAACTTGCCTCCCAAATTAGAGAAACCAAGGAAGGAACCAGTAGAGCACAAAGGCTCACACAGACAAGAGGAGATACACACTCAACTTAATTGTATTAATGAATCAAAGTTACATATGTAGGAAAATGATAAGCTAAGCTAGATCCTACAAATATGAATTAGATCCTATAGCATAAGATTTGTTCAAACAACAAATCTCGATATGGAAAACATAAGCGAATACATTAGCTGCATTATATCTAACACATTTACCTGAGCATCGATTCTGGGAGGCTTGAAGACACATTCTCTTCCTCCTCAATGCTTATTCGTGGACATCAATTAATTAGAACAAGAAGTAATAAGGTAAGGCGAAGCCAATCTGTTTATTGGTAAATCTAATTAACCTCATCTTCCCTTATCATAATGTTAGGAAATGAGAATTTAAACAAACGACGAGAAGAACGAAATGGTGAATCCTAATTTGTGACACGTTAAAATAATCAGACTGATCAATTTTTTTTTTTAAATAGAGAACGATATAATGCTTTGTGACGTAAAGTCATGTTATTATTATTGCAAAAATAAAGTCGAGAAATGAATTAACATAATTATTTTTATATAATAATAATATAATGATGGGACTCATGCTTCAATTATGTTAATTTTTTTTTTTAATTAAGAACTTCTCAAAACTTAAAATTCATACTTTAAAACATGTGTTTTACATTAATATGTTTTCACAAGTAATTCAGAAACAGGTTTGATTACCATAATTTATTTTTATTTTTTAGATAATTAATATGTATATATAGTTAATATTTATAAATTAACATAATTTATTTTAATTTTTAGATAGTTAATATATATATATATATATATATATATATATATATATAATACACAAAAACAATTTAAAAAAAATTAGGTCAATAATAAAAATTATAAAAATATAAAATATTATTACAAATGGACCTTGAATTTCCTGAAATAACATTAAAATCATATTTTTATGTTTTTCATGCTAAAATGATTTTTGAAGTCACAACTTTCAATGAAAACGATTGTCTAAGACAATGATCGACATGTAAAAATGCATTTCATTTTTCATTTGATTTGCTAAGCAAGCACTTAAATTCATGGACTATGTTTTTCAATGCTTTCACCATTTTGCTGCAGGATTAGTGTCAACCTTTACCGGTTCGAAGACAATCCAATTTCATGCAAAAGTGATCTTTAGTAATCACAATAAAACATGCATCATTGAAGGAGCTAAACTTTTCATCGCACATGTCGTGCTATATTTTGCCACAAAGCCATCTTTCAAAAAACCATTTGTGCCATAATCTATTTCAAAGCTCATCAGTCATCCATGTTGGATTCTAATGTTTCATTTCCTTATACATCATGACTTCCCACATGTCTACTTTTATGAGTCGCACACATTTTCCTCATTTTCAATTCATCTTTTTCCTTTTGAATAAAACCATTCAGTTTCCTTTCCATGACTACATTGCTTTGTTTTCCTAGCCATAAAAATTGTTTAACTGTGAGATCTTTTATCTATAGTCATACCATGCATTCTGTACAACTCATGTTGAATGATCTGGGATTCCATATGGTCCACCTTTCAAAAATTCTTGTCCTATCGACCTGAGCACCCTATCTAGGATAGAGACTAGAGTTCACTTTTAGTACCTTGATGCTTGCATGTCTTAGTGGCAAGTTCTCTCGCTAACAATCATGGGAATACATCAATGTCCCTTGATCGTTAGATCTTTCAAGCACCTCTAAATCAGCCCATCTATTCACACTTCACAAGATGTACTTACGTACCTTGGCACTCATTGACATCAATGGTGAGATTGCCTCGCATTGGTTAACGACATTCATCAATGGCGGGGANCCATCTATTCACACTTCACAAGATGTACTTACGTACCTTGGCACTCATTGACATCAATGGTGAGATTGCCTCGCATTGGTTAACGACATTCATCAATGGCGGGTAATCCAATGACTTCTCTCCATGCTCGACATCGACACATTTATTCGCATGGTAAGAATTGTAACATCAATTTTTGTAGCAGGTGAATACTATATAATTTTCATGACACCATCAACAGTTTTGCAACATACTTCCAGCCATATGAGGGTACCACAGTTCCACTTTCAGCTCTCATCTTTTACTTCATCCAACCAAGCAACAATTCCTTCACTTCACATTCTATGATCCTAATGGATCACGGATTTGTCCATATTTTTATCACCTATCGACATATATTTCATCCCTCTTCTTCATATTATTATCCATTTATAATTCCATTTTCCAACCATTTACTGTAACTGCCCGCAAAATACCATGTTACTTCCATTGATGCTTTAGTGGTTAATCATGATTATTTTCCTTTATTTTTAATGAATTCAATATTATTATGCATATTTTTACTAATGATGGTTTACATAGTGATTTTCCATATTAACAACAACAACACTAATGGTTCAAGCTTCTTGCTCATGATCAAACGGCCTTAACCAAAAATGCATGCCAGACAAGAACACCTTGATTCATGTCTTGATTTTTGGGCAGATGGAAATGAATCTAAAAAATCCTAGAATTGGGTTTGTGCGCAACAACCTCATTTACCTAACTCGCGAGTAAATCACCAAACAAAGATACAATTTGAGATATACATGTGGTTCTTCAAGAATGTATTTTCCAAATTTACTGTTGTGACTGGTTTTTCAAATTAGCAAATTTGTTGAAACAGATCAAGTTGGGTATTTGGTTTCTCATTCTCCTGAGAGAATTTTATGTATAAATATGTAAACAATATCATGAGAAGGGGGGACGAGAGAAAGAAATGTTATGTTGTAGGATTTTGATCCAGACTTTTGTAATAGTTACATTCTGATAATATATGTTGACAGTTTCTTAATTCTGGAGGTGTAGACTTTCATTGTGGAGATCAAGCTCTCCTTAGTGGAGGAAGGGCCCTCTTCCTTGAGAAGATGCTGATAGTGTTGATTGTAAGTGTGTTATTTTGTAGATTAGTTTATTATTCAGTTCATGCTTTCATTAATTAGATTTATCATAGTTGTATGCTTTCATCCATTATATTTTTCATAGTTGTTTTCCTGTTAATCGTTTGATAGATCGTTGGACAACATAACACTTATTTTAGATTTATGTAATTAGACCTTGTTTCATAAGAATAGATTTTGTTTGAAGTGTGTTAGAATTACAGTTTCATTTCATGAATAGTTTTTAGGTTTGATTTCTTTTCAAGAAGGTGTGATCTAGTCTACAAAGAGTTTTGATTTCATACCAATAGATAATCGTGTCAGGTAGAAATTGTGCTTGCATAGATATTGCACGATAGATTTGAAATAAAAGATTTCCTCAGGTTGATAATTTATGTTATGGAAGTTCAGTTGTTTATTTAACTAGATAATTAAACCCACCAACATATCCAACAGTAGTAGCCACATTCCTATTGCACAATTCATCATCTTTTTGGGTAAGTGGAGGTATGTTCTTTTCTAATCTTTAATCATGCAATTCCTTGAATACCAGAAATAAATAAATATGGAAAACTCCCTCACTACATTCCCTTTATCCTTTTCATAAACATAATACATATTCAGTGGGGGGGGGGGGGGGGGGGGGGGGACTATTCGTTACCATTTTATATATTCATCAACTCATTTATCATTAACTAACATGTCTTTCCCAAACTGTTCTTTGTCGCAATTTGAAAAACAATATTGCTATATATTGGCATGATTCAGAATATGAAGAAAATGTTTTCTAATATACATTGATGGTTCATCCTTTTTAATGCATGTATACTTTTAAATATTTTGTAATGCATAAAAAATACAAGTAAACGAACTAATGTTGTTAACACAAGAACCAACATTTGTTATATTTATGGTTGTCACACAAGAACCAATGATGAGAAAAACCGCTACCACTCATGCATTTCAAATCATGGAATGATTTATTGTTACATGCCATCGTCATGTAAAGACCCAGATACAAATCCAAAAGTTAAACAAAGAATAAATGCATAGTTGCATGAGGACATGCAACAAGTAAAGTTGGGGGGAATGTTTGGTCGCAAAAAATGCCACATTTTATTCATCTTTCACATACCATTTGTCACCTTTATTTCTATTTTATCCTTCCATAGAACCATTAATTTCCACCACTTTGATAATATTGGGTGGGGAGGACTGTCATGTACCCATTCCAATACAAATTTGGAATTTATTGAGGAAAATCAATATTGGGTGGGGAGGACTGTCATGTCCCCATTCCAATAGGTCTACTTATTGACAATGTTTCAGCCACCTACTAGTTCCCTAGGTTGGGGGAGGAGGAATTAAATATTGAAATAAGGGAGATATGGGACCCAAGAGAACCTTAGTTTATAATTTAAACATTAATTTGGTTCATACAAATAATAAATATGGAGAAAATAAAGTGGCATTGCTTCATAAGGACATTTGGAGGTCCATGGGGGCCTTGTGTGGTTAGATTCCTCCTTGCACATGTCATGACTTAACCCCAAATTTGAAATTATGAGTGATGGAATATTCTTGGAAGGTGAAGATTCATCAAATGACATATCATGAGCTCAAGGATTCGAATGGATGAGGAGGACTAACTCGCCATAGAAGGGGAAGAGTCTAGGAAGAAACTAGGTGCCATGTGGAGCTAGATTCTCTGCGCTTTATGACAACAATGATGGAAGATTATATGAAAAGTCAGACATGATTCAAGACCTGCTTGAAGACCTATGACAACCTGAAATGTTATGGATAAAAATATCCTCCAAGAGAGCACACTTGGGACTAGGTGGCAACCATTCGAATTTGGTGGAAGATGAAGGGTTGAGGAGAAGGCCAAGTGGCATGGAGGTCATTGAACATCAAGGATGAGGTGGATGAAGTCTATGGGAATTAATTAGACCTTGGAGGACCTTATGAAGGTTATAAAAATATTTCATAAGAAATTGAAATGGATTTGGATCATTTTTGAATTTTCCTTTGGCATTTGGAGAGAATTAGCTTGTCCATTGCACGATGAGTGCACACTTTCCTTGCCAATGAGCCAATTTCAAGAGAGTAAGATTCTCATCCAAGAAGGACATGCAATAGGCCATTCATAAATCTCATTTGGATATTCATGGAGTGTTTTTATGCATATATGAGGATACTACTATTCATGACCCATCTCTCCTCCCATTCTCTCAATTTCCACTTCCATATTTCCTTGTTTTTCTATGAAGGAGTACTTGTGTGAATGATGGTTACTCCCCATTGAGTTCAGTTGATGACAAAGAATGGGTTAATGATTCATGTCTCTGTAATATTTCCTTAATATTCTCTGTAAGTATAATTTAGAAGAATTACATATGCAAATGTCCACATTTACAGGCTTTATTGTGACTAGTTTCCATGTGATGATTTTCCCTTTCAATGGAGATTGTATATTTGACATGTATTGCGACTTGGGTCAATGTTATATGTTATTAGTGAGATATTTAATTGATTTAAATGGTATATATTCATATTTCTCTTTTATGATCCATTATATGCACAATTTATGAGTCGAAGTTGAGCTTTTATGTGTCATTTTCCTTAAGCAAATATCACTAAAATTATGCATTCGAGCATGAAGCTTTAATCCTATGTTTCAGAACTAGTAACCACACCAAATGAAAGTAAATGAAGTATAATAAGATACCCCATAATATTTTATTAAATTTTGGATGGTTTCATAGGATTTGGAGATCCATTTCTGCCCACACCCTAGGGGGAATTGCATCATAAATTGCTAGAAATTTTGTCCTTTTTTCCATCATGCCAAAATAGAGTTGCAGATATCTATGAACTATCATAAAAGTGTAAGAGAGTTAATTGAAGAGTCCTAAAACTCCCCAAATAATTCCATACCAAATTCAAGACCCTCTTGAGCGATTTGAATCCCCCAGAGTCAAAACTAGTCAAGACAAATTTTCCAAAATTATGCCTTTGTTGGTAATTTTTGAATTGGGATATTAAAATATGGATACGATGAGATAAAGGTAGGACACACGGGTTATTTTCATGGAAATGTAAATAATTTCTTGGAAATTTCCTATGCAATGGATTCCTCACAAATGTGATGAAGACCTAGATGAGGATTAGGCCTACACCCAGCATGAAAAATGGGTGGTTCTTTAGAAATTTCCGATGAAAGATAGCACCATTTGATGATCGATAAGAATATGATGATGGTAGAAACTATGTTCATGACTCTATGAATCCGTGATGATGATTGTACCAGATGTGTTGATGACTGTGGAAGAGAGAGAATACCTTCCTAGTTAAGAGGGAGTGCTGATGTATTTGTAACTTTAGAATATAGTTTAATGTGTAGTATCATTGTATGTTGTTGTACCCCCATTGGGTATATGTTTTCCTCCTTACGAGACATATTTATTGTGTCTACACCTTGAGGTACAACCTCTATTATAAGTCGAGGCAATAGCCTCCTATGTAACATCTTGTAATGTGTATTTGGAGTCTCTTTAGGAGAAGTCGAGCCTATTAGGTTAACAGGTCGACCCCAATCATGCAAAAGGTTAGTCACTTGATTAGTATAAATAGGGAGGCACCCTCTTTCATTTATGCACACCCTACACTCACTCAATTTTGCATGAGAGAAAGAGAGAAACAAGGGAGGAATGATAGATAGATGATGAATACTTCTTATTATTGGGTTTGATCATATTATGACACAGTCTTTGTTACTATACTATTCTGAGGATGTTTGCAGGGTTTTCTCCTTTATGGTTTTCCTACTAAAAATATTTGTGCTTGTGTATCTGTTCTATCTTGTGCTTCTTACTAAAATTATTATTCTTTCAAACAAATATTCTAATTAAGCTAATAATATCTATAAAAGATAATAGTGGTGATCTCTGATTCATCCACTTCGATGCAACTTGGATGCCAAATAGATGCCACCTGTCAATTGAATTCCATGTACCTTCCACGTGGAAGAACCTAACTATGCCACATCATCATACCTATTTACTATACATGCCACGTGGCACCCTGTGGGTGTGCCATGTGGCCCCTTTTTAAAACTTTCTTACCTTCCATGCTAAAACTTCCGAACTGAATAACTTTCTCATGTGGAGGTATTTTTGTGTGAAATGAATGTCACCAGAAATATCTTTGAGTTCTACTTATCTATAAGTTTATGTTTTCATTTTGAATAATTTTATTTTGATTGATCTTGGAGATCTTCCTGGATCATCTATCACATTTGAATCAGATGGAAAAAGATGACCCCACAACAAGAAATCGATCAACGAATCCTCCAACAATGATACCAATTTCCAAACATGAAAAGAAGAAGACAATTTATAAAACATTGTTGGTTGTGGAGCCTAATCTTATAGATCCAGAGATATTATTTAGTCGTGTTTGTAACCTAGGTGTACTATACACTCATTCCCCCTACCTTGGGGTTGGGATGTGTGTTGGCCAACAATTTTGTAGACCCATGGTATTGGGTTAACCGTAGTATTTTCCCATGGTATTTACCCTATAAAAGAAAGCATTGTAACACGACTATGTATGGTATTGTATTGTATTGGAAGAGAGACTGTGAGGGCGTGAAGAGGAAGTGTAGTGGTTTTGCTACAGGCTATATCCCTTCACCTTTCTAGACTGTAATACAAGGACTATCAATTTATTTGTGGACGTAGCCCATCATTTGGGTGAACCATGTTATATCTATGTCTCTCTTTAATGTTTTAATGTGTTTTGCATCTTGTTAATGATTTAGCTGTATATCTGTTATTGCTTTGCGGTCCTGTTTTCTAAAAATTGGTATCAGAGTCAAAAGGTCTATTTGGTTGGTAAACTCACAGGAAAAAACAATTCCTGGTTCGAGTGGGAGCAATGGCGGAAGAAGGAAAGTTTAGGGTCGAGAAATTTAACAGCCAAAACTATTAGTTATGGAATATGCAAATGTAGGACTATCTGTACCAAAAGGATCTGTACCTGTTGTTGGGCGGAAAGGAAAAACAACCAGCTGCTATGAATGATGAAGAATGGAAGGTTATTGACAGAAAGGAACTGGGAACAATATGACTATGCATGGCTTCATCGGTGGCCTTCAATATTTCGAAAGAAAAAACAACAAAGGGTGTGATGAGCGCATTGAGTAAGCTCTACAAAAAACCCTTTGCTTCTAACAAGGTATTTTTAATGAAGCATTTATTTAATATGAAGTTGTCGGAAGGTGGATCTGTTGTTGACCATTTAAATCAGTTTAAAACGATTACTAGTCAGTTAAGTTCTGTAAAAGTGAACTTTGATGATGAGGTTAGGGATATTCTAATCTTGTGCTCATTGCTAGAAAGCTGGAATAGCTTGGTCATGGATGTAAGTAACTCTGTCCCTAGTTCAAACACTGTTAAGTTTGATGATGTTGTTGGTGTTATTCTTAGCGAGAAAATGTGAATAAAAAGCACAGGTGAGACATCAGGTAATGCGTTGACCATGGAGAGCAGAGGGAGACAAAATGAGAGAGGAAGGATCCCAGGAAATCACGACAAGTCTAAAAAGGGAAGATCCAAGTCCATATTTGGAAAAATAGAGCGTTGGAACTGTGGTAAGAAAGGACACCTAAAGAAAGATTGCAGAGCACCAAAGAATAAAGGTGAGAGGTAGCAAGAGACTACCCAAGAAGCTAATGTAGCAGGTGATGTGTTACAAGATGCTTTGATTCTTGCATTAGATAATACTAGTGATTACTGGGTAGTAGATTCAGGGGCTTCATTTCATGCTACACCCCATAGGAAATTCTTTCATGATTATGTTCAAGGTGATTTTGGGTATGTGTTATTGGGGGATGATGAACCATGTAAAATTGTTGTAAAGGGTAAGGTACAAATTAAGTTAAATAATGGAAATGACTGGTTGCTAAAGGATGTAATGAAAAGAAATATAATCTCAACAGGGTAGTTGGGAGATATTGGCTTTTTATCTACGTTTGGAGAAACGCGGTGGAATATCACTAAAGGATCACTGGTAATAGAAAAAGGAGATAGGGTAGGTATGTTATATTTATGTCCTCATAATACTGATTATTCTATCTCTGTAGCTTCCACAAAAATGGGTGCGACACTGTGGCGTCATAGGCTTGGCCACATGAGTGAGAAGGGGATGTAGATTCTCCACTCAAGGAAACTGCTTCCAGATTTGAAGCAGGTAAGTTTGGAATTCTGTGAGAACTGTGTTTATGGAAAATAGAAGAGAGTTAGATTTCTCAGGGTTGGGAAACAAAACAAGAGTGAAAAGTTATAGCTTGTCCATACAGATGTATGGGGACCAAATCAGGTACAATCTCTTGGTGGATCTCATTATTATGTTACTTTTATTGATGACGCAACTAGAAAAACTTGTATTTATTGCATTAGAAAAAAATCTGATGTGTTTGATAATTTTAAGAAGTGGAAAGCTTTGGTTGAGAATGAGATAGGAAAAAGGTTGAAATTTCTCAGATCTGATAATGGAGGCAAGTACTGCAACAAGGAGTTTGACAGTTACTATTCACACAATGGGATTCGCAGAGAGAAGACAGTCCATGGAATAACACAAGAAAATGGTGTGTCAGAAAGGATGAACAGAACGGTCATGGAGTGTGCAAGGTGTATGATATTGCATGCAGGGTTTCCCTTATAGTTTTGGGTTGATGTTGTAAACACTGTTGTTTATTTAATAAACAGATGGCCTTTAAGTACTTTGGATGGCGGCATTCTAGAAGAGCTTGTATGGCCTGAAACAAGATCCAAGGCAGTCACTATTTAAAATTTGATAAGTTTGTGATAGAACAAGGTTATGATAGATATCATTCTTACCACTGTGTTTATTTCAAGAGGCTAGATAACAGAAGATATATTATCTTGTTATTGTATGTGGATGACATGCTTGTTGTAGGGTCTAACATGTAGGATATAAATGTGCTCAAAAGAAAAGTAGCTGATTCATTTATGATGAAGGATTTGGGTGCTTCAAAGCAAATCCTTGGTATGAGAATAACAAGATACAGGAAAAATCACAAATTGACGTTGTCTCAAGGTGGGTACATAGAAAGGTGTTGCAGAGGTTTAGAATGCAGAATGCAAAACCAGTTAGTATACCTTTAGCGATCCATTTCAAACTAAGTAAGGAGATGTGTTTAGAGACACAGGAAAAAATATATTACATGTCCAGGATTCCCTATTCATTAGCAGTTGGAAGCTTGATGTATGCCATGGTGTGCACAAGACCAGATATTGCACATGTAGTGGGAGTTGTGAGCAGGTATATGAATAATCCAGGTAAAGAGCATTGGAAAGTAGTACAGTGGATTCTCAGGTATTTGAGAGGTACCACTTCACATGCATTATGTTTTAGAGGTTCAGACACTGTTCTACAGGGATATGTTGATGCAGATATGATTGGTGATAAAGACAGCAGGAGGAGCACCATAGGGTATGTGTTTACTGTGGGTGGAACAACAGTAAGTTGTATTTCAAAACTACAACAGGTTGTTGCACTTTCAACAATGGAAGAAGAGTATGTTGCTGCTACAAAGGCTAGTAAGGAGATGATTTGGTTGCAAAGGTTCATGGAAGAATTGGGTAAGAAGCAGGAGAATAGTAGGTTGTACATGAACAGCCAGAGTTCCATTCATCTTGCAAAGAATTCATCCTTTCATTTGAGGAATAAACATATACAACTCAAGTACCACTTCATAAGATCTGTTTTAGATGAAGAACTGTTAAAATTGGAAAAGATACATAATAGCTAGAATCCTACAGACATGTTGACAAAGGGACTAACCAAAGAGAAACTGAGTTCCTGCTCGATTTCTATTGGCCTTCAAGCATGAAGGTGAAAATAAGAAATTTTCCAAGTCCAAGGTCTAGAGCATAGTCCAGCAAGTACAGTAGCGGTGGAGTTGCTGTGATTAGTCTCCAAGTGGGAGATTGTTGGTTGTGGAGCTTAATATTCTAGATCCAGAGATATTATTCAGTTGTGTTTGTAACCTAGGTGTACTGTACACTCATTCTCCCTGCCTTTGGGTTCAGGGGAAACACCCCTGAGAATTTTTTTTGGGATGTGTGTTGGCCAACAGTTTTGCGGACCCATGGTATTGGGTTAACCGTAGTATTTTACGATGGTATTTCCACTATAAAAGAAAGCATTGTAACACAACTATGTATGGTATTGTATTGTATTGGAAGAGAGACTGTGAGGGTGTGATGAGGAAGTGCAACAATTTTGCTATAGGTTGTATCCCTTCACCTTTTTGGACTGTAATACAAGGACTGGCAATTTCTTTGTGGACATGGTCCATCATTTGGGTGAACCATGTTATATCTGTGTCTCTCTGTAATGTTTTAATGTGTTTTTCATCTTGTTAATGATTTAACTGTATATCTGTTATTGCTCTGCGGTATTGTTTTCTAACACAAATATCCAAAGAAAAATCTAAAGATGCAACTGTAGTGGGGATTTCTTCCAAACTATGTGCAGAAGCACTAACATTAGATCATTGTGATCGTAAGGAAGAGTTCAATGGAAAATAATACAACAAGATAAAGTAATAACGGAAATAAAATATTTTTTAACATTTTCAACATATAACTGCTAAACTAACAAATAAATAAAATACACCTCTTTTCCTGTAGAATGGGCCATTGTAGCGGTCCTCGGAAATGGTTCCGCAGCTCCACAGGTTGGTTTTCCAATGGTCTCCATGCGCAGTTGTCAAATAGGGAATGGATCCAAGATGGGTACAGAGAATGTCTCAACATACACCATGGGAATGGTATGGCAAGAAGAATGGTGGAAAGGGAGTATATGGTAATAACAGATTTCCCCCTGATGTGCGAGGGAAGGAGCTCATCATATGGCCGATGGACCATAGGATCATGGGGATAATGGTGACAACAATGGAGAGAATGGAGAGACCCATGGAGAAGTGGATGTTGGATGTTCTTCGTTCGAACTATGGTGGATTTTTGTTTTTTTTATTATGGGTTCTCAAAAATGGATGAGATACATATAATGTATGACATGTATACTTTTCTTATAATATTCTTTATAGTGTTAGAAGGGGTTTTGGTTAAGTGAGTTGTGCAGCATCGCGGTAGCTACGCAACCTCATGTGGTACCACGCAAGGCCAGATTAGCATGATGGGTGAGATAATAACCGTTTTGAATATTTTATATGTTATTTGACCAAGTTTTATTGTAATAGGTCATTGGCAGTTATAAGTTAGTTAGAAGTGGACCCTCAATGTAATGGTGCAAGTCTATTCATAGATCTAGTTTTGAAAATAGAGATATCATCATAGAAGGAGCTACCAACTAAGACTAGGAGAAATTATCGCATCAAAGGATAATTGAGACATAAGACCTAGCACAATCTGGTTTTGTGAAGAATTCCCTGTGTATCTTTGATTGATTTTGGTTTTTCCTTATGTATGAAGTCTTTGGTTTTGGAGAAGAATTGTGTAATGTGGTTCCTTTATGCAAGATTAATATGATATGGTGATTGTGGCACAAATCTTGTCTGTTATTGCTGTTGCGATCTGATCTATTTTGTTGTTGCAATATGATCTATTATGATGTTGTGACCTGTTCTGTTATGATGTTTCTTTGGTATGATGTTGATCTGATTTAGTCTTTTTCTATTATATCGATGCGATCTATTTTTTTGCTACTTTCTGTTGCACCATGAGAAGATATGTTTCATGGACAATGCTGCAATATTGTGACAATTGTGTAATGATATAATGATTGCATAAGTTATGAATACCCTCTGCGAGTGAAGAACTAGTGTAAGGTCGACTGCAAGCTTTGGATCTGGCAGTTATGGTGTCCTCTCATCGGATCCCCATGTCCCCCATCCCCACTACTGAAAACTCGGTTCTAATAGCTCTCCCTTGAATGCATTGGGTGAGACCTCATCTTCTCTGCAAACATTGCTGGGTAGGGTAAAACCTTCCTGGGCCGGTGCTCAAGGAGATCACGCTAGTTGGGCGTCGATAGAGTGAGAACCCCTGTTGACAAGGATTTGTTAGTGTGTTTCACCAACATATAGTCCAAAAAAGGAGATAAACAAGGACAAATAGATGCACTTTCAAATACTTTAATGAGTGTGAAAGGAATCAAGCATGACTGACAATATTTTCATTCTTTTAGGAGTCAGAAAAGAGCTTAACAGAAACTCTGTAATGTCAATCAAGAAAGGGGGGAGTGTTCGATATATGGAAATAGGTTATGTTGTGAACAAGGCTAAGAGGAATAAATGCATAAAACTAATGGGGACCCCTTCTGGAATGATGGATGGCGGTATAATATGGCCAACTATGCAGTTCAGATTGAGCGGATGGCTTATGAACATGCCAATACATACAATGGGATATTCACATGATGGCATGAAAATTGAGGTGACTTTCGGGAAATGGCCTCGAAAATCATAGTGAGAGAATGAGATAAGGGTCTTGTAAAAATACAGAGGACAGAAAACCAAACCCAGTGGTGTACACGATGTCTCAAATGGACTCCAGATGACTCTATGGTGCACGAAAGAAAATTGGACCCAATGGAGGCCTATAAACAGGGGGGGACCACATGACAATTGTCATTGTTACTGTTTAATGCTGAGTTAGAGTGGAGGATCCCAGAGCTCAACTATTTTTTCTTCCAATTTGACTGGTGTTTTTTTTATCTGTGAGTTATAGGGAATATCTCTCATCGAACCTATCTTCTTCACTGGTTTAATGTTTGGTTTTGCTCATTGTGGGGATTATGATGAAATCAAAGGAATCACTGGGCTGGGTCACAATTTTCAAAGGAAAAGATACGACCCAGGTCGCTCATATCGAGCTGAAAAATGCGACCCAACTGCACCTGTTGATGAGATAGGCATGGCCTAGGTCACACCTATTCAATAGGTATGATCGACCCCGTTTCTCCTGTTCAGGGTTTTTGAGTGACTTTGGTCACACAAAAAGGCTGAAGAGGGGAGACTCATCCTAGGATGAGTTTTTTGTGCATGAATGGACCTTATATGGAATGTGTGTATGTGCTTGATGCCATGGGTGACATGGCGAGAGCAAGACATTGTTACCTTGTGAGAGAAGGTATACGAGGATGGGGTGGTGGTGGAAACGCTCACCCAGCGTGGGATACTGAAGTACTTCTAGATCCTTCTCATGCGTTCAGCCAAGTTGTTGTTGGACAAGATGGTGAGCTTATGGGACCGGGAGGCTAATTGTTTTATCATCTAGGAAGAGTGGATCAAGATCGTGCTCCTCGATATCTAATTTCTGACTTGGATCCATATGTTGGGTGTGATCAGTGAAACTAGGTCGAATCTCACACACAAGGTGTCACTGGATGAAATCTGCGATGATGCACTCATAGTACATACTAGTGTGTGACATAGAGAGTCTTATGACTTGGGTTGTGGCAGTGATGGTGCTACATATGCTGGGGTCATTGGGACCTCACAAGATCTCAGGAGGTCAGCTCTAGATTTTGGAGCATGTGCTTAGGGGAACCTACTTTGGGTGGGCCTAGATGTACCTAACACAGGTTCGACATGTGCTGAACCATGCCATTTCAGTGGGAAGGGATTTTTGTTTTCCCTCGTTCTCGTGCCCATTCTTCTAACACTATGGCCGCACCTGGTGGTGTGGGAGGGGGACCTCGCGAGCCTCGCATGAGGAGGTGGAGTGAGATGATGATCAAGGAGGGAGGCGGCCTAGTGGGGCGGTTATTCACCAAGGAGATTTTTTCATAGTGGAGATAGCTACCAGTCCTTATAGAGGACTATCCATATGCTAGCATGGATTACCGGTGAGATCCTGACATGCCTCGACCTCCAGTACAGGCCCGAGGACCTGATGGTACGTATACATGATACTTTCTATGGTTGCATTCATATATAGTTTACTATCTTAGTGGTAGCTAGTTTATGTATGTGATGGATATCGATGACATATAATGTGCATGTGCAGACATCATACCACACCCTCCAATAGGCTATCAGATGTGGAGGGGCAGAGTGGAGGGGTTAGATCCACTCGCTCATGGGCATAGGAGGCATTGAAATAATGTAGAATCACTTAGAATATATATAGAGAGCTTACTAGAGGGGGTCACTAATGATGACTAGAAATAACTTGACGACGATCTGATCACCCCATGCTACCATGCTCCTCTAGAGTGGATCCCCTTGCTGATGAGGATCATAGTTGTTGTTGAGTATGTCAAAGCAACGGGACAGGGTGTTGTGCTAATGGAGGAGGAGGAGGAGGACTCTGATGAGGAGAACACAGAGGAGGACTTTGACTCTAACTAGCAGCTAGTTATGCTTCCCCTAGTGTAGTGGTGCACTAGGATTTTTGTATGATATGTATGCTCAACAAAGAAATATTGTGGGGCTTCTCATTTTGTACTGAACATTATGACATGATATGTATATGCATGTGGATGCACTTTTATGTGTTTTTTTATAAGTCTTGTTTTTAAGATGATGCCTATATGATGTATATGACATATGTGTGCATGACTATATGATGATGCATGATGCAGTTTTATTTCCTATATGCAATGATTTATGTACCACTCTAGAACGTCATTGGCCATTTTTTCTGCTACACTATTGAGACTTCTAGGAACATGCATGAATGTACTGGATTAAAAATGTCTAACCAAATGTCTAGTGCGCAGGATCTTTCTAAAGAGACAAGGATCATGTACCCTATAGAGGTTATTCAATTGGGAAACAAGCAGCTGGGAGTCTAGGAAGACATCAAGGTGACAAATACCCAAGTGGAGGGAAATGGTCAGGAGACCAGTGACACCATCATACTCATCCTGGTTGTTGGTAGCAATGCCAACATACATTCCGTCGATATGGATCAACTCATGTGATGGGAAATAAATGACCCATGCAACCAAGGAAATATTAGGAGATCATCTACTTGCTCTATCAGCGAAAACAACGTAGCGATGTGAGGTAGGATCCATCTAGAGAAACCAAGAAAACAAACTATGAGACTCATGATAAGAACAATGTAAAACAAAAAATCAAAACTATGAAACAAGTGAACTCATGGTGGGTGACTTCAGGCATACAACCTCTTGAGGTAGAGCCTATTGTGGGGATTCTTCAAGAGATGGCCATCAGAGTCAGCAAGGATGTATGCCCCCTTACCGAAGCACCGGTGGATGACATATGGGCCATACCACATGGAATCAAACTTTCATTTACCTAAATTATCATTCACTTGATCATAAATGAGGACCAGATCGCCTTCACTAAAGTTGTGAGGGTGGACATGGGAGTCAAAATGGGACTTCGACCTAGTCTTAGCTGCTTCGATCATTTGGAGAGCAGCACAACAATCCTCATTGGTTCATTCGAAAATAAGTAGGAATTGTTCTAACGGGAAGGTATTGGTTAAAATTTCAATGACAAGGTGAAGCGATGTAATTTGGAACTCAATGGGAACTACCGACTCCACACCATGGACCAAGTGAAACGGGGTAAAACTAGTGGTGGTCTTCATTAATGTTCGATAGGCCCAGAAGGGAAGAAATAGCAAGTGATGCTAGTTGGATTTATTTTTGTCCACCATTCATTGGAGCATGGTTTTGAAGATCTTGTTGACAACCTCAACTTTTCCATTAGCCTAAGGATAATATGCAAAGGAGTACTGGTGTTCCACGTCCAACATGGCAGTCATATCTGTCCAAATGACGTCCTCAAAATGAGAATCATGGTCTGCAACTATCTATTGGGGGACACCAAAACATGTGATAATGTGGTTAAAAAAGAATCATATCATGGTATCAACATTACAATTGAATTTTGGCATGGCCTCATCTCATTTAGTGAAATAATCAATGACCAAAATGTACTTATGACCATCAGTCAAGGTAGGATTAAAAGTCATGAATTCAATCACCCACTTACAGAAGGGACTGACTGTGACAACAAGATGTAATAGTGCAGGAGGTGTCCTTTATTTTAGGGAAAAGAGCTAGCAATTGTGGCAGTGTTTGACTGCATGGATGCAATCAGAAAAGATGGTGGGCCAAAAATAATCAGCACAAAGGTTCATCTGAGTGGTGGCCAAACCAGATAGGTGGAAACCATAGGCTCCACTATGACACTCATTCAATACTTTTCTAGCCTCATCGTGGGTAAGGAAAGGAAATAAAATGGTGTCGACATCACAACGATACATGACATCCCCAATGAGGAGATAGCGAGCAACTTAGTGTCTAATGCATCGTCGATCTTCGTGGCTTAAATGGGACTCAAATTTTTGAGTGTGGAAATACAAGAGGATACCCCCATACCATGGGTATTCCGTAGAAATGAAAAATATGAATTCATCCAGAAGGTTGATTGTGATCGGTGGTGAGGTAGATGGTGAAGGGAGGTCTGTTAGTAGGGAGGCTAATGCCAAATATTTGGTGCCCTTGGGGGAAAAAAATTCCAAGTCGTAATCCCGGAGAGTGACAACCCAGTTGGCAGCATGGTCATATAGAAAGTGGCAGCTCAAGAGACACCTCATGGAGTTGGAATAGGCCATGACTCTAGTACGACTCAAAAAGATGTAATGACATAGATTCTAAATGGAAAAGATGATGGCAAGAGCCCTCTTCTCTTCATAGGGATAATGTAGGGGGGTCTGGAAAGATTTTGACTTACATAATAGATTGCATGATCTTAACGAGCATTGTCTTCTTTCACCAAGACTCCAACGATGGTATTTTTAGATTCTGACACATAGAGGATGAACTCTTTAGTGAAGTCTGGAGGAGACAACAATGGAGCAGAAGTCAGAGCTTGTTTCAATGCATCAAAAGCGTATTGCACATGCTTATCCCAAACAAAAGGAATGTTGGTATGGAGCAATTGTAAGAAGCCATGGAATTTTGTCGCATAGTATGGAATGAAACGACGAAGGAAGTTGGCCTTGCCTTGGAGACTCTACAATTGGAGTAGAGTACATGGGGGGTGAATATTTAGAATGGATTGAACCTTCAGAGGATCAATTGCAATCCCTTTGTGAGAGATGATAAATCCAAGAAAATTCCCATATAGGACACAAATCAACACTTGAGAGGGTTCAAGTGGATGTTGTATTTGAAACATCACAAGAAGACTTGATGTAAGTCTTCTAGATGCTATGAACGCTCCTGAGAGCAAGCAGTGAGGTAGTCTAGGTAGATCAATATGATGTGGATAAGATCATGGAAGTAGAATGACATGGCCCACTAGAAACTAAATCCAACATTTTAAATGCCAAATGGAATAACTCGATACACAAACGTGCCCTAGGTGTTGATGAAAGAAGTCTTGTACTAGTACTCTTTTGAGATTTGAATTTGGTTATAACCAGAAAAACCATCCATGAAAGAAAATAGTTCATGGCCATCACACGCATCTATGATTTGGTCAATGAATGGAGTGCAGAAGTTGTCTTTGGGACATTCCAAGTTTAAGTCATGGAATTCAGTATAGACGTGAATGGTACCTTGTTTTTTGTTGAAAGGAACAGGATTAGAAGCCTAAGTGGTATATGCGGCAGGGTATATGAAACTTGCTTTACATAGTTTCTTGATCTCGGCTTTGACAGCAGGAGCCTTTGAAGGTTGGATAGGTATTTTAATTTGGTGTATAGGTGCAACATCAGGCCGTGTGTCGATATGATGTATGATTATAGATGGATCAATCCCAGGTATCTCGGTATAGGAACAAGTGAAAATATCACAGAATTCCTGAAAAAAGTAGTTTGTAAGAAGCAACTTCTTTAGGGAGGGAAGATGATCCGAGTGCAATATATTCAACTAGATCAGGATTGGTTGATATGTTGACCTTGATAGTTGGTGAAATATTAGCCATGTTTCCCTATTCAAAGGTTTCGAGTGCCGGAATGGGGTTCTTGAACCAGTCTATTTTTCCATGGATGAAGTCTTTAGATTCAACTGAGTACTGATCCAACGATGAGATAATTTCATCGGGAATAAAGAATGAGTGATGGTTCATATCATCCCAAGGTTACTTAGGAGTTGAAAGAGCTTCAATAATATCCTCATCATTGTTGAAACAATGTGTGGATAGATCAGAGGGATCCACTACAACTGAGGATACAGAAGGACTAGTGGAACTGGATATCATGTATATGGTGTTGGTTGTGTCCCAGGAAGAAGCCAGAGGGTGGATCTCCTTGAGGATGGTAATGTCAGATTCATGGGAGTGTTTCTAAAGGTCACGAAGGGTTGTTTGATACTTATAAAAGTATGGGAAATGGTGGGAGTAATGACCATAAAAGGCACAAACTACAGAAGGATCGTTGGTTTGCAATGACTTGTTCTTTAGCCTCTAATGGATCTGGGATGGTGACCACTGGAGTGTTATAGAACTCATCTATAGTGTCCATGTGGGTGTGAAGGATAGGAAACTTAGGATAGTTTTGTGTCGCATGGCCTTGGATGTCGCAAAAAGAAAAAATAAGAGTCAGACATGGTTCAGTCATTGCTTTGGTGGCACTTCCCCCAGCCTTCTTTAGAGGAGGAGGTGCAGGTTTGGAGATAGAAGACGTATTCAATGGACCAAGATGTGGTTGTGACACTGTCTTAATGGGTTGGATGGGAGTCAACACAACCTGGGGATTCAAGGGAGGGGTGGGGTTTTAGAGGTACCATACAGGAATTCCAAACCTAAAATTAGGTAAGTTGAGAGTAGCCATGACAGGCTTTCTCATAATACTGGAGGGTGGAAAAAGGAAGGGAATCATGTGTACTGAGAAGGTGCCCCAATAGTTCCATGATGACTATGGTTGGGGTCACAACTAAGGTTGCGATGTGGTTAGAATTGTACCATATGTGATGGTGCATAAATATGATACGCCAGTTGATGAAGGTGGGGGAGGTAAGGAAAAAAAGGTGTCTATCATAGGAGTGTTGGAGAACAAGATCAAGTCAACAATAGATAAAGATTAAATGGACATGTTGTCGATGGTGGTGTCGATAGTTGAAAGGACATGTCCCAGTGTGGCTGGCCCCTTAGGATCACAGTATTTCAAATGGTTGACAACCATGATATTACCATCATGAGGGAACATTAGGAGTCGAAATATGGTATAGGCCATGACTCTCATGGAATACATGTAGCTATGTCATAGGAGGAGGTTGTAATCAAGTTGGGAATTGACAAATTGAATGTCAATCAACATCGTTTTAGTATCTAAATCAACATGAATGTTCGTGATAATCCCTTGGGGTTGAGTAGAGTGACCATCATAGGCATGGAGAGTAGTGGTTGAAGTTTGAAGGGTAGGAGACCCACATTTCTGCCAAACGAAGATTGAAATAATGTAGGTGGATGCCCCATCATCAATAATGCATCGATGTACGACTGAATTCCAAATTGATACCAAAACTTGGAAGGCGATGGTAGATGACATCTTGGGATCTCCTTGATCCAAGTCGAAGGTGATCAACCAGGAATCAAAGGGATCAATGACACCTAACACAGAAACCAACTCTTTACGCTGTGATGGGAAAATTTTAAGCATGTTATAGAGAGAAACTTCCTATATCTTTGGGTGTACCACAACAGACAGCTAGACCTAAGAAATCAATCCCTTCCCTAATATGCAAGAGAAACCAAATAGCTAACACTAAAGGATCTTGAATCATACTTTATTTTACATAGTTTAAGTAGATCCTCATTGAGATTTTTCCAATCCCACTTGCACTAGTAATTTGATCTCAACAACAACAAACAAGACAAGCATGCTATACAATATGGTGTTAGATCTACTCTAGCATATATAATCAACAATGTGTAAGAAATTAAACATATCCATGGATTAAATATTCATTCAAATGCACATTATTGGACAAGAAAAGATATTTCTATTAATCTTATCATAGATTACACAACTGACAACCTCTGTCATCACATCTATGAACCGAAGAAACTAAGTCCTCCACCTAGGCTTCCACCACCTCCATCCTCCATCTCTCAATAGCAAGCTAACAAGCAAAGGAAATCTTGGAAAGAACACAAAGTGCTCCAAAGGGACAAAGGGATGTAGACTCAAGTATATGCAAGCTACAGTATCAATGGACTATAGTTTCCTTACTCTTCAATTTCTCCTCTTTAGTGTATCCAAGAGGTTCCTTATATATCACTCCAAAGGGGTAATGGAGGGCCAAATCCAAGGAATATTGAGGCATATGGAAGGAAAAGAGTCAAGTGGTTCGGACACACATCAAGGAAAACTCTAAAAATATTTGGATTTATGTACACATCTCGATGTACACGGATTTGAGGTCAAAAGTCGCATATACACGCGAGTATGGGATTAAAATTCACATACAGTAATAAAAAAGTGTTTTTACGGATGAACTTGGAAACATCAAATGTACAATATCAATATATGGGGTCCAAAGAGTCTACAGAGGGACAGGGAAGGCCATAAATATGTGATCAATCATGTGTGGTAAAATTAGTTGTAACATATGCCCCCTAATGTGTGAGGTCATAGGGGTAACATGATGGATGAAAGACATTATAAAATCCATCCTAGAAGTGGAGTGATCAAGAAACAGGTTGAAAAACCAGCCATCCATCAGTATAGTACAATAATCAATATCTGCATATGAATGCAAATACATATAGCAGTCTTGTATACATAAGAGTACAATGGCCATGAATAGGCATGATATACAAAATATTACATGTGTGGTCATCATCACGTACAATATATAATAGATCAGAATATCCATGATGAAGATATACAATGGATTAATATCTCCATAGAAGCTGAAGATGTACAATGGATCAAGATCTCCATAATGGTTGAATATATTTGACATACACTGGAATCAAATCATGAGAGTTGAAATCTCATGAACACTGGAATGATCAAGGAGGTAGCATATGTGGAATACCACCAAAATGGAAAGTATTCTACACAAACCACTACAAGTACATGTCCTACTATGTGAATAGAGGTGTCGAGGTTGAACATAGTAGTCCATTGTCCAATTACTGGTCATTAATGTATACCATTAACAGACGCGAGATTACCCACTGATAATGAAAATGGGAATCAAGGTACTAGAGTGCAATCTAAAAAGTGTGAATATATGTGTTGAGGTTGAACACTTGGAAGAATCCATTGATCAGGAGACATTGATGTATTCCAAAAACTGTCGATGGCGAAAGAACCTACAACTGATGACTGTAATTCTCAAGGCACTCAAATGACTCTAGACTCCTATCCCAGAATAAATGATATAAAGTCGATGGGATGGAATCCGCTGGAAGGAGGGAAATAAGGCTTCCCCCATCGACCAACACAAGGTACTCAGAAACACTGTATAATGTGGAAGAAATCAAATAAGATGTGCATGAACCAGTAATAGTACTGGGAATGGTTGACATGCAAATTCAAGACAATTGAGGAATGGCCGACTCGAGCTTCAACTTCCTTCGAACAAGAGGATAAAGGAAAATGGTGACTAAAGGTAAGCAGCATGGACTCAATATGCAAACTGGGACATATTTGTGACATAGGAGGCATCAACAGAGGCTCCATAGGGACTAGAAATTTAACCAGTCAGTGGAGATAAACTCAGAGTAACGAGTACAACTGCTAAATTCAAACTAATAACCCAACCAATGGATGTGATATACAGTGCTCTGTTCGAAGGAAACACAACTTGATTGTTGCCAAAGATAACATCTTACCCTGTTTGGATTTTTGGTTTTCTAATTTTTGTTGGAATTTTTTCAGATATTTTGAAAATATTGAAAAATAATAAAAGTCCTTTATAGTTACAAATATAGGAGGAGACGAGTGTCATGGTTCAAACAAGCTAGCTCCAAGCAGCGGAACATGCCTATGCTCAATGCAAGGAAATATGTGCAGGATAACGACACTCAGGGGAAGGTGCCCCCCCAATAAAAAATGGGGGATCAAGCTGCAAAAGATATGTAAAAAGGATCTTGTTGGCTAGACATGAGACAAGCCCACTATATGGATGATAATCAAAGTCAAGGAAGTTGGCATAAGGCTTAATAAGGAAAGAAAAACTCATGATAATGCAATTACAAATTAACATGTACAAGGGAGTCCCGAGGGGAAAGGCCAGCATAAAGTTCAAGAGGAGTATGAAGCTCTTGCTCACAGTCATGGTGGTACTATACAAAGGAATCCCACACACTAAAGGAGAAATTTTAGCATGGGAACCAAATGCAAAACAAGATCTAACTAGGGTACCCATGTATGGGGAAGCTCTACAATTCACATCATGTCACTTCTGAAAAGAAACAAGAAGGTTTCGTGACAAGATAGAATGGGTTCATACCTAAGGTTAAGATGAAACGGTCATAAGGTTATGCAAAATGCAAGCAGATGTTAAAACCTAACCTATATGCCAGTTTAGACATAATACCTAAAATAGGGACAAACGGGTCAAAGATACGGTCAAACCACCCTCAAAATAGGCTCCTAATACATGAAATTAGTCCAAATGGTCCAAAACGGTAAAAAACGGTAGAAAACTATAGAAAGTGAGTAAAAATTTCAAAATTTTTCTATAAAATAGTGAAAAATTCAAAACTTTCATACCATTTTGAATTTTTACCCACCATAGTGCATTTGAGCTTAGAACTTCAAAAGCGAATTCTGGGAGCATCGTCCAATGAAATCCCTCCACGTTTGATCCAGGTAAATTCCCTTGCCACTCTCTTTCATTTTGATATAAAAATTTTCAATTTTCATGGTCAATTTAATTTTTTGGGCCATCCCAACCTGGGCTTTTTGGCTCATGTGTAAATCAGGATTTTTTCCATGTATAGGGCTCACCATACATGGAAAATGCCATGAAAACCACGTACATATGCAACTATTTTGAAAACAATTGTGTATAGGGCCATGAACAATGGTTTCAATGGCTAAATAATGATAAAAAAATTTGTTTTTTGTGCATTATGGTACTAGAGTGGAGAGAGAGGGAACATGGTGATGTTGAGGAAGTTGTTCAAGATGATCTCATGGCTCTACAAGCATTATGGGCATCTAGATTATACAAGTTTTGGTGTCTTGGAAGCTTGAGGGAAAAGCCAAGACTACTCCAGCTGCTGGTAGATTATTGGGATCTAGAGTCTGAAACTTTTCAGATAGATGGGATGTCGCTCAACATTGAGGTGGAGGACATATATTTCATCACTGTTTTGACCCGATGAGGGGAGGTGGTGAACCTTCGATCTCGTGGGCCAGGAGGGGGGTTGACCATAGATGACTACATTGCTATGTATTTCCTTCCCAATACAGAGAAGGTTGGGAGTCAAATCCTGACAATCTCGATTCAGATTCCGGGGATAAAACCCATACTCTTGGCCTTAGGAAGGATTGCAGGTTTTGCTTCACTCCACCAGGTCTCATGGCCAATGATGTTCTATGCGGTAGAGTGGATGCGGCCTACAATATATTACTGGAGTACTATGCTACTAAGCAACATGAAACAATAGCTCAGTGAATGCAATATGGGTAGGGTGCATAACTTCAGGTTTGGCAGCATACTAAAAACATTCTTCTTTAAGCGGGTGCCAGGGCTAAGCCCTAGAGTATATATTGCTCCACAAGGAGTCCAGGATCCTGTTCAGCGATGTTGGGCTAATGTCATGCACATACTAAGAGGTGGAAGGGTTGATAACCCCTACCTAATAGATTTATTTCCATGGTGGCGGAGACAACTCATCACCATAGATGACTATCCCTATGCATAGATTGACTTCCGTGGTGATCCAAACATCCCTCTACCACCAAGAGCAACTTATGGAGACATAGGTAATGAATCCCAAACCCACTTTTAATTTTTGAATTATTTAATTTTTTTTGTATTTTTTTATACATGAAATCAAATGACATGTTTTGGTGTGACAACACATAGTGACACCCTGTCATCTATATGAAAATGTAAGACCACGATGGCCAGATGGCTTTCCTTGTCATTGATGGAGGGGAAGAGGTGATGAAATCATGGGTGTGGATGCTCTAGAGCATTCACATGAACTTTTTTTGATTGACACAGAGAGTACCCATGGTGCAAGTTGAGGAATTTTCTGAGGCCATGCAATTCCAGGTGGTTGGAGTACCACGAGCATGGGTTTGATTGTTTCGCCGTGTAATCACTCCAGGAAACTCCTCTAGGTTGTAGCTCGAGGATGCCTGGTAACTTACAATGTTTTTGGGGTTTTATAATTTGGATCAAGTCAGGTGACCTGTATGACCTTCCATTCTCAAGACATGCATGAAGCTCACTAAGTTACAAGTCTTTTAGTTACCATTGTTCAGAAGTTGACAATAAGGTGCATGGATGAAGAACTCATCAAGCTGGTAGATTTACACACAAAACAAATACATATAAATGGCTAAAACATGATAAGGATGGTACTTATAATTCAAATCACATTAACATGCCAATAGGATGATAGCTATTAGTCATTAATCAACTTGAATTTAACCTAAATACACATTCAAGCATAAGCGCAGTAAAGACAGAAATGGAAGCTGAACAAATGATAACATAAGAGGTTATATTCAATCATGAGAAAAATGAGAAGCTGAAAATAGTATAGGTCTATAAATACTCGAATTCGAACCCTTTTCATAAAATAAGTCTTAGGTTTTATAGCCTTTACAAAATATACAGATCCTGAAAACTTGGATCTGTTTTTTACAAAAATAAACAAAATACTAGTTTTTTGTAAATTAGGATAAAAAACCCTAACTAACTAATTGTCTAACTTAACTGAAGAATTATTTCACTGTATGAACCTTGAGATAACTAAGGTAACTACTGAAAACTACTGCTACTGGCCCTTTGCTAGTTAAGCCACTGTTTTCTATTGACAACTAGGTGTTGGTGGCCTTTTGTGTTGTTATGTCATAGTAAAACTGAAACATACCCTTTTCTGATGCTTTCCTCTGTGCCCTTAATATTCAGACTATGCCCTTGAGCCATCTATATTCTCCCAAAACCGGTCCTATATGCCAAAATTTGATTTTAATCCTCTGTCTGCTTTCGGTGGTTAATAGGCCTAACCATCGGAACCATTAGCTGCCAAAAGCAACGATTTCGGTGGCTAATGAACTACCCCAGCGTCTGCCTAAGCCACTGAAAGCCCTATTTTCAAAATTTATTAGGGTTTTCCCCAAAATGTTCTTTTATGGCTATCTGCTCATCTTTCTTCTTCAACAACCTCTGTGCTGGGAGGGTTATCAACAGCCTGGCTAGTTTCTGGAGGTTGAAGACTAACTACAGCCTCAACTAGGGTTTCCAAGGTGGGGTGGATGCTAGGGTTTTCCTTAGCTTCCTTTAGTTGTAGTCTTTGGAGACTAATCATCTTGTGCAATCTAGTATTGTCCTTTAGGTACCTTGTATTCAACCTCTTTAATAAAATATATCTTTCTCTTTGTTGTAGGTAAGACTTATGTAGCAACTTGTTTCTGCTAGTCAATGCAACATTATTCTCTTTATTTCCCTTTCCAAAATATCCATCTCATAAATTTTCCTCAGTAATTGATTAACATTTTGAGTTCTAGGCTTGCTGGAGGAATCCTTCTCTATTGGTTCCTCTTGCTCGTTTGGTGTGGGGGAAGGTAGTTCTTTAGCCACAGGTACAATTTGTAGAGCTAAGTATTCACCTTCTTCTTTCTCCTCTTCAGAATCTGAGTAGGGTAGATTTAGAATATTCTCCTTGTGTGTTTCAACCTCCTAGCCCTTCTCACTGAAGTCCAATTTTTTTTTTACCTTCTTGGCCTTGGAAGAAGAGGGAGGATGTTCTTCTGCTACTGCTGGGAATATGGCCCTCCTCCTTCTTCTCCCACTCCTTGGTGCGCTGTACTTCTTGGCAGGAGACTTCCATTTCTCTTTTGGCTGAATTCCTGTCTCAAATCCATTCCAAAATAGAAAATAGCACCATGCCATATTCCTTCTTTTCAGCAACTCTTGGATCAATATATGGATAAGGCCATGGTGAGATAGTCTGCCAACAATCTTGGCTAGCTAGGATTTCACTTGGTGTGCCATCTTTCCCAAACTTCTATGTAAGTAAAAGGGAAAATTGAGTGGTATTTTACCTATGAAGTGGTTCATTATCTTGAAATGGTAGATCATGGATCTATTTTATATTCCTTCACATGTTAGGTAAAACACAATGGCCTTCAGCAGTTGTTGCCACCTCTCTTCCAAACAGGATGGTGGCACACTCTTCTTCCACACTATTCCTCTATGTTTAGGCTTTACGTAAGACTTGAATTATACATATTTTGGTATGGTGGTCTTGAACCATGTTTCTCCGATGCAAGGGAGTTCAGTTACTTCAGTGATTAGGGTTTCATCTATGTGAAATTCCTCCTTTCCTATAATTGCTTTGGAACCATCAAATGAGAGGGCAAACATCTCAGCTACCTGCTGATGGGAGCCTTGTGTCTTTTCCCAAAACTTGTAGCAGCCAATCTCTTGGAATAGTTTACAGACCTCTAGATGTGCTTCCAAATAGTTGATATATCTTAGTTGCTTCCTAAAAGTAGGTCCTCCCTTCTTCATCTTGATGAGTGCCTCTCCTAGGTACCTGCAAAATAATTCTTAGTTTTGTATACAGTGTGCTAGCATGTTGTTTTCCTCAGAGATGGTTTTCCTGGTGGTGAGGAATGATAAGCTTGAAAGTGAAATGTGCTAGAGTCCCTTGGCATTGATTATGAGGGTTTATGCTATCATGATGGATGCTAAGATCATAAGGTGATGGAAGCATTTGATCCTCTCGATCTTCTTTCCCAAGCATTCATATCACACATCAGCCTGAGTACTTGGTGGGATTTCTGCTGCTATTTTGGATTGGTGGAAGAAAAATGAGGGTTTCCAATCCTCTAAGTCCTTTTTCCAGTTTTATAATGACCTCTTTAACTTATTTACACATGTGGTTATGCAGGCTCAAGTCATTTTAGTGGTTTGTCACGCCCTCGACTGATTATTCATCTTGCTGATGGGGTGTGATTTGACTATTTTATAACCGTTTTCCCCTTTTTTCTTTTCGGTGGTTAATAATCTTCCTAAATTTGTCTACAAACCACCGAAAATATAGTTTTCGGTGGCTAAATAAATGGTATCCCTTCGGCCTAAGCCACCGAAACTGTTATCCCAGCTTCGTGGTGAAATCCTGCTTTCGGCGGATAGTGGCCCCACCAAAAAACCCGTTTAACTGGATAAAACCCGTCCTTTCAGTGGCTAATGAAATGTCCAAGCTTTTGCCTAATCCACTGAAAGCACTTTTTCCTCGATTCTTATCTTCCTGCTTTCGGCGGTTAAAATATGCATTGAATTTTTTAATAAGCTACCGAAAGCATCACCTTTCAGTGGCTAATGAGTTGTTCTGAGTCTCACCTAATCCACCAAAACCACCTTTACTAATATCGCTTGCTGCATTCTTTCAATGATTAAAATCCTTCTTGGTCTTCTCCCTAAGCTGTTGAAAGCGACACTTTTCAGTGGCTAATGAGTCATTTGAAGTCTCTCCTAAGCCATCGAAATTGTTAATTTAATTCTACTTGCTTAGGCTGCTTTCAATGGTCTACCTTTATCTTGCGTTCAACCGTTAGCTACCGAAACATATCTTTTCGATGGCTAATCAGCTATTACAAGCCTCGCCTAAGCCACCAAAAGCTAAAACTTCCAAATTTTTCAACCATACCAAGAACAAAGACCTTCAATTTGTTAGGCATCCTTAGATATTTCTTTACATAAATCAAATTCTTCATACTGTAAAAATAAATTTATTTTGGGAGATAACATCTAGCTCCTACTTGGGGATGGGAACCTCTCAGTGAGGTCCCAATAATCCCAGACCAAAATTCCTTTCCCTAAAAACAACTAAAAACTTAACGCTATCATTTACTGTTCCATTGGGAATGGAGTTGATTCTGTAAGCAAAAACAACCTACTGACTACTATTTTACAATGACAAGGCCTCAGAGCCTCAAATAAAGTAAAGTTTCAGAAACCATCCATTCACTGGGCCATCAAACACCTCTTCCCCTTCCATATTCTACAATTTGAAGGTGTTATTCTTATGTACCTGAGCTATCACAAAAGGGCCAATCCACAAAGAATCAAACTTTCCATGTTTTCCCTTGTCCTGTCTGACAGTATCCCATTTTAGGACCCAATGTCCAACCTGAAAGTTGTCTACTTTTTCCTTTTTGTCAAAAATTCCCTTTATCCTCTATTGATGGGCTTCTGATTTTCCCATCACTTTCTCTCTGATTTGTTGTAACTCCACCAAGTCCATCCTCCTCCTCACCATACCATTTGGTTCATCTTCCTCATCTTGAAAGAATTTTGCCACTAGCAGAATGAGCTGAATAGGAAAAATGGCCTCAGTACCATAAAATAACTTGAATGCAGAAGTCCCTATAGATATTTTGTCTGTTACCCTATCATCCCATAAAGAAAACTTGACCTTAGAATCCCAGCTTTTCTGATTTGTCTCCAGTAGTTTCCTGATGATCCTGACTAGGATTTTGTTGGATGACTCAGCTAGGACATTTCCTTGAGGATAATAGGATGTGGAATGCACCAGTTGAATGCCCATTAACTCACACATTTTAACTAATGCCCTATCCTTGAAGGCAGGTGCATTATCAGTTAATAACCTTACTAGGTAGCCAAACCTGCTAAAGATATTCTCATATAAAAATCTCATAATGACTAATGAGTGGCATTCCTAGTGGGTACTGCCTCTATCCATTTGGTAAAGTATTCTGTGGCTACTAGGATCCATTTATGCTTCCCACTGGAAGATGGATTTGTTTCACCTATGAAATACATAACCCATTGCTGGAAAGGCCCATTCACCATAATAGGCCTAAGGGGCAAGTATTTGAGCTGTTGCTTCCTCATAAATATTTGGCACTAGTCACTGGCACTTACAAAAGTACATACATCAGCAAAAAGGATTGGCCAATAGTATCCTGCTCTTAGGATCTTATGGGATGTGGTTTTCCAATAATGGTGGCCCCCATATGTGCTGGAATGAAAGTGATGCATGACCTGCTCTACTTCTTCCTTATCTAGACATCTCAACAAAATTACAGACTGATCTTTCCAGTACAACAGTTTGTCAATTATGCAAAACTTAACATATTTTAACTTAAGAGCTCGTGCTTGATTAGGAGTAAGATCAGGAGGAAATTCTAATTTCTGCAAAAATTGAACAATACTTGAGTACCAGTCACAGGAGGACAAGTTTTTAGGTACTTGTGGAATGTCATTCTGATCTTGATCTACTTCTGCTGCTACCATAGTCTGCACTTTCGTTGATTTGAAACCGGTGAAGTTTATCCCCATTAGTTCACAGTTTTATTTAGCCATGAGTTTGGCAAGACCTAGTCCATTTACTATCTTAGTGGACTTCACCTCTACATAAAAATCAATGAGCTTCGCAATCCACTTAGCTCTCTTCCCATCAATGTTAGGCTGAGTCAAAACATCCTTCATACTAAGCTGAAGGGACATATGCAAGGACTTTTGCATGGAGAATGTAAATTCTGAAAGCCTTCAAAGATTTTATGAGAGCATAAGCCTGTTTCTCAATTGGATCATACTTCAACTCAACATCTCTCAAGGTTTTGCTGAAGAATGCAATTGGATGATCAAAACCCTCATTATCTTTTTGTAACAGTACAACTGCCATTGTGTCATAGGATGTAAAAGAAAAGATGTAAAAACTCTTGGTGTAGTCAAGAATAATTAGGGTTGGGGCCTCTATGATAGCCTTCTTGATATCTTTGAAAGAGATTCTTTCTTGGTCAGTCCATTTTATTTCTACATCCTTTTTCAGCATGACTGTTATGTGCTTCACCAGCTCGGAGAAATTAGGGATGAACCTCCTGACAAAGTTTATCTTAGCTAAAAAGGACTGAATGTCCATTTTTTTATTACGGTATGGATAGCTTCTGGATTGCTTCCACCCTTATCGGATCAATCTTTACACCTTCAGCTGAGACTATGTGACCTAGGAGTTTCCCTTTACTGAGTGCAAACTGGGACTTCTTAGGATTAAGTGATATCCCATACCTTTTGCACTTTAGAAACACCTTCCTCAAATGTTGCAAATGGTCATGATGGCTGTGAGAGTAACTTGTTAGGTCATCCAAGTTTATGAGCACAAATTTATCTTTCAACCATACAAATGCTAGGTCCATGGCTCTCTGAAAAGTATCCCCAACATTCATCAGTCCAAATGGAATTTTAGCATACATGAAAGTTTCCTAGGGAGTGGTAAAGGTAGCCTTCTCCCGGTCATCAGGGTGCATAGCAACTTGGTTTTATCCAGAGAATCCATCCAGGAATGACATAACACTAGCCCCTGATACTTTCTACAATAGGTGTTCCATCTTGGGCAGTGGATAGTTGTCTTTCTTGGAACATTTTTTCAGGTTTCTAAAATCCACACACAACCTTTTTTCCCCATTCTTCTTTATTACCACTACTAGGTTTGTAATCCACTTGGAATAAATGAGGGGGATTATGATCTTGGCTTTGAGGAGCTTATGGATTTGTTTTTCAATTACTGGTAATAGGAGAGGACTGATGGATCTCAGCTTCTTCTTGAAAGGGATGGTGTCCTTCTCGAAAGGAATCATGTGCTAGATGATATTGGTGTCATAGGTTTTCAAGTCACTGTACTCCCAGGAAAAGACATTAGCAAACTCTTTTATCAGGATGAAAAACTTTTCCCTCTTATCAACAGTCAAATGAATGGACAAATTTATCAGTTTTGGATGGCTTTGGCTACCTATGTTTTTCTCTTGGATAGCAGGGTCTAGATCCTTTTTGGCAGGCTTGAAAGGGATGTCATTATGATCAAACAACTCTTACAGAGGTACTAGACCCCGAGGTATATAGTTGCTGGGTAATTAGACAATGTATTGATCAACCACTTTATCTTTCAACTTGAGTTGCTTGGTTTCCTCCATGTTTAGGCTTTCCTGATCTATATATATATCAGAGAATTCATCTACTAGCTGAAGCAATTTACTAATCTCATCATCATTCTCAAACACCTTCCAAAATTTGACATTATCTGGCAGGGAAGGTCTGTACTTAACCTGAACATCATAGCTAAGCTTAGGAGGTAAAGGAGGAACAAACAGACTTGCAGAGATAGCCAGGGAATCAGCTAGTTGATTCAAAGCCCTAGGTATATATGACAGTTCAAAAAACATAAAGAAGTCTCTGAGTTTCCATACCTCGTCCTTGTAGGCCTTTAGCCTGGCATTTTTTTTTCTTCTAAAAAGTGTTGTTGACCTGCTGTATAATAAGGTCCGCATCTCCAAAAATCCTTATGCACATGATCCCCATCTCCTTTGAAGATTTAACTCCTGGTAACAAGGCTTCGTATTTTGCTATATTGTTAGTGGTTTTAAAATCAAGCTTATAAGACAGATGAATGTTTTCCTTGGATGGGGAGATCAATACTACACCTGCACCTACTGAGCTTTGAGTACTAGCTACATCAAAATACATGTTCCAAACTACTATGGTCACCTCTTCGGGCTGCTGATAGGTGGGATTAGTGATTTGGACTGATGTTTGCTGAGAATCATCTATTTGCAGAATGCATGACCCAAAATTAGTGTCCACTACATAGATGGGGTGATTCACTGAATTGCTCTCATTTCTTATGATGTAGGCTAGCTAATTTTCCCTATAAAGCCTCTTGGTCTCCCCTCCAAACATTGGGATGGTGGCATATGTAATATCTATCTGAAGGGTTCCACCTAGCCTTTTCCTCCATGATCGAGACAGCAAGAGACCAAATTTTGGAGGGATATCAGCCAATACAATTTCCATCATGATGCTTTTTGAAGGTAGCTGAGTTAGGTTCACGTCACAACAAAGTCTTTGATGAGGACCAAGCACTTAAATTTTCTAGATTCAAAGGATAATAAGTCATGGTAGGGATTTGTGATGTTGAGACCAAGCTCATGCATCACAACCTTTGGCATTAGTTTATGAGAATCTCTTGAATCCAGCAGACAGTTATGAAGGACTTTATAATGGATATTCAAGGATCTATAGAAAGGTGGGAATGAGTTCTTTAGGTATTCAATCATGGGGTCTAGGGTTACAACAAGTTTGTCATCTTGCAGATTTACACAGTCAATATCAATATGCACCTTTGGCTGAAGAGAATTCAGAATGGAAGACTTGAATGCATCATTTTTCATTAGCTCAATTAATGGGAAAGGGATCTTCAATTTTTGAATCTTTGACTCAAGGTTGAAAGAATAATACAGCCTATCAGGAAACCTTACCTTGTGTACTGGAGCTCTGAGTTGGACATGGTCAGGGCTTGATGAAGGTATTGGTTTCTGCAATGGTTTTGGAATGACAACCATTTTCTTTTGTAAAACAGGAGCCCTTTTGGCTGGGGTAGCAGGCTATTTGATAGGTACAACATTCTTTTTAATAGGAGCAACCAGCTTGGACCTTAAATTTTACCCTTTATAACCATCGGCCTGCTATACAGCTCCTTCACTGATTTACTCATCCACTAGGGATTCTTCTTATTCTGCCCGTGTCAGAAAATAATAGTCTACCTCATCCTCCATGCAGTATATTTTGTCTTCAGCTTCTCCTTCTTCTTCAATGAATTCTAGCTCTTCTTCTAATACAACATTCTGAAATGGAGCTCTTATTCTCTGATCTTCCCCTTGATTCCTTTCCCTTCTGATAATATGAACTAGGGGGTTCCCTCTTCTATAAGGGACAAAATTAGGGTTTTGGGGAGAAAAATCACTTGGCCCTTTACCTTTCACTGGTATTTTTCCTTGATCCTTTAGCTTAGACATTTCGACAGTCAGGTTATCTAACAGTTTGGTCATTTTTTCAATCTTGTTATCTAATGAAGAAGCCCCAATAGGGTCTACTGGCTACTTCTTCCTATCTATATTTCCTTTGACCTTCTGAGATGCCATAATGTTTGATTCTACCTCTAGGGAAGCATCCTGCATGAGTGACAAGGAGGAAGACCTCCTTTCTCTAAGAAATAGGAAGAAATCAGAGTCAAAGGAATTGGCATAAGTTATCCTAGCTGAGGTATCAGTGGGTTTGATTTCAGTGGGGATCTTTCTGTACATATTGTTGAACCTCTTGGTGAAGTTGGAGACAGACTCCCCATTTTCTCTTTTCAAGTTGTTAAAATATGTAATATAATAGAGGTGGCCTCTCCTTTCTCCCTAATGTTTTAGAAAGATGTCATCTAGGGATTCAATGCTTACCACTGACCTAGCAGGAAGCTCTTTAAACCATTTCCTAGTCTGACCATCCAGGATTTGCACAAAAACCCTAGTACATACATCTTCTTGTTCTATGTTTATGTTCTCGGCATAGCTATAAAATGCTTCTAGGTGTTCTTCAGCTGTGAAATTTCATTCTCTTGTGAACTTAGGCATGTACTTGAGGTAATCTCCAGTGGGCATGGCCGAGAGGGGATTTGGAAAATTTAGGGGGGCTTACCTAGCTACTAGGATCCTTTCCATTTTGGTCAATTGAGGGGCATCCATATTGGAAATGGGTATGGGAAGGATGGAGGAAGGAAGTATTGCTATAGCTAGTAACTGAGAAGGTGGTGGTGGTAAACTTATCCCAGTGGAGTCACTAGGGATTGGATCTTCACAAGTAGTAGTGCTTGAAGATGCCCAAACCCTAGAATTTCTGATGTATTTATAAATTCCTGGGAATTAAGTGTTTCGGTAGAAGAAATAATAGCAGAAATATTTCTTGAAATAACTGATGTGACTTCCTTTGCAGCACTGCTGGTCTGCCTTAGTGAATCCCTAGCTCTTCTCAAAATCTCTTTTGGATTTGAAATAGGTGTTGTTGGTGGCCCTTGAGGGTTTTCTATAGTACTTGGTCTTCTTGAAGCCACCTTATTTCAATGGAGTTTCCAGATAGATGATTTACAACTATAATAGATCCCAAGCTTTGTCTATCATCAAAGCAAGGGTCTATGTCGTCTCCCAGGGAATCTGAGCTTCAGTCTTCTCTCACCAGCAACGGCGCCAATTTGTTATCACTCCAAGAAAATACTCTAGGTTGTAGCTCTAGGATTCCCGGTAACTTACAATGTTTTTGGGGTTTTCTAATATGGATCAAGTCAGGTGACCTATATGACCTTCCACACTCAAGACATTCATGAAGCTCACTCATTTACAAGGCTTTTAGTTACCACTGTTCAAAAGTTGACAATAAGGTGCAAGGATGGAGAACTCATTAGGTTGGAAAATTTACACACAAAACAGATGCATATAAATGGCTAAATCATGATAAGGATGGTACTTATAATTCAAATCACATTAACATGTGAATAGGATGACGGCTATTAGTCATTAATCAACTTGAATTTAACCTAAATACACATTCAAGAATAAGCACAATAAAGATAAAAATGGAAGCTTAACAAATGATAACAAAAGAGATTATATTCAATCATGAGCAAAATGAGAAGCTGAAAATAGTATAGGTCTATAAATCCCCGAAGTCGAACCCTTTTCATAAAATAAGTCTTAGGCTTTATAGCCTTTAAAAAATATACAGATCCTGAAAACTTGGATTTGTTTTTTACAAAAATAAACAAAATAATATTTTTTTGAAAATTAGGCTAAAAAACCCTAATTAACTATTTGTCTAACTTAACTGAAGAATTAGTTCATTGTATGAACCTTGAGATAACTAAGGTAACTGCTGACAACTACTGCTACTAACCCTCTGCTGGTTAAGCCGCTATTTTCTCTTAACAGCTAGGTGTTGGTGGCGTTTTGTGCTGTTATGTCATAGTAAAACTGAAACATACCCCTTTCTGATGCTTTCCTCTATGCCCTTCATCTTCAGACTATGTCCTTGAGCCATCTATATTCGCCCAAAACTGGTCCTGTATGCCAAAATTTGATTTTAAGCCTCTGTCTGCTTTCGATGGTTAAGAGGCTTGACCATCATAACCATTAGCTGTCGAAGGTGGTGCTTTCAGTGGCTAATGAACTGCCCTAGCATTTTCCTAAGCCACCAAAAGCCCTATTTTCAAAATTTATTAGGGTTTTCCCAAAAATTTTCTTTTATGGTTGTCTGCTCATCTTTCTTCTTCAGCATGCTCTGTGCCAGGAGGGTTAACAATAGCTTGGTTGGTTTCTAGAGGCTGAAGGCTAACTATAGCCTCAGCTAGGGTTTCCAAGGTGGGGTGGATACTAGGGTTTTCCTTAGCTTCCTTCAGTTGTAGTATTTGGAGCCTAATCATCCTGTAGAATCTAGTATTTTCCTTTAGGTACCTTGTATTCGGACTCTTTAAGAAAATATATCTTTCTCTCTACTCCAGGTAAGACTTATGTAGCAACTTGTTTCTATTGGTCAATGCAGCATTATTCTTCTTTATTTCGCTTTCCAAAATCTCCATCTCATAAATTTGTCTCAGTAATATGCCTACAACAACATGTATGTGTTTGTCCAAGTGAGTGTGTGAAATCCTTGGTATAACCAGTGTTTCTTACGATCCTCCTCTCAAAAGGGAGTTAAGCACGAGGCAGTGTGAGTGGTTATTGATTGGGATGACCCCTAGTCATAACTGAGTAGCATCAGAGATATTTCCAGGATTGTATTCGTATCTGGGGGCTCTTTCAAGAGTTTCAGGATTTGCTACCCTGCCCATATGGTCAATCCCTCCTGCGACTGTCCGCATAAACATTGATTATATTGAGGTGACCGTAGTGGCCTTACCTAGGATATTGAGGGGGTACTTTGCATGGGTTATTATGTGGGTGTTCTTGCTAGGTTGGGGTTAGACAGCACATTCTCTTTACGCGTTGAAGCTGAGGGCCACAATAATTGGTTACGTACCTCTGCTTGTTGTGTATGGGAGTCTCAAGCCTCTCCCAGGCAAGACATACATGCTTCATTCAGGAGCTCACTTATCTAGACCTTGTTTGCTTGCATTTGGATTTAGATTTTATTAGTGATTGCTCTGTACATGATAGCTTGCCTAGGGTTTGCATAAATAGAGAGTCTTTTTTATTTTTTGAGTCATTGTGGATTTGGGTGCAGCTCCTCGCCATTCTCGTCATTTAGTAGGACTTCTACCTTCTACTTCTCCTCCTCCTTTGGGAGAGACACCTAGACAGTCGAGGTATACTATTTCACACATTGATTCACACACCATGGGAGACAATATGGAAAGTGTTCTTGAACCACCTTCTCCCATTCGAGTGGATGATGGGGAGTTTACTCCTACCTAGGATCCTTCACCCGACTTAGCTGAGATACGCCCCATGATTTTTGAGATAGGAACCTTTCATGATAGACCTACTCACTCTAGGGTTGATTCCCCATTGACGCATTACTGGTATGCAATGCCAGAGGATGCCGAGACTCATTTTGAACCCGCAAGAACTAGCTATGGTAGTTATGCTATGTTTGGTTTTCCCACACATGATTTGGCATTTCATGTCAAACTTGAGTTCAAGCCTAACAGTATGCCTGGGGGCACTCTCATTCCTTACCATGCGGAGAGGTTTGGGAGCACTAGTCACATTGCACCTTCCATCCCAGTGGTAGAAGTTACATCACATATTACTCCTAGGTCTAGGGTTAGTGATCCTATTAGGATACCAAACCTGAGATGGGTAATGATAGGGAATAGTACATACATTATTACTCAGGTCCCTCCATCCTTGGCCCCTAATTCTTCAAATGTTCACCCTCCACCTTATTCACATGGTCTTTCGGGCCGAAACGTTGCTACGAGTCATGTCCGTACTGCGGTTACTAGACCGATTATGTCTCATCTTCATGTATCGCCCATTGTTTCGAGAGGCCATGCTCATACTTCTAGGTGTCACATCCCTACTTCTAGAATGTATATTCCTACTTCCAGAACGTATGTTCCTACTTATGGAGTGTCCCATGGAAAATTGCATGCGATGACTTATGGACCCTATTATGGGATGCAGTATGGACAGGGTTCTTCACCTTATGGGGGCGGGTATCAATAACCTGCTTACTCTCCTAATTACAACTTCGTAGCTCCTACTAGTCAAGGTCCACCACACTATGGTGCTTCCATGCCACCCTATACGGGTCATACGGGAGGAGGGCACTATGGCCAAGGCCATGGTGGTAATCAGACCTATATGAATCAGGGAGTGACCCATCGGCCTCATCATCCTAGGCTCCCTTTCCTCATGATGCTCAATCTTCCTAACTTGTCGAGATTAATGAATGATCCTGTATCTCATGACCCAGCTTGGCCAGCTGTCCCTACCAAGATTCCCTCGGACATACCTAAGTTCGAGGGAAAACTAAGAGAGGATCCAAGCGAACACATTACTACTTTTCACCTATGGTGCTCTTCAAATTCCTTACATCAATATTCCATCCATTTACGGCTATTTCAACGCACCCTTACAGGGCCTGCCATGAAATGGTATATAGAACTGCCTAGGGGAGCATTCACTTTGTTCGACAACCTTGCGATGCCTTTTCTTAACCACTTCCAGCTACTAGTGCGTTATGACGTTGGTACTGAACTCTTGTCGACATTTCGGTAAGATAAAGCCACACATATCTCAGATCATATTCAAGAGTGGCATAGATGAAAGAGGTTAATTAAATCCTTTATACCGCCAAAGTTCCTCCTCGAATGGTTCCTCAAGTCGTTATTGCCATATATAGTGAAGGATGTTTCTACATCTGGAGTGTAGAATGAGGAACAAGTGATTTTTAGGGTGCAGGAACTGGACTTGATCTATGCTTAGTCCGGTTTGTTATATGAGCTTATTCCCAATGCTCTGCATTCTAGTTTTGACCCCAAAGTCAAACCTAGACCACATGCCGATGGCATTGTGGGTTGTGCAAGTGCGAAACTTGCGGATTCGGTTGCAAAAAAAGTTAGTCAATTATCAATTAACCAATCTACTTCAGGAAAATCTACGGCTTCGTCTTAACCTGCCCAAACGGTGAGTGTACTTTTAGTGCAATCATCGAACCAGAAGGGTAACCAGTAGCCCGGACGGAATAGAAAAAAGGGTAAAAATAATCGTAAGGGTGGGAATAAGAACGAGAATTCTAATAGTAATGACAAGAATGCTTGGAATGCTGGGGGGGACAAGCAAGCTAAACATAAGGTTAAGTTCCCTTACAATTTATGTAAGGACGATCACCTCACTTACTTGTGCCCTAGTATTGAGGAAGCCTCGAGATTCTTGGCACAGGGCCCAACTGTGCTAACTAACCCTTTACTGCACAATCAAAATATGAACATGAGGTCCCATGACTAGTATAGTGGTGATCAAGATCTGCCGGAGGGTAGTGGTCGTGGTTTCATTAACATGGTACGTGCTGCAAAAGTTGTGACCCGTGCAAAAGATTATGGTTCGTCACAACCCAGCCCAGGAAAAGAGCCTGATCCACTAAGGCCCCCTTTGCGTATTGAGAAACCTATGGATAAACTTGAAGCTGCACCTCGCATTCATAAGGGATTCCTTAAGTGTTCAGGGCATAATCCAAATGCCTGAGCCACCCAAAACTATTCAGTTGTTGAGGATTTGGGCCACACTCCTTGTGCAATGTCTACATTGGAAGTACTTCAGAGTTGTCCTTCGCAAAGGAAGGTGTTTCTTTTTTCCCTTGGTGTGAATGATGATGATTCTTCCTCCGTGATCAAATTTGAAACTACAAGATTTCAGCCTTACTTTCCCTACTATGTGTCTCTTTTGATTCACATAGAATGTCTTAATATGACCATCACGTGCACTGTGATTGATGAAGGCACTGCTGCTTCTGTGATGTCTTTATCATGTTTGAAGGGTCTGGGTTCCCCTAAGCTATCTAAATCAGCGACCATGTTAACTACATTCAATGGGAGATCCTTTAGGCCGCATGACATCCTTCTTTCCCTTAAATTCCGTTTGGGAGGGAAGACCGTTGCGATAGAGGTCGAGGTGGTTGATGCGCCCCTTGACTACAATCTCTTGTTGGGTAGGAACTGAATGTATAGTATGCAAGCCGATGCTTCTTCCCTATTCTACGTTGTATGCTTTCCACATAATGGGAAGATCGTAGCAATTGATCAAACGACATTCAAGAATCTGTCTGTTACCGCATCTTCAGGAGCTTCAATCCCGATCGTTGAACACTCTCAGCCGGCAACTGGGAGTGTGGGTGTAGGCATGTATCCAACCCTCATGGAAATATTTAGTTGTCTTGCACCGATCCTTATGATAGGATCTAGTTTCGATAAGGCTTTGACATCTATGAGATCGGTGTCTTTTTGCATGAGTCATATGGAAGATCCTTGGATTCTTCCTATAGCGAGTACTCTGAGTGAGATCGTCATGATGGACATGACGTTTCCTACAACTATGATAGCTTATCAATCTAATCTCAAGTGTGTTGTAGAGCCTATTCCTTCCTCTTCGCAGACAGAGTAAGAGGACCCTTATGTTCTACTGGCATGGGTAGTACAGTCTTCTCACACACACAACTGCCTTGATACAGTTTTCCCTTCAGATGAAGCAATTATTGAGGCTATGTCGGGATTCGAGCCACCATGGGAGGAACTCCATCATAGATTGTACTTTCTTCTCGAGCTTGACCGCTTGGATCATGAGGACTTTAGGGTGGTTCTTAGTCAGAGAGTTGGTAGTCCTATGGTTCCATTAAGCTCTCTTGGTCTGATGGCTGATGGAAACATGGTGAACATATCTTCAATGATTCCTATCAACATCTCTCGCAATCCTGGCATGATAGAGAATGTTTATATTGGGGCGGAATGTTCCCATGCCGAGATTCTAGAATACACTGATCTATTTAAGGAATTCCGTGATATTTTTGCTTGGTCTTACAACAAGATGCCAGGTAGTGACCCTCGTATTGTCGAACATGAGATTAATACTTACCCCAACGCTAAGCATGTTCGACAACGTTTGCGTGTGGTGAATCCTAGGAAAGCACCCGTGATTAAGGCAGAGATAGAGAAGCTGTTGAAAGCTGATTTCATCTATCCCATTCCCTTGATGGAGTGGGTTTCAAACCCCATTCCGGTGGATAAGAAGCAGGGAGAGATCCACATATGTACTGATTTCCATGATTTGAATCGTGCTTGTCCTAAGGACAATTTCCCCACACCATTTATTGATTAGATTTTGGATGAGTGTGCAGGCAGCGAGGTTTTTTCCTTCATGGACGGATTCTTCGAATATAATCAGATATAGATTAAACCTAAGGACCAACATAAGACTACATTTATTTGTCCTTGGGGAATGTTTGCATATCAGAAAATGCCTTTCGGCCTTAAAAACTTCAGAGCTACATTTTAGCGGGTAATGACCTTGATCTTCCATGATCTCAAGTCAATTATAGAAGTATTTTTGGATGACCTGGCTGCTCATTCTCGTATGAGAATGCGTCATCCCTATCACTTGAGATTTGTATTCGAAAGATGCTAGCACTATTCGGTTATATTAAATCCTCATAAGTGCATCTTTTGTGTGAAGTCAGGTCGTTTATTAGGATTCATCGTTTCTAAGGAGGGTATAAGAGTCGACCCTTTGAAGGTTGAGGCAATACTTCAGTTGTCTCCCTCGAAGAATATTTGTCGTCTTCAATGTTTGCAAGGCATGGAAAAATTCTTACGAATATTTGTTGTCAACTTTGCCAGTTTGACTATAGGATTCATGCATCTATTGAAGAAGGACACCCCCTTTTATTGGGATGAACGAGCCCAGGAGTCCTTTGATGCACTCAAGCGATCCCTAGAATTGGCCCCGGTGATTGGTCCCCCGGACTATAGCCATGATTTCCTACTTTATGTGGCTGTGTCCATGGAGACTATTGGTATGGTTTTGGTTCAAGAGGATGAGGAGCTCCAAGAGCATGTCATATATTATCTGAGCTGAAACCTTATTAACACAAAGATTCATTATTCTCATGTCGAGAAGCTTGCTTTAGCTACCGTACATGTGGTTCAGCGGTTGAGACATTATATTCTCCTTTGCCAGACCTTGGTTGTAGCCCATGTCAATCCATTTCAATTTGTCCTCACTTGAAGGATAATTGGGGGAAAATATAATAAATGGATTGTCATTTTGCAAGAATTTGATCTCAATTTTGTTTCGGCAAAATTGAAGAAGTCTTTAATTTTTGCAGATCTTATTTCGGATTTCTCGAGCGAGGCTGAGGAGTTGGTTTGTGAAGATACATTTGTCGATGAACACATCTTCTTAATCTCAACTTTAGACCCATGGTATGGGGATATCATAGTATATTTACAAACATTGAAGACCCCTACTCACCTCTCATGAGATGAACGACGACGATTACGTCACGTCTCTAAGAACTAACTCATAGTGGATAACACTTTGTACCGCCGTGGGGTAGATTCCATTTTATGGCATTGTTTAACTCATGAAGAGGCTGAGGTAGTGCTGAATGATTTCCATGGAGGGGTGTGTGGTGGTCATTTATCAGGGATTTCTACAGCTCAAAAGATCTTAAGAGCGGGTTATTTCTAGCCGTCGATCTTTAAAGATTGTGTTGATGCGGTCAAGAGGTACCACCCTTGCTAGGTGTTTGCATGTAATATGCACTTGAAACCTACCCTGTTACATCCCATTATCACCACCGGTCCCTTCACTAAGTGGGGGCTCAATTTTATGGATTGCAACCTAGCTTCGGCTGGGGGGCACCATCATATTATAGTGGCTGTTGATTACTTCACAAAATGGGTTGAGGCTATGCATACAGTAAAATATGATGGTGAGACAGCCATTCACTTCATATTCAACCAAATTATTACTCGGTTTGGGATTCCGAAAGAGCTTGTCACTAACCATGGCTCGTACTTTCAGAACTGTATGATGGAAGAGTTGGAATCCAATTTAGGGTATAAGCAAGAGCATTCCTCTTCTTACTACCCTCAAGTGAATGGACAAGTAGAGGCAGTGAATAAATCACTCAAATCCTTTTTCTAATGAACCATCGCACAAAGCAAGAATAATTGGCACATCATGTTATATCCTGCTTTGTGGGCATATCGAATCGTTGTTAAGATTGCCACTAGTTTTTCTCCATATCAACTTGTATATGGAGTGGATTCGATATTTCCAGTTGAATGCGAGATTCATTATTTGAAGATAGTTGTAGAACTCTTACCAGACATTTCACCATTGGAGGAGCATTTGGTTCACCTTGAGCAACTTGATGAGCAACATCAGGATTCCTCGGTAGCTCTAGAAGTCAATAAACGCCATGTAAAGGTCCAATAAGATAAGTCTGTCTGTCCAAGGAGGTTTAGTGAAGGATACTTGGTCCTTTTGTGGGATCAATTGAAAGAACCCTTGGGGGCAGGGGAATTTAATCCTATGTGGCGGGGTCCTTATGTGGTCAAACGTGTGTTAGAGAAGGGTGCGTATGAGTTAGTGGATTACGAAGGAACGGCCTTGGCGGAGCCTAAAAATGGGCTCTATCTCAAGAAATACTATGCATGATCTTCAGCCAAGGCTGCTTATTGTATATTAGTGTACAGTTTTGCATAGTTAGGTCTTTTTCTTATCATGATCGGGTTTGTGATTAGTTTCTGTTTCTTTTGGTAGATGTCAATGGAATCTTCCACCTACATAGGATTCGCAGATGGTGCGAGCCATCACACCTAACACTCGGCCTCTACTGGTTGGGTGATTTATACTCCTATGGGTCAGGTACTGTCTTTAGGAGGCATATGTCTGTGGCCATATTCCAACAATGTTGTTGAATATAGTGCCATTATTGAGCTTCTACGAGATGCCATTTCACATGGCATTCTCTCTCTTGAGGTACATCTTGATTCAGAGTTAGTAGTGTCACAGCTTAATGGTTTGTACCATGTTAGATATCTGATGTTATTGAGAAGATTCTTACGTGTGAGATTGTTAGAATGACAATTTGACAATATAACATATATACACATTCCAAGAATTAATAATCAAGTTGTTGAATCATATGCTAACTACGTGTTAGATTGGAATTTGTTTCATTCACAGTAAATTCATCACAAACACAATTTTTACACATGTAAATAAATAAACTGATCACCATAAAAAAATTTATATATAAAATCCAAAATGTGATAATACATAGTGTCATGATACAAAATTGGGGCTCTCAAGATACCAACATATAATACATGATAGTACAAAATGTATACACTCCTAGGTGTCTAATCCTGTGGAGGAGGAGGAGGGTTGTGATCATGGAAAGTCACTATGGCTTTAGCTAGCTGTCGGAACAATCGCACCCATGCTCTTGGTACACCCACCACCTAGCACTGCATAGCCTCAGGAAAGTCCTCGACTTGCATCACGGGAACCATATGTGTCAGCCTGAAAAAATTGGTATGAATGCTTTACAGCGTTCAATCCGCATCCACACCAGTGATATCATCTCCTCTTCCCCTTCGTCTATGACGAGGGAATCCCTCTGGCCACCATAGTCCCACATCTGCACACAAATGGTAGATGTCACTATGTATTGTCATGCAAAAATATGTCTTTTTGATTGCACATAATTAAGAAAACACAAAAAAACTTAAATAACTCAAAAAATTCAAAAAGAGAGGGTTGATATTCATTACCTATATCACCATATGCCGATCCTGGTGGTAGCATCATGTCTGGGTCCCCTTGGAAGTCTATCCCTGCATAGGGGTAGTCATCGATGGCAACTATCTGTTGTTGCCACCATGGAAAGAAGTCATCTGGGTAAGGGTTGGACACCCTACCAACCCCCAGTTTGTGCATCGAATCTGCCCAATGCCATTGGGCTGGATCTCGAACCCCGTGAAGAGGAAAATCCACTCTACGGCTCAATCCTAGAACATGCTTGAAGAAAAACATGCTCAGTATACTGCTGAACCCAAAGTTTCGCAATCTACCTGCCTTACACTCACTGAGTTGATGTTTCATGTTGCTCAGTAGTGTAGTGCTCCAGTCATAAATCATGGGTCTCATGCACTCCACTGCATAGAACATCAGAGGCCGCGAGGCCTGGTGGAGTGATGCCAAGCCTGCTATCTTGCCCAATGTCAATAGTATGGCCTTTAGGCCCAGCACCTGTATGGTGCTGGTAGGGACCTAGCTCCCCACCTTCTATGTATCTAGATAGCATTACAACGCAATGTAATCATCAATAGTCAGGCCACCTCCTGGCCCACCACAAGAACGAAGGTTCACTACTTCACCTCATCTAGAAAGCCCTGTAATGAAGTATATGTCCTCCACTTCTATAGTGAGGGACATCCCATCTATCTGGAAGGACTCTGAGTCTAGATCCCAGTAATCCACTAGCATTTGTAATAGTCTTGGTTTGGCCCTCAAACCACCAAGACACCAAAACTTGTAGAGTCCACATGCACATAGAGCTTGTTGAGCCATTAGATCGGCCCTTACTGCTTCCTCTACCTCACCATGTTCATGCTCTCTCCACTCTAGGACCATCCTACACAAGAAATTTCAAATTTTCCCATTAGATCACTTAGAAAACCTTATGTGCGGCCTCATACATGACTGTTTTCAAAACAGCCGCGTATGTACACGGGTTTGGGGGCATTTTCCGTGTATATCCATCGCTATATGCGGAAAAACCCTTGATTTTTGCGTGGGCCATAGTGCCCATTTTAGTTTGTCCTAGAAAGCTTAATTGACCATGTAATTTCACAAAAAATGCATCAAAATGAAAGAGAAGAGCATGGGTAAATACCTAGAAGAAACGGTAGTGGATTCCGCCGGCTGGATCTCCTGGAATTCGCTGTGGAAAATCTGAGCTCAAATGGGTAAAAGTTTCAAATGTTTTATAATATTTTGAATTGTTTACTATTTATAGAAAATTTTCAAATATTTGAAAATTTTTACCCCCTTTCCTATAGTTTCAACATTTTCTAACCATTTTGGACCGTTTTTGACGTAATTCATGATGTAGAGGACCTTTTTCAGTGCTGTTTCAGCCGTTGGATTGACCCGTTCATGCCGATCTCAGGTATCCTGTCTAAATTGGCATATAGGTTAGGTTTCATCACCATTTTAATTTTGCATGACCTTATGACCATCTCATCATGACCTTAGGTACGAACCCACTCTATTATGTCATGGAACCTTCTTGCTGCTTTAGAAGTGGCATGATATGAGTGGTAGAGCTTCACCTTACACTGGGTGCCCTAGCTAGCACCTTATTTGCATTTGGTGCCCATGCTGAAATTTTCTCCTTTAGGGTCTGGGAGTCCATTGTATAGTACTACCATGACATTTCGTAAGAGCCTCATACTCCTCTTGATCTTTTGTTGGCCTATTTCCCTCAGGACTCCCTCATATCAAGTTGTGAATGCATTATCATGAGCTTTTCCTGCCTTATTCAGCTTTATGCCGGCTCCCCTGACATTGTGTTTCAGCCATATAGCCTGAGCTTGTCTCATGTCTAGCCATGCAAAGCCATTTTTTATATCCTTCGCAACTTGTTTCCCCTTTTACCGGGAGGGGAATTTCCATTGAGCATAGGTATGTTCCACTGCTTGGAACAATTTTTTTTTCCCTTATGACACTCATCTCCTCCTAGTCTGTAACTATAAAGCCATTTTATTCTTTTTCAAGCTTTTCAAATAACTGAAAAAGTCCAAAAAAATAAAAAAACCAAAAATCCAGATAAGGAAAGATGTTATCTTTGGCAGCTGTTGAGTCATGTCGCCTTCGAACAGAGAACTATATATCACATCCATTGGTTGGGTTATAGTTTGACTTTAGGAGCTGTACTCGTTTATCTGAGTTTATCTCCACCGATTGGTTAAGCTTCTAGTCCCTATGGAGCCTCTTTCGATGCCTCCTGTGTCGCAGAAATGTCCCAGTTTGTATATCGAGTCTATGCTACCTTCATTCAGTCACCATACACTATTATGCTCTTGTTTGAAGGAAGTTGAAGTCTGAGTCGGCCATTCCTCAGTTATCTTGACTTTGTATGTCAGCCATTCCTGGTACACTTACTGGTTCGTGCACCTTATGATCGAGTCCTTCCACATTATACAACTTTGTTGAGTACCTCATGTTGGATGATGGGGGATGCCTTAATGCACTCCTTCCAGCGGATTTCATCCCATCGACTTCAGATCATTTATTATGGGATTGGAATCTAGAGTCATTTTGAGTGCCTTGAGACTTGTAGTCATCAGTGGCAGGTTCTCTCACTATCGACAGTATTTGGGAATACATCAATGTCCCTTGATCGATGGATCCTCTCAAGTGTTCGACCTCAACACATTTATTCACACTTGTTAGTTTTCACTCTAGTACCTTGATTCCCATTTTCATTATCGGTGGGTGATCTCACGTCTATTAACAATATACATCAATGATTGGTAATCAGATGATGGACTACTATGTTTGACCTTGACACCTCTATTCACATAGTAGGACATGTACTCGTAGCAATGTGTGTAGAAGACTTTCCAGATTGGTGGCATATTTTATATGCTACCTCCTTGATCATGCCATGGTTCATGAGATTTCATCTCTTGTGACTTGATTCCAGTATATGTCAGACATTTCCAGCCGTTATGGAGATCTTGATTTGTTATATATCTTCAACAATTATGGAGATCATGGTCCTTTGTATATCTTCATCATGGATATTTTGATTTATGTATATTGTACATGGCGATGACCACTTATGTGATATCTTGTATCATGCCTATTCATGGCCATTTTACTCTTATGTATCCGGGACTGCTATATGTATTTGCAGTTATATGCAGAATTGTATTATTGTACTATGCTGATTGGGTGGTTGGTGTTCCATTTAGGATCCTTCATCACTCCACTTCTGGGATGGACTTATAATGTATTTCGTCCATCGTATGACCCCTATGACCTCACACATTAGGGGGCATCTGTTATAGCTGATTTTACCACTCCAGGTGAATCACACTTTGTATGGCCTTCCCCTGTCCCGCTGTAGACTCCTTAGAACCCATGGACCATTTTTTGTCCTTTGATGTTTCCTTGATCATCCCTAAAAGCATGTGAAAAATTCTATACGTGACTTTTAATCCCTTAATGGCGTATATATGCGGGTTTGACCACTAAAACCGCGTACATTAGGATGTGTACAAAATCCAAATCCTTTTGGAGTTTTCTTTGACATGGATCCGACTCACTTGACTCCTAGCCTTCCCTATGCCTTGATATCGCTTGGATTCGACCTTTCATTACCCCTTTGAAAAGCTATATAAGGAACTCTATGGTACATTGAAGGCATACAAGAGAATTGAGAACAAAGAAACTATAGTCCATTGTTGCTAGAACTTATGCTTGAGTCTGCATCCCTTTGTCCCTTGGAGCACTAGTGTGTTCTTCCCAAGCTTTCCTTTTGCTTGTGAGCTTGCTATCAAGAGATGGAGGATTGAAGTGGTGAAGGCCCAAGTGGGGGATTCAGTTTCTCCGGTTTGCAGACGTGCCGTCAGAGGTTGTATCTATTGTAATCTCTGATTTATATTAATAGAAATATCTTTTCATGTCCAATAATGTGTGTTTGAATGAATATATTATCCATGGGATTATTTCAAATTCTTATACATTGTTGATTATATATGCCAGAATAGATCTAACACCATGATATATAGTATGCTTGTATTGTTTACTTATTGTTGAGGAAGTAATTTATCAATTCAAGCTGAAGTTGGAAAGCTCAACGGGGATCTACTTCAACCATCTGGAATAAGGTACGAGGTCTGATCCTTTAGTGTTAGACATTTACTTTCTATTGCATATTGGAAAATATTGATTTCCGGAGTCAAGCTGTCTGTTATGGTACCCCAAGCCATAGGAATTTCTCTCCGTAAAAAACCTCTTGTCCCTTATCACTAAAGTCCAAGTTCCTTTTTACTTTCTTAGCCTTGTAATAAGAGTGAGGTTGTTCTGCTGCTGCTGTTGGGGATATGGCTCTCCTCCTTCTTCTCCCACTCCTTGGTGTGTTGGACTTCTTGGCAGGAGACTTCCCTTTCTCTTCTGGCTGAAGGCCTGTCTCAGATCCATTTCAAAACAGAAAATAGGGCCATGCCATATTCCTTCTTTTTAGCAACTCTTGGATCAACAACTGGATAAGGCCATGGTGAGATAGTCTGCTGGCAATCTTGGTTGGATGGGCTTTCACTTGGTGTGCCATCTTTCCCAAAATTTTGTGTAAGTAAAAGGGAAAATTGAGTGGGATTTTACCAATGAAGTGGTTCATTATCTTGAAATGGTAGATCATGGCTCTGTTATATCTTCCTTCACATGTTAGGTAAACCACAATGGCCTTTTACAGTTGTTTCCACCTCTCTTCCAACCAGGATGATGGCACACTCTTCTTCCACACTATTTCTCTATGTTCAGGCTTTAGGTAAGACCTGAATTCTTCATATTTTGGTATGGTGGTCTTGAACCATTTTTCTCCTATGCAAGGGAGTTCAGTTACTTCAGTGATTAGGGTTTCATCTATGTTAAATTCCTCCTTGCCTATAATTTCATTGGAACCATCAAATGAGAGGGAAAACGTCTCAGCTACTGTTGATGGGAGCCTTGTATCTTTTCCCAAAACTTGTAGTAGCCAACCTATTGGAAGAGTTTACAGACCTATGGATGTGCTTCTAAATAATTGATATCTCCCAGCTCCTGCCTGAGAGCAGGTCCTCCCTTCTTCATCCCGATGAGTGCCTCTCCTGGGTACCTACAAAATAATTCTCAGTTCTTTATACAGTGTGCTAGCAGGTTGTTTTCCTCAGAGATGGTTTTCCTGGTGGTGAGGAATGATAAGCTCAAAAGTGAAATGTGTTGGAGTCCCTTAGCACTGATTATGAGGGTTTGTGCTGACATGATGGATGATGATATCATAAGGTGATAGCAGCATTTTATCCTCTCGATCTTCTTTCCCAAGCAATCATATCACACATCAACCTAAGTACTCGGTGGGATTTCTGATATTCTTTTCAAGTGGAAGAAAACTGAGGGTTTCCAATCCTCTCAGTCCTTTTGCAAATTTTATAATGACCTCTTTAACTTATTGACACACGTGGTTATGCAGGCTCAAGTCATTTCAGTGGTTTGTCATGCCCTCCACTGATTGTTCATCTTGCTGACGAGGTGTGATTTGACTGTTTTATAATCGTTTTACTCTTTTTTCTTTTCAGTGGTTAATAATATTTTTGAATTTTTCTACAAAATGCTGAAAATATAGCTTTCGGTGGCTAAATAAATGGTATCCCTTTCACCTAAGCCACCGAAACTGTTATCCCAGCTTCGCGGTGAAATCCTAGTTTTGGCGGAAAGTGGCCTCCCCAAAAAACCCATTTAACTGCCAAAAACCCGTCCTTCCGGTGGCTAATGAACTGTCCAAGCTTTCACCTAAGCCACTGAAAGCATCTTTTCCCTAATGCTTATCTTCCTGCTTTCAGTAGTTAAAATCCGCGTTGAATTGTTTGATTAGCTACCGAAAGCATCACCTTTCAGTGGCTAATGAGCTGTTCCGAGTCTTGCCTAAGCCATCAAAACCACGTTTACTAATATCGCTTGCTGCTTGCTTTCGGTGATTAAAATCCTTCTTGGTGTTCTCCCTAAGCTACCGAAAGAAACACTTTTCGGTGGCTAATGAGTCATTTGAAGTCTCTCCTAAGCAACCGAAAGTGTTAATTTAATTCTACTTGCTCGTGCCACTTTCGGTGGTTTAACTTTATCCTGTATTCAATCGTTGGCTTCTGAAACATAGATTTTTGGTGGCTAATGACATATTAGAAGCCTCACCTAAGCCACCAAAAGCTAAAACTTCCAAATTTTTCAACCATACCAAAAATAGCGACCTTCAATTTGTTAGGCATCCTTATATATTTCATTACATAAATCAAATTCTTCATACTGTCAAAATAAATTTATTTTGGGAGATAACACACTGGCTACCATGATCAGCACCCTCCTTCACCTCAGGCTTAGAGACCTCGGTGTATATTTTTTGTATGACCATGTAGTATATTTTGGTGGCTCGAAAGCCCCAATTTTGTATATGACACTTATGTATTATGATGTCCCTTTTTGAACTTAATGATTTTTTTTATGATGATGGATTATTATTCTATTTACATGTGTAAAATGTGCTTGTGATATGCTTATGATCTGTGAAACAAATTCCAATCTAACACATAGTTAGCATATGAATCGACAACTTGATTAAAAATTCTTGGAACATGAATGTATGTTATACTCTCAAATTGTCGTTCTCACAATCTAACATGTAAGAATCTTCGTAATAATGTCGGATTCCTAATACGATACAAGCCATTAAGTTGTAAAACCACTAACTGAGAATCAAGACATACCTCAAGAGAATGAACACCATGCAAAATCACATCATGCAATAACTCAATAACGACATTATATTCAACACCATTGTTTGATGAAGGCCATAAACATACGCCTCCTGAATACAATACTTGACATGTAGGAGTATAGATCACCCAAGTAGTCGAAGCTGAGTTTTGAGTGTGGTGGCTAGCACGATCAGCGAATCCTATGTAAACAAAAGAATCCATCGACATCTGCCATAACAAACAAAAGCTAATCAACAAATTTGATCACCATAAGAAAACCTAACTATGCAATATAAAATTGTAGAATAATATACAAAAATCAGACCTGGCTGAAGATCATGCATAGTATTTTTTGAGATAGATCCCATTTCTAGGCTCTGCCAAGGCTATCCCTTCATAATCAAACAGATCATAGGTTCCTTTCTCTAAGAAAAATTTAACCACATAAGGACCATGCCACATGGGATTAAAATTTCCTGCCCCCAAGGGTTCCTTAGCTTGATCCCACAAAGGACCAAGTCACCTTCACTAAACCTCCTAGGATGGATAGACTTATCATACTGGACCTTAACACAATTATTGTTAACCTCTAGAGCCACTAAGGCATCTCAGTGCTGTTCATCAAGGTTCTCTAAGTGGACCAAACGCTCTTCCAATGCGGAAGTTTTTGGTAAAATCTCCACAGCTAGCTTCAAAGAAGAGATTTCACATTCAACTGGTAATACTGACTCCACCCCATGCACAAGCTAATAGGGAGAAAAACTAGTGGTAGTCTTAACTGCAGTTCTATAGGCACACAAAGCAGGATACAACATGATATGTCAATTATTGTTGCTTTGTGTAATGGTTTGTTGGAGAATGGAATTAAGTGACTTGTTCACTGCTTCAACCTGTCAATTCGCTTGAGGGTAATAAGAAAGGAGTTTGTTGTTCAGGAATAAACACCCTTATAACCTAGGGTCTGGGGCTACCAACTCACTTTTAAAACTTGTAGAAAATTAGCTTTAGCTAAGTACAAAAAGGAAATAGGAAGAAATATTAGACTCACCCGATTACTGACGGTTGATCCAAGCTTTATTTTCTTTCGCTCTGCTTCTCTCCAAATATTTCAGGGATGCACCTCCTTCACCTGTAAAGAGAAAATTCTCCAAGTACAATCTTATACATGTATAAATAATAAGTTAGACAAACAACATATATAGTTCTTAATCAAATATATTCATCAAACCCTAATACATGAAAAAGACTCAACACAATGTTGGAAGAAGAATTCTCTTTAATAACAATCAGTGAATGAGATAAGTGTACAACCCAATGCCTAAGACAAGGACTCCTTTGCAACCAAAGGACTCTGAGTTATATTGCTCCAAGACTTCTGAATATATACCACCAGCATAACTTTTCTCTCCAAAATTGATTGATTAATGCCCTCCCCAAGGCCTCTATTTATACTTTGGGAAATATAGTAGTTTCGAAGGTTGAGGAGGTTGAGATGGTTGGGGTAGTTGATGATTAAGGCCCAACTAATTTCCATTAATCGTGATTTATATTTTTTAATGTCAAATGGAGATGTACGTGACTATTAATATAGGAAACCCGCGTATGACACATGAGTTTCTTAAAGGAAACCCACGTATAGATTTGTACACGGGTTGTAATGGAGATAGTCGCATATAGTACGTGATTTGTCAACAAGAATAGTCGCGTATGTATGCAATTTTCAATGGAGATAGTCGCATACGCCAATAAACACTTAGAAAAATAAAATGGCAAGTTGGTTGAAGGATAAATGCATCTCATGTCATGCCCATCTATAGTGTTTTGGCAAACTTCAATCCTAAAATGTCCTTTTGTGTACCAACATAAGGAATTGTTGGCACTCGGACGGAGAAGTGCCATTTGGGTTGATAACAGATGCCTCCTAATGTGTGAGGTCAGAGGGAAGTGATGGCCGAAATACATTATAATCATTATCTTTGGAGAACTCAGAAGTCCAATGGAGCAGAGGTAGTACCTGAAACAAATACATAATAATGTCATATACAAAGTCATATCCGAGGATGCTATGTTCAATATACTGGAACACTAGATCCTCTGCAATATTTGAGTACATCATATAGTACGGGTACAATACCACATATATTACAAAGGTGGATTGAACCAGAATATACAATAATGATGAATCTTCAAAAATATGGAAGCTGTGTAAGTAACCACAACATAATCTTGCACAACTTAGTCCATGGATGTGAAACTAAGGTCTTCATAAACAATCCCAAAGAACCAGTACAATCCAAGCCATGTGAATAGATGTTATTGAATTTGAACATGGAGCGGATTCAACAGATTGTCAATCAATAGGTGATAATAAAAAATTGAAGAAAAGGAATTCGCCAATAATGAAAGTGAATCCTAAGGTACGATCGTCAAAACTCTAGGTCTTCGTCGTCAGGAAGTGCTGATGCGGAACCATACTATGATAAGGAAGGCTATAGATCCTCCAATGGATCACAAGAGTGACTAGAAACTAGGTAAAGGAAGGGAGACACAAGTAGTAATAGATATGACAATGATGGAATTAGGATATAGATCATACATAGGGTTAAGTCCTTGAATAGTGAGCATGACACAGAGATGACCCAAGGCATATTTTAACTTTACAGATAGTACAACTAGACTTATCTGTCATGTAGGAGAAATGATTAGATTCCCCAAGTAGAATTGACAAGAGGAGGAGTAAGAAACTTGAAGTAATAGCTGAACTGAAAAGTGAACACTGAGACATGAGTATCGAAAAAAACAGAGAGTGCTTCGTTCAAGGATGACATGCTACCACTAACTAAGAACCAAAAGAAAACTTCTTCCTTACCTTCCCTGTTAAATTCTAACGAGTCCAGGAAAGTCAACTCAAATCTCTCTTCATTTTTTGACAAACTTGAAGAGAAGAGGGAATAATGCTTGATATTGTCACTGATTCGTGGATTTTATGAGCCCGAACTAGTACATGCTCACTCAGTGTTTTCATATTTAAAGAGTCTGAAAACTCTAAAGAAGACTCTAGGGGGGTCCTTTTTCATCCAATTTAGTCTCCTGAGGCCGGAAAAGTATAAAACATACCACGGAAGAACTCTCTTAACTTCTGTAGAAGAAAAGGTGAACTTTTTTCATACTTAGTTAGGGAGGTCTGAAAAAGGTTAAATTACCACCTACCAAATGCTCCTTCGATAGCATCATATAGCTTGAGTTTAACGAGTGTGAAGGAAAGAAAGATCACTCAGAAATATCCATTTGAGTATGAGAAATGGGGCTTACAACAATAAACTTGATGCTTTGTTCTTGGTGTTTAACAAGCATGACAAAGACACAAGGTACACTCAGAATCTTTTTCATGTTTAGGTCAAGAGCACAAAAAAAGAAAACTAAGCTCATACTGGGAGTTCCTTTTCCGTAAGTTTAGTTCCTGAGGTCCAGAAAAGTAACAAACTTGTACCTGAGAATAATCTGCTCAATTCCATAGAAAAGAGAGTGATCCTTTCTCGTATTATTCCACATGGTCCAAGAAAGAGATAACCTACCACCAATATGGATTCCCATTCACGTATTCTTAACGAGCTTGAATGGACAATTTTACTCAGCATTCAAGTCTATTTTAAGGAGTTAGACCTGGGCCTAAAGAAACTCCATAAGGGCAGGGAGTCCTATAAAGGGATATCTTGTAAAAAGAGATCAAAATGAGGCTCAATTTGGCGTGAAAAATAGCTAAAAAGATTCCCCTGAATCTAAGACAACTGCAACATGAGTATCAAAAAACAAAATAGGTTCTAAATGAGGATACTCATGGGAGGAAATCCCTATCCACCGAAGAACAATGGTAAAGACAAGGAGCTAATGGTTAAAAATACCATAGTTCGTGTTCAAAATGTTAATGCTAGGTTTAAGATGGAGTAGGTATAAATGCAAAATGCATGTGAAACGACAAAAAACCATCCTATATGAGAAAAAACACCTTAAAAATGATGATAAACTGTCACATGGAAGAAAATATATGGTATTAGTTTTAAAAATTATGAACTATAGGGAAAAACCCACTTGAAAAATAAATTTTCTATAAATAGTTCAAAACATAAATAAAAACTCACCATGTGATTTTTTAACCAAAAGAGACAAGTTTTCACCTCTACATTTGATTGCTCGGTGTGAACGATTCGGTGGACCATTCCCAAATCCGCAAGTGTCAGGTAAAACTACACTCCATTCTCTTTCATTTGATCCAAGCAATTGTCAAAATTGAGCCCTAATTTCATGTTTTTAAACGCCTTCAAAACAACAACACTGTGTATGCGGGTTTGGTATATTAAAAGTCGCATACACGCATTCTGTATGCGGGTTGCCTAAAATACAGTCGTGTACAGTACACAACCTTCCTTAAAAGACAATTGCGTACGCTGCGTGAGGTGAAAAAATAATATGTAGGGTCAAAAATTTCAAATTTTGTATGAATCTGATGGTTGGCAATTGCTTGGTTATTAGATTGAAAGATGGTGCTTGAGTGGAGCGAGAACATGAAGACATGACCAAGAATCTCTTCAAGATGCCCCCACAATGAATGTTTTATGTCAAAGTGGCTTATTGAATTTTTTCTATACCTCACACATGCGGGCCAATGTCCGCCTCTTGGAGTTCTTGATAAATTATTGGGATCATGATTTGGGCATGTTTGACCTTCAAGGTGAGCCTTTAAAGATTACTTCTGAGGATGTCTATTTTATTGTTGGTTTATCATGACGGGGAGCTCCGGTGAACTTGGAAGGCACCGACAGAGGTGGTCACCCTCTAAGTGTACAAAACTATATTGATATATACTATGAGCCAGGCATGCAAAAGAGGGGTAGTTGCATCCCTATTGTTAACATTCGCAACTTTCCTTTACAAGTGTTGGTGAGCAATATAGTGAGGGTTGCAGGGTCATCATCACTTCACCTTGCAACTCGAAACCAGATGAGACTAGCGGTAGATTGTATGCACGGAGCCCTATATGACTGGTGCTTGGGAGTGATCCTGATTATAAGAAAACAACTCTTTGACTGCAAAAGAGGCAGGAGGAAAAATTTTGGTTATTCCAACATACTAGTAGCCTTCTTCTTTGAGAGAGTGCCAGGGTTGAGTCCTGCAATTCCACTACTAGTTCGTTCTCCTCGTCAGCCTAGGCTGAGTAGGTGGGGATATATTTTCCTCCACCAGGGAGGCAATGGATCGGTGCAGAGTGTCTATGATGATGACTTCTACTTTTGGTGGGAGCGACAATTGCTAGCTTTGGAGCAGTTTCCATATGCTGGAATGGATTTCCGTGGTGATACTGACTTCCTCCTCTCTCTAGGAGGAGTATGGGGAGAGTTAGGTAATTTTTTAAAATTTTTTTTTATGAATTTTAAATATAGAGATATATACATATGTATAAGAGTTCTAATCCTTTTAAAATGTCAAAATGCAGATATTGGACTAGTCCACCTTGAAGGGAATCCACGCATGTATGTGCGTCCTGTCTTGGGAGAAGACCAGGGCTTGATTAGGGTTCTTGAAAAGAAGCTGGCCAGGATTACCTAGAGAGTACCTACCTTACGGATTGAGCTCATCCCAGCCATCATGCATAAGTTAGTGGTTAGTGTACCACCTATATGGATACGCCTTCTGAGGTGGGTAGCCAGAGCAGTATTGGTAATTATAGATGCTATTGAGGCTACTGAAGCTGAGGAGGATGAAGAATCCAGAATGCAGGGTGACCGAGGGGAACAGGGTGGTCCAAGTGACCAGGGTTGTCCATCTTAGATCTAGGAGCATTTGATGGACTTTGATCCATATTTTGTATATTTTTTGTATATTATACAGTTATGAATGGATCTAAGGATTAGAGACTCAACCTATCTACATGGACATATATTCACATATATATAGATGAATTAAATGCCAATCCAAGATATATAGGCTGTATTTTTATATAGGCTGTATATTTTTATGTAAAATGTGTTAAATGACAATCCAAGATGTAATTAGCGTATGCATTAGTTAATGAATTTTGATTCCTTGGAATATGATTGAATGTAATGAACTCAAAATTTCTTTCCAATAACCTAACTTACATAAACTGACGCAATAGAATAGGGTTCCGCACTTGATAAGCCCGATTGAGCTAGGAAACCACCAGTTGAGAGTCCAATCGGACTTCCAGCTAAGTGATACCACGTGACAAAGCATCCCATAGAAGCTCAATGACATCCCTATATTCAGCCACATTATTGGAAGTAGGACCTAAGCAAGCGCCTCCTGAGGCAACTAACTGTCCTGAGGGCGAATAAATGACCCATGTAGCCGAAGCTAAATTACAAGTGTGGCAACTGGTGCCATCAGCGAAACCTGTGAACTTCTCGGAAGACATCTGAAACAACCAGTAGATGGTATATAAAAAAAACAAACCAACAATCTAGTGTACATAAAAAGACATACAATAAAATACAAGAAAAAGTGCTAAGACCAAGCATAGTACTTTTTTAGGTAGAGCCCATTTCTAGGCTCATCCAGCTTATTCCCATCGAAATATATCAATTCATATGTGCCCTTATTTAACACTTTTGACACGATATAAGGTCCTAACCACATATACCTGAACTTTCCTGCCCCCAGGGGTTCTTTGTCTTGGTCCCAGAGCAAAACAAGTTCCCCCTCAGAGAAAATATGAGGCTTGACTGATTTATCATATTGGCTTTTGACCCTATTTTTATGAGCTTGGTTTGCTGTCAGTGCATCTCTACACTGTTCATTAAGGTGTTCTAAATGTAATAGATGTTCTTCAATCTTAGTCGTATCAGGTAACACATGAATAGCAATTCTTAAAGATGAGATTTCACATTCAATCGAGGTAACAACTTCCACTCCATGGACGAGTTGGAAGGGTGAAAACCCTATAGCAGTTTTTACATTAGTCTGATATGCCAAATGTGCAAGATATAGCATGATATGCCAATTGGAACGGGCTGCATTAATAGTACATTTGAGGATAGTCTTCAAAGTTTTATTAACATCCTCGACTTGACCGTTTGCTTGAGGATAGAAAGAAGATGAATGTTCTTGTCTAAATCCTAGCATAGTGGTCAATTCAGTCATCATGCTATTTTGGAAATGACTGCCATGGTAAATGACAATCAATTTAGGTATACCGAATCGTGCAATAATTTGATTGAACACGAAAAAAGCTATAGTTTATCTTTAAAGGTGGGCATTTCCTCTTCCCATTTCGTAAAATAGTCCACAGCGATAATGATATATTTGTGCCCCCTAGATGAGGCTGGGTTACACATCACATAATCAATCCCCCACTTCATGAAGGGGCCCACTGAAATGATGGGAAATAACGGAGCGGGACGTGACCACATTTTTCTGGTGTAAATATGACAAGGATGACAGTGCTTCACTGCTTCCACACAATCTTTAAAGACTGTGGGATAGAAATAACTAGCATGTAATATCTTCTGGGCCGTTGCTAGCCCAGATAAATGATCCCCATACACTCCACTATGGGAATCATTTAGGACAATCTTTGCTTACTCGTGGGTAAGACATTGACGCAAGACAAAATCTACCCCCCTATGGTATAAAGTATCTCTTATGATGAGGTAGTTCTTGGTATGTAGGTGTAGTTTACGTCGTTCTTCTTGTGAGAAAGCTGCATGATATTTCAAAGTCTAGAGATAGATAAGTATATCTCCATACCAGGGGTCATAGGTGGAAATCAAAAAGATGTGCCCATCTAGGAATGAGTATTCTTTAATAGCTACATCCTCTTCTACTGGAAATTCTGCAATAATCTTAGCAAAAACTAAGGATTTTTGGATTTGGTAGATTGAAAATCGAAGTCAAACTCTTGGAGAATGACTATCCGTCTGTTGAATTTGCCTCCAACTATTCATCGAGACAAAACATATTCAAAAGGATTAATATCTACTAATACCATCGTATTCCTTAGTAAGATGTAGTGACATAACCTCTGAACAACATAAACAGCTGCTAAGGCCAACTTCTCGATGTGGGAGTACCTTAGTTTAGGTCCGGCTAAAGAACATCTAAGATAGTAAATGACATGCTCTTGGAGTTTATCATCCTCCTGGACTAGGACTACCCCTATGGTCGACTCAAACGTGGCCAAATACAATATAAAATCCCTAGAGTAATCTGGTGGACGTAATAATGGTGCCAACAACAAAGCTTTTTTCAATGCCTCGAATGTGAGTTGTGTAGCTTCATCCCATACAATTGGGGTGTCCTGTTTTAATAGGCACTTGAAACCTTTAGTAATCTTGGCATAATTTACAATGAAACGTTGAAGAAAATTGGACTTCCCCTGCAGGCTTTGAAGTTTCCTGATAGAACGAGGAGGAGGCAGATTTACAATGGCCTTAACTTTCAACAAATCCACCTGAATGCCACTGTTAGAAACAATGAATCGGAGCAGTCTCCCTCACTTGACACAGAACACACACTTGTGGGGATTCAAGTGAATTTTATAGTATCTACATCGTTCAAAAATCAAACGCAAGTGATCTGGATAATCGATCCTCTTATGAGAATGTGTAGGAATATCATCAAGGTAAGGTTCGACAATGGCTTTAATGTCATGAAAGGAAAAATCCATTGCCCGTTGAAAGGTTTCCCCAGCATTTTTCAATCCAAAGGGAAATTTCTTGTATGCGAAGGTACCCCAAGGACAAATGAAAGTTGTTTTATGTTGGTCTTCTGGTTTAGTTTGAATTTGATTATATCTGGATAAACCATCCATAAATGAAAAGACTTCATTTCCCGCGCAAGCATCAATAATTTGATCTATAAATGGCATGGGATAGTTGTCCTTAGGACAAGATTTGTTTAAATCTCTAAAGTCAGTATAGACATGTATGGTCCCTTGCTTTTTATCAATAGGAATAGGGTTGGATACCCATTCTGTCAAATCTATGGGATAAATAAAACCGGCTTTCAGCCGTTTTTCCACTTCAGCCTTCACTGCCACCGCTTTATGTCGATTAAAAGGTCTCAAGTTTTTCTGAACAATTTTAGCGTTAGGGTATGTTCGGATCTCGTGCTTGACTATAGATGGATCAATGCCTGGCATCTCCTTATATGACCAGGAAAAAATGTCATGGAATTCCTTAAATAAGGCCGTATAGATTGCGATCTCCTTAGGAGACCAGTTTGCACCGATATGTATATTTTTCACAATGTCAAGATTTACAGAGATGTTGATAGGGATAGTAGTAGAAATATTTTCCATATTCCCCTCAGCAAACATTCCTTCCCTTGGTAAGGGATTAATTGGCATATCAACATCGTCTGCCAGTCTCATGTGAAACTCTTGATTCTCTATCCTACTTAACTTTGGAAGAAAATAGGATAGATGGTGAATATCTTTACAGATCTTATCTCATCCGCACATAGCTTCCAGAATGGATTCATCATAAGGTAAAACCATATCTAAACAATCTGTAGAATGCAAATAGTTATCTGCCCAAGCAGGCAGATAGAATTCTTCCAGTTCCTCTAATATTGTGAGGGGGACCGAAATGGGATCAACAATGGTATTGGTGATATCTTGATAAGCCACTTTCGCTACCGATAAGCGCACTTTAGTTTCAAGGTGGGAAGGGAGAACCCAAGGATCATTCCTATCAACAATCATGGCTATGGACTTCCCCACACTAGTAGAACCTATATAATTAATAGGAGTTGGAAGATCAAATGTGCCCATCAACAATGCATAGATTCCAGCCCCTAAGCTCTCTAAAGCAGGGTTGAGCTGATCAACCAATGGCACAGTGGACTCATTATATTCCATGTGGCCTTTTCAAGTAAAATTGAGTTGGTCAATAGTAACCAACTTCCCTTCATGTGGAAACATTACCACCTAAAAGACAGTCGATGCAATATCAGACATGGCATAAGTCCAGCTTCTTCCCAAGAGCAAATTATAGTCCAAAGGTGCATCAATCCCCTCCACCTCAATAGACACCGCTTTCCCTACCAGCTTAATTTCAAAAGCCGGTAGGATACCATGCAGATGGAATGACCTTCCGTCAAAAGCAATAAGCAAGGTGTTTGACAGGACCAGCTCTGGGGATCCAAGACATTTCCAACATGACAAGGACATAACACATGTAGAAGCACCCTCATCGACAACTGCCCTTCCAATGGTGTTTCCACCATGGATAACACCTATCAACAAGGCTACATGATATGGTAGGAAAATTTTGACATTAGACAAATTAAATTTTTCCATGAGAATCGATGAGTCCATACTTCCTAAGGCTTCTAAGAGTGCATCCCGTTGGGTGGGACAACTTTGTAACACCTCTAAAGCCGACATTGCACAAGGTGTCTAGGCTAAGTCTTCAACTATGGAGTAGTTTTTTGTAGCCCTAGCATTAGGATTATGCAAGGTCTTCTTAAAGAAACCTTTCAATATCTTGGGCATAATTTTCGTAGGTTTCTCGATCGTGAGATGGTTAGAAGTTTCACCTATGGAATTACCCTTCTCCAAGGTCTCTTTTTCATAGTTCTTATTCCTGGTCTATAGTAAATTTTGATATATGACCATGTTGATATAATTGGGGTCAGGGGCATTTGGAGTGCCCCCTGCTACATTCGAAGCTAAAGCAGAATTATGTCCTTGGGGAAAAGGATCCTTCAGGACAGCCGGTTGTTGAGCTTTTAACAGCTTCTGAGCTTGTTCCATAAGGGGACAAAGATGGGTGAGGTGATCTTCATGGCACAACTTACATGGGAATTTCACCTTCTTCTTTTCTTTCTTTCCCCCATCAGCATTGTTTGCGGGTTTTTTGCTTGTTTTTATTTCCCTCCCCTTTCTTTCCTCTCTTCTTTTTCCCACTGGGCTGCTGATTGCCCTTCTGAGAGGTTTGTGCAAAAAAATTTGCATTTTGGGGTTATGGGGCAGCCTATGCTGCCTCTGCCATAGAATGTTTGACAGAAAACTGATGGAGCTATTTGGCCAAAGATTCTATAGTGGGAGAATTTACAGAACCAAACACACTATCGGCATGGGGTCCAAGCTTAGGTTTCTTTGCATCATGTGTTGGCCTTGGTGCCTTAGGGATAATCTCATATAAGATCCCAAACTGAGAATATATCAAATCTAGTTGCTGGGCCCTAAGGATAGCTTTTTCCTCATTCATCACTCCTGAAGTAGATACGTCCTTAGATATATAAGGCAATAGGGATTTAAGGAACCATTCTAATAAGAACTCAGGAGGAATAGTGGATTTAATAAGGCTCTTCCTCCTCCTCCACTCTTGGATGTGATCTGAGATATGGGTGTCATTGTTCTACCGGAAGGTAGATAACAAGTTCGTTCTGAAATCATATCAGATAGGAAGCTGGAAGTGACTAAGGAATGCGTTAGCCAAAGTCCCAAAAAAAGTTAAATGTAGCAAAAGGCAACTCAATGTACCATTTTGTTGTAGTACTCGTCAATGTTCTTTGGAAAATCCTCAACCGAACTCAATCTTCATTTAGTGAGTTGGAAGAGCACCATAAATGAAAAGTGGTGGCATGAGCCCTAGGATCTTCACCAACTTTTCCTTTGAATTTTGGGATGTCTGAGGGAAACTTGGTAGGGATAGGTGGCCAAGAGGGATCATGTCTCACCGGGTCATTCATTAGTTTAGACAAATATGGCAAGTTTAACATTGCCAGGAAAGAACGCTTAGGTCTAACCAGAGCACTAAAAGTACTAGTTTAGGGATTAGAGGGACCTTCCCCTGTGTTCCCATGCGTGAAGGTGGGGTTTCCCCCTGCTACTGGTTGTGAATGGATGGGTTGATTTGAAAAGGGTTCCATCCATAATCCACAGGATTGTTTGTGTAAGGTGTAGTATAAGAGGTTTTGGCTGCCCTAGTCGAAACTGGGGCTTGAAATATAGTAGCAGGTATCCCTTAGTTAAAAAGCGAAAAGGGAGAGCTTGTGAATGGAGTAGAAACCATATTTTGGAAACCTTGACAATAAGGGTTAGTGTTTCCAAACTACACCCCTACAAAAGAGGATGATGGTCCTATGTATGGAGTGGATGGGAGAATGTGCCCCCCATTCCAAGGAAATCCTTGGACAAAAGCCGAGGATCCTATAGGACCACTCTGGGTAGTGTGTGTGAAGGAGGTTGGAACTGTAGGTACACTAGGAATCCCAGTGACCATACCACCAAAAGCACTTGCTAGGCTTGTGGGAGCTGGTGGTTGAACCACTCAGCTTGCTGGATTTAAGGGCATAATAGGTATGCTTGTTCTAGGGGTACTTACCGAGGGAGGTAGCACCCCTTCAGCCGGAGTGGCTGAGGTGAAGGTAAAAGAACTTTCTCCTGTAGTAGACATTATCCTTCCCACAGGGACACCAATCATGGGTGGATTAAAAGGAGGAACCTGAATGATCACAGGATCATTTAAGTCAGTTAGAGGTGTATTCAAATTCCTTGCAAACTCGTTAGCCTACAAGTCTTCTATCTCAACTGTGTTTTAATTAAGAGGGTTTTCCCTAAGTTCTAGTTCACCTAGAACTTTGCTAACTCCTATCGGTTCAAAAGAACCATTTGTGTCCAATCTCTACCTTTGAGGGGGAGGTGGAGGTTCCAATGTGATAAGAGGAGGAAGGTTTTGCAACCTTCGTGACTTTATGATAGGTTGGTCCTACATGATTGTAAATTTGACTTTTCAAACCCTAAGGTCAGCTAAACATAGAAAAACCACAGAGAAATCACTATGAAAATTCCTAAAGTGTCAACAGTCAGAAAGGGTAAAAGATATGCTTTCTCGAAGAAAGCTGAAAGATAGTTTCTTGTCATCCTCGAAAAGGTTTTTAGGCACAAGTAGAGGAATCACCCACCACCCTCCTACACTTTCAACAAGGGTTACCTTCCAATCCCATCCAAGGTGAACCAGAAATAGCCTTCCAGTTTACCTATTTATGAACCCTAGATGTCAAGAGACTAGAAGCTACCTTAACTATACCAATAGTCTGGGGGGAGAGTTGCAAGCTTGATTTGTATGCATGGGAAGGGTAGCTAAGCCTGAAACTCTATCTAGGAAAAAATCCCCAGATGCATAAAAACCTTGGTTTACGTTTCGACAGGGAATCATAGGGTTATCTCCTCAGTCCAATGCCTCCATGCGGCCTCGTGCTTGACTCCCATTTGAGAGGAGCTTCCCAGATACTATCGATAAAGAGAAGGATTTACCTATTGATTGGCCCACTATGTCTGAATTTAAATACTTATGGGGAGTTTACACTTCCTATCCCACAATTATAGCCTAAGCTAGTAGGTGTATGGCCCTATAAAACAAAAATTACTAATAAATTTTAATTATAGCGTTTATTTTAAGGGATATTTTTTACTCAGAAGGCAAGTGGAGTGAAAGACTATGATGTTATTGACTCGATAAGAAATGTAAAACCAACTGGTGTATAATTCCAAAGCAAATTATCACTACTTAAAACAAGCTTCTCTTTCCTTTTTTTTTGTAAATATAAACTGATGAAAATACAACTAATAAAGAGAAAACTAAGACTATATTTTTGTAATTTTTGAGATTTTATTTAAAAACTGAAAATAAAACTACCATATGCAATTCAAATGCAAAATGTTTCAAACATTTATCTTTTCACTTTTCAAATTCCTCAAAGATTACTAATGAACCTAAATGCAAAATTCTTGAGTTTGCTTGGATAATCTAACTATATAAAGTGAGCAAAATGAAGTAAAGTAGATTTATAAAATCCAAAAATCAACCACCTAAGGAAGACTTGGAACACACCCAGCTGGGAAGATACAATGAATAGAAATCGCTGAAATCAATCGAAGGCAAGTGAAAAACCAACAATATTTATAAATAGAATGGTATATACGATATCTAGAACCCTGATCACTGATTTAGAAAACTAGCACTTGGACCTATTACCCAATAGGAAAATCCACTTCAAAATGTTAAAAGAAAGACAATCCAACCAATAAGAACCCAAGGGATTAGCAAAAAGCACGAAGTATGGTTAACAGGGAAATCAAACCTACAATGTTATGCCAGTACTGAAGACCACTAAGCAAAACAAAATCCACAAAAGGATAGGGACAAGCAAACCAACCCTAAAAAATTTTGTTGCTCAAGCTTGTATGCAACTATGTACAAGAGCGACCTGCATACTGTACGCTATTGTGCAATAGTGTAACCCACGTACAAAAACCTCTGTACACGACTGTGTAGCACAACAACCCATGTACAAGAGTAAAGTTTTTCAAAAAAATAAAAATTATAAAGGACTTCAAAGAACCACTACAAGTTTGAACCAAGACAAAACACCACACACTGAATCAAACCAAAGACTAGGCAAGGATCTACAGAGTTAACCCATAGCAGTCTGGGCTCCCTAGCAGAGTCGCCAGTTCTATTGTTCAGGAATAAAAAACCTTATAACCTAGGTTCTGGGGTTACCAACTTGCTTCTAAAACTTGCAGACAATTAGCTTTAGCTAAGTATAGAAAGGAAATAGGAAGAAATATTGGACTCACCTGATTACTGACGGTTGATCGAAGATTTATCTTCTTCTGCTTTGATTCTCTCCAAAGCTTTCAGGGATGCACCTCCTTCACCTGCAAAGAGAAAATTCTTCAAGTAAAATCTTATACATGTATATATAATAGGTTAGATAAACAACATATATAGTGCTTAATCAAATATATTCATCAAACCCTAATAGATGAAAGAGACTTAACACAATGTTGGAAGAATAATTCTCTTTATTAAGAATCAGTGAATGAGATAAGTGTACAACCCAACGCCTGAGACAAGGACTCCTCTGCAACCAAAGGACTCTGAGTTTAGCTACTCCAAGACTTCTAAAGATATACCACCAGCATAACTTTGCTCCTCAAAATTGATTGATTAATTCCCTCCCCAAGGCCTCTGTTTATACTTTGGGAAATAGAGTAGTTTCGAAGGTTGAGGAGGTTGAGATGGTTGGGGTAGTTGATGATTAAGGCCCAAATAATCTCCATTAATCATGATTTATATTTTTGAATGTCAAATGGAGATGTATAGGAAAATTAATATAGGCAACCCGTGTATGACACGTGAGTCTCTTAAAGGAAACCCGTGTATAGATATGTACGCGGGTTGTAATCAAGATAGTCGTGTACAGTACGCAAGTTGCCAATGAGAATAGTCACGTATGTATGCAATTTTCAATGGATATAGTTGCGTACACCAATCTACACTTAGAAAAATAAAATGCCAAGCTGGTTGAAGGATAAATGCATCTCATGTCATGCCCATCTATATTGTTTTGGCAAACTTCAATCCTAAAATGTCCTTTTGTGTACCAACATAAGGAATTGTCGACACTTAGATGGAGAAGTTCCATTTGGGTTGATAACAGAGTTCTCTTGCTTATATCCTAACTTGGAAGCCAATTCTTCCATCATTTTGTTCTGAAAGTGCCTTCCATGGTCAGTGACAAGTTCTTTTGAAATTCCAAACTAGGTGATAATCTGGTTAAATATGAAAGGCGTGACTGTCTCATCGTTATATTTAACTATGGGCATAGAATCTACCAATTTTGTGAAGTAATCGACATCCACAATAATATGATAGTGCCCCCCAGCTAAAGCTGGGTTGCAATCCATAAAATCAAGCCCCCAATTGGTGAAGGGACCAGTGGTGACAATAGGATGCAAAGGGGCTGGACACGAGCGCATATTACATGCAAACGGTTAAATTTTCATATGCTTAACTAAGACATAAGTATATCATTTCATTTTTCATAATAAAAGCATATAAAGCAGGATCACTGAAAGAAACAGTATCACAAGAACAACACATATTTATCTTGGGAAAACCCCTAAGGGAAAAAAACCCAACAAAAGCTTGCTCAA